>CAOLHI010003197.1:0-194431 GCA_948474755.1 Ctenosaura bakeri | reverse complement strand
TGCAAGTCCCAGGATTCCATAGGAAGTTGAAAGTGGAATAATGGCACTATAACAATGTGGTGTGGAAATGGCCTTGGTGTCAAGTTGCAGCTTTGTGGCTGAGAATTCTAAACTACAAACCCCAGGATTCCATAGGATGTTGGAAGTGGAATAATAGCACTATAACAGTGTAGGGTGGAAATGGTCTCAGATTACAAGCTTCTAAAGTAGGAGTGTTCTGGTCCAACTCTTCTCAGCCTCTCCCCCATAGTGGTCAGAGATCCAGGGAATGATAAGTGAACAATACTGGGGCAGGGAGACATATTCTGCACTCCAGCTGTAAAGCAGTATGGAAAGGGAAAAGGAAAAATTAATTCAGACCAATTGTCAATCAAGCAGTAACTCTTAGCACCAGAATTATAAATGCCAATGCAGCCTAAGGAATTAAACTAGGCAGAGGCTGTTATCAGGACTTTGCTGTATTTGGTGATTTCTTGACAGTATTATAGTATATAACCATGAGAGCCAGTGTGGTATGGTGGTTGGAATGTTGAATTAGGACTCCAGGAGACAATCGCTTTAAACCCTACTCATGTTATGGAAACCCTCTGGATGACCCTGGCCAAAGTATGCTCTCTCAGCCTCAGGGGAAGGCAATGACAAACCCATCTGAACAAATCTTGCCAAGAAAACTGCATTATAGTTTTTCTTAGGGTTGCCATAAGTTGGAAACAACTTAAAGGCCTATAACAATAACAAAAGCAACAAACCGTATAATTTCTAAAATAAACATTGGATGATAAGATCTGAGAATCTCAGCCTTTCATGCTCCAATATTTTGTTTTGAAAGCAAGAGCAGAATGTAGCTGAAGTTATACAAGTTTTAATGTCATTGATTTTGATGGGAGAGCTAGGCCATGTGCTTAAGCTTATCCAAAGGCCCCCGTGGGGGGGGGCGGAGTGATGGACAGTCTACTTTACTGGACGCTGCTGACTCAGATAAACACAGCACAGGTTGTAATCCCTGTTACTATGAGAGGAAAAAATGAGGATATACCAGTAGTTCTTAGCCTGGGGTCCAGAAAGCCTTGCTGCTGGATACTAACAGCAGCGGCAGCAAGAGGAACATGGCAGCAGGTTAGGACAAACTATGACTCTGGATACCAGGGTTTGAATCCCCACGCAGCCATGGAAACCCAGTGGGTGACCTGAGGCAAGTCACATTCTCTCAGCCTTAGAGGACAGGAAAGGCAACAAATCTCTCCAAGAAAGAAAACCCGTGATAGATTCGCCTTAGGGTCGCCATAAGTCGGTTTTCAAAGGAGAGAGATATGATGGTTTAAAAGAACCTCCCCCTGTCAGCAGCACTTTGTTGTTGTGTGCCTTCAAATCACTTCTTAAATTATGGCAACCTTAGGTGAACCTTTCACAGCGTTTTTTTTTGTAAGATTTGTTGAGAGGGAGTTTTTCTCTGAGGCTGGGAGAATGTGACTTGCCCAAGATGACCCAGTGTCCAAACGAGGATTTGAATCCTAGATTCCAGAAATCTTCAATAAATAAATATTTGGAAATTTAAATAAAAGTTTGAATATTTAAATCTAAATTTAACTATTTAAATTGTGAGTTAAATCTTAGAGATCCTTGACAACTTATTATATTCACAGGGAGCCCCCAGTAAAGAAAAGGTTAAGAACCCCTGCTGTAGACAATGCCTGAGGATATTCGTAGAAATTTACATCTTTGTATATATGTTATCTATTGTCCAGTTCTTTTTTAGATTTGTTGGCTCCAACCAGTAACTATGTTAGAACAATCTCAAGCAGTATGGAGTCTGTAGGTGACTGTGGTGGAAGTTGCAAGAAATTTCAGCAAAATGTTAATTGCTATCAAGTTGACTTCAAGTCACAGTGACCCTATGAATGAGAGAATTCCAAATCAGCCTGTTATCAATAGCTCTGCTCAGGTCTTGCAAATTTAGGGCCATGACTTCCTTGATTGAGCCTATTCATCTGTAATGTGGTCTTCCTCTTTTCCTACTGCCTTCTACCTAACCAAGCATTATGATGAGTCCAGGCTTCTTATGATACGTCCAAAGTACAACAAGTTCAGCAAATTCAGCAAACCAGAGCTCATCAAAAACTGCAGGCCTTCTACTTTTTGACAAGAAGAGTTCATCCATTTAACCATCTTATGTTCTGAGGTACAGTCAAGGAACATTGAGCACTGAATGGGAAATTGCAAGGGAAACGGACTCTGTGGGGTTAATGTTTTTATTTTGCAGTGGAAAAGACCCATGGATGCAGTGGAATGTTTACCCCTTGGGTGGCACACAGACCCCAAATGCCACTATTTTGGCCTCTGAAATCCTTGCCAGTCCCACGAAACTCATAAGCCTTGCCAGCTGAGGGAGGGAGAACTCCACACACTTTGGTTTTAAGATGATATTAAGGAGTGAAAACTGCCTAGCCCCATAAACCACCCACAAATGTGGTTTGCTTTCCTCTCATCTCCCACCAAACCTTTTCTTGGTCTCCCCAGCTGTAATTTGACTAAAAATGTGAGTAGGAGTGATGTCGTGTCCCTTCTAGTTTACTTTGATGCAGTTATACTAGCCATGGGGAGAGTTGTTACCCTGATTTCTGGGGTCCCTTGGGGGACACCTCAATGTGCTCCACATGATGAGGAATGGAAACTAACCAGAGCACGAGCAATACCAATGCAAGAGCCAGGGTAACCTAGTGGGGTCTTTTTACCCAGTTTTTACGGGGTCAGGCCAAGCCAAAAACCAAACGAAAAGGTCCAATAAATGATTTTATTGAAAGAAAGTCTCACACACCAACGCAATCACTCACACATTCACTCAAGACCTATTAAGAAGCAAAAGAGAGGAAACTGGATAGGGGAATATTGAAGGGGTTGTAGCGGGGGTAATGCTGCACCTTTTCCTGAAGTCCTTGGTCTGGGAAAAACAGCGGAGAAGTGGGGCTCAGCATGGAGAGGGCGGAGGGGATTACTCAACAGTCTGCTGGGATGACTGGGAGCGATCCAAAGAAATGCTCAAAAACTGGGACTATTTGTAGGGGGAAAAAGTACCTGGAGGGCTAATCCTTTCCTGGGGAGAACAATGGGTGTTGCAGCGAGACAGAAGCTCCATAATGGTAACTTCCTTTGCGTGATGAGATTACGAGGTGTTGCCAAAGCCTTAGGATCTTTGGCTGCATTCAGTTGTGGTGTGACTTCATGTAAATGGTCCTTGCTTGATGGAATATTTGCTCAACCTGGGGCAAACACGCTAATCTCCTCAAATCGGCTTCTCAGGGGCTGAGGACTCTTTGTTTATTGTGGGTTTGCCCATCTTGAGGTCTCCTGGGGCTATGTGACTGGGGATTTTACTAGCTTGACCTGGTTTTCAGTTGTTCGACCGTGGCTGCCTACTTGCTCATCTGGGTGACCTCTTAGGCACGTGGAATCATATTTAATATCAAAATTGTAGACCCCGGGATAGGGTTTTTCCAGTGGAGTAACAGAGTCCCTTATGGGCAAAAACTACCCCCTGACACACAACTGACCATCCCTAGTCTAAAGTTTGCAGGCATGCTGGCTTCATGCAATTAAAAAATCAAGACAGTGACAAGATTATGTCTTTATTAGTGACCAAAAGCTTACAAAAGGGGTCAGCAAAAGTGCACAGCTCCCAAGTAAGCTTTTTAGCTAGTAAAAGTCCATCTTTCCAGTATCTTGGGATGTTTGCCTTTTTTTGTGTGTAGATTTCATTGGATCCCCTTCATTTTTAGCTCATTTTGGGTGTAAAGAAGACAGATTTCTCAGAAATGTAGATTACATAGCAATAATTTCAGATTTAAAACCTTTTTCATGGTTTGGGAGATTGTACATAAGGAATGAGGGAGTTATCTGTGTGGGAGAGGAACCGTGTTATGTATTTGTACTGCCTTCCTCATTATGCTTGGGCCATTTTCACATTTAATATAAGTGGAAATTAAAAAGTATTTAACTTTGGTTGAATATTACCTCAAGTTTCTAGTTCTTAGAGCTGTGTAAAGATGCTGAATGAGTATCAGAATATTACAATACATAACATCTAGATAACATCAAAAGCTCAAGAGAAGGGGAATAAATTTTCTAGGGATTGGGGCCGCTGTGTCCTGAATAATTAGTTGTCCCTGCTCAAAATAGTAAATGAGGAGTACAGGCATAGCTCTGTTAACATAGCCTCTGATAAACTCCTTTTTACAAAGTCTTTTTACATTTGCCCAAAGCGCATTTTCCTCTTCATCTTTTGTCTAAGTGGAAATTTTCTTAGCTGCAGCAGCTTTCGGAGGATGGTGAAGTTGAGCTGGGGAAACACAGACTTGGGCCATTTCCGCACTACACTGTTATAGTGCTATCATTCCACTTTCAACACCCTCTAGAATTCTGGGGTTTGCAGTTTACTGAGGCCAAAGAGCTCTGTGGCTGAAAATCCTAAATGCCCCTCTCTAAACTGCAAGTCCCAGGATTCCATAGGAAGTTGAAAGTGGAATAATGGCACTATAACAATGTGGTGTGGAAATGGCCTTGGTGTCAAGTTGCAGCTTTGTGTCTGCAGTAAGCAATGCAATGAAAATGGGAAAGAATGATTCTGTTCTAGCTGATCCTAGTGTAGCTGTGTGTGCTTTCTTCCAACAGGCAAGTAAGCAGCAGTTGCCTCCAGAATCCACTATTGAACAAGCACAAACAACAAAATAGAGAGAAAAAGGGAGAGCAGGTAAGCCTACTGACTCTAGCTAGCTTCAGTGAGTTAAAAAAGTATAGATCTGAACGTTTGACCATCGAAATAGAAAGTAGTGAAAATAAAATTCATCCCTGGATGCATTTTGGAGGAAGCCTTTAAATGGTCTCTTGAAGGTTCACAGTGTTTTTGTTTGCTTATGCCAAGCTTAGTTGACAAATACACATTGTTAGTTTTGAACAAAAGGTTTTCTGAAACATGCTCTTGTTTTCTTTTGTTTAGGAACCTATCTATATTCTTTCATGTTCTTTATGCCGCTTGTAGCAAATTTTCTGTTAAAGAAGATATGGCAAAGAACACACTGAGTTTGTCAGCTGAGGTATAGCTGTATTTGGAACAATCAATTATATACAAATTTGCTTGATTTGCAGATAGTGCAACAACTTTTATAAAACCTAAATGTTCTTACTTAATAGGTTAATCATCTTGTTACTTAGTAGCTAGAGCTATAGTTATTTTTTTGGACCATGGCTCCCAGAATCCCTCAGCCACCATGATCTGATACAAACTTTTAGTAACAAAAAGGGGAAAAAAAGATTTTAGATTTAAAAAAATAAAATTTAATTTCACTATTAAGAATTTTTTTAAAAAGGTAAAAAACAGCCCTGGGGACAACCGCTTTCACATTTGGTCCTGATAGCAGAGGGCTGACTCCTACAGGCTTTTTAAAAATATAATTTGATTTTTTATTTTTAAATCAGAGCGTTGTCAAAAGAAAAAACAAATTCTAAAGTCGGGGGACTGAGTAGCTGTCATTTCCTGAAACTGCAAAGATCTAGTCCCCCTAGAGATGTTCTTAGGGATACAAAGATTAATGCTAGGATGATACTGATAAGGTGAATTGCATTATTGAATAGTCCTCTTCGATAACAACAATATCTTAGACATAAAATGGGACAGTATTCAGATAGCTGATCAGGGCAATGAGCAGGTGATTCATCTTTATCACTTGACCCACGGCCTGTAAACAGCTGACTCACCAAGAACAATTTGCTCTGTGATGTATTGTGATGGACTTTCTTTCCACATTGTCTGGCCCTAAAATCTTATTCCCTGCTCTTTTGCTTCCCCTATGCCTGTAGTGAGTAAAACAAGGACTGGAATCAAGAGGCTCTCCAGACATTTTTGAGTTGCAGCTCCCAGTTTTCCTCACCATTGACTATGCTGTCAGGGGCTATTGGGACCTGCAGTCTAACAGCATCTGGATGATTGCATGATTCCCACTTTTGGGCTAAAATATGTTGCTGTTGATGATGTTGTTGTGTACCTTTAAGTTATTTCTGACTTACAGCTTCGCTAAGGTGGCCTTGGGGACCATGTCATAGGATTTCTTAGCAAGATTTGTTCAAAGGGGGTTTACCATTGTCTTTTCCTGAAGCTGAGAGAGTGTGACTTGCCAAGGTCATCCAGTGAGTTTCCATGGCTGAGCTGAGCAATCTACCAGAGTCCAATTCCAACACTCAAAATACTACCCCATATAGACTTTGCTAAAATATATATTTGCTTATTATTTTGCTTTCTGGACCATACTACCAGCATTCACACATGTGTGCAAATAGCCCAGGAGAGGCTACTAAGCCCTTGTAATCAAGCATGGAATTTACCAAATTTTAGCTGCAGAATATAGCCCCATATTTCAAAGTCAGTCTTAAAGAATTTACACCAGTCCTACAGATACAAACCATATCATATCATTTCCTCCCTCTTGGTCACACAGTTCTGTGGCTGATCACACAAGCCAGTTGTCCGGCAGTGGGCTGTCCGGCAGTGGAATCTGCTGCCTCGGAGTGTAGTGAAGTCTCCTTCTTTGGAGGTTTTTAAGCAGAGGCTAGATAGCCATCTGTCAGGAGTGCTTTGAGGGTGTTCCTGCATGGCAGGCGGTTGGACTGGATGGCCCCTGTGGTCTCTTCCAATACTACACTTCTATGATTCTATGATTCAGTTTCTTTCTCCATCCTGCTAAATCACAGTACAGTTGGCACTCCGCATTTGTGGGTTTAACATTCACAGATTTGATTACTTGTGAATTTCTAGTCCAAACTTTGCTCCCTCCTCCACCATGCTGCTTTTCTGTGAGAATCTTCCCTTACCGCAGCTCCAATGAAGCTGTGCAGCCCCCCTAAAAATCTGCCTCTGGTCATCCTCCTCCTCCTCCACCACTACCAGCCACTGCCAAGCCAGGTAAGAATGGCTCACAGCCTAATTTCTCAGCACCACAAACCCTCTCCTGATGCCTCCTCACACCCAAGGAAGTTGATGGATGAATAACCGAATGCATTGGGCCATCATGCCAACCCACTCCCTTTCCTTTTCCTTTCTCTGACCTAGTTTGGACTCTGGGTGCCTACTCTCCCCACCATGCCTCAGCCCACTTCCCAAAGAAGCATCCCCACATTTTGATATTTGTGTTTTTTCCCCACTTTTGCAGGGGTCCTGTGCCTCTAAGCCAAACAAATGTGGTGGGCCAACTGTAACTTATCACCATTTACACTGCATGTTTACTTTCTTTTGGGACAACGATACATGTAAAAGATGCCAGGCAGAAAACACTGGGCCAGAGTGTGGGTTGTTTTACCAAGAAAAGGAAAGTAGCATGTCCAAAACAGGGTAAAAAGTGTATGTTCTCAGTAATAAGGTGGATGTTAACGACCCCTTATTGTTTCCACTCTGTTCTCCAAAGGAATAGTGTGATGCATGTTGGCAGAGTGGTTTTCAAGGATCTCAGAAGTTGGATTCAACTTGTCAGATAAAAGGTATCAAAATGGGGGTAGACTGTGAGTTAGAGGAGCACACGAGATAAAGCACACAGTGAATCAGAGCTCTTGTATCAAGAGGCAATAGCTCTATATGCCAATGAGTTCCTGGTACAGAGTATCTCTGTTGTCAGTCCCAGACTAATGCAGCCATTGTTTGGAGTTGCTAATCCTGCTTTGTTTTTCTCTTACTCCCTAGGTTGGGTCTGAGCTGGCAAATCGGGGTAGATACAAGGTTGCATTTAAGTAGGGAAAGCCATTATAGCCGATAGCGAACATCACCCTGGACTCTACATGTGAACATATGAAACTGTCTTATAGTGGGGAGTAGGATAGTTGAGCCTACAAAAGCCTTCATTTAGGATTACAGATCTCTGTATTCCCCACTCTGTATTCCTTATTCCTGATGAGGGTATTCTGGGAGTTATAGCCTAGAATCCTATTCATGTCATCCATAAATCATCCCACAGAAGCAGTTGGATATTTTTGTTTGATGTTCAATCCCTGTTCAATTCAAGGTTGCAGAGGCAGAGGTTTATATATGTGTCATTCTATGTGGATACATATTCCCACCAATGTATGCTGATGCACATGTGCCACTGATTCTCCAAAGTATCAACGAGAATAAGTGAAATAGGGTGATTGCAAAATAAAAGCCCTGTCTGAAAGCACCTCTAGGGCCATTTTCACACTAGACTATTATAGTGCTATTTTTCAACTTTCAGCATCCTATGGATGCTGCAAACCCCAGGATTCCATAGGATGTTGAAAGTGGAATAATAGCACTATAACAGGCTTGTATGGAAATAGCCTAGGAATAATTATCAGTGCATTTTAAAAAAATAAACTACAAGGGAAACTGTAATGGGCTTTCCATGCTTTCCAGTTCTTCTGTTTTCTGGGGGACATGACTGATTTAACTGCTGTGGATGAACATAGAAGAAGGCTCTTCCATTTGAAATGATGGCTACTATCTTGTCCAGGGCATGGCCTAGCTCTGTCACTAGAGAGAGGGGCAGCAATCTCAGGCAGCCAATTAGGGGTGCTGTGAAAAAATTTGGCTGGGTGTGTTATGCTAGTATTAGGTATGCAGGTGGAAGGAAGGCATCATTTGCTGCTGTGCCTCAGCAGATGTGGATCATGGGCATTGTAGGCTGATACATCTGGAAGGAACAATATTGAGGGAGAATAGACGGAGGCTATTTCTGCACTAGCCTGTTATAGTACTATTATTCCATTTTCAACATCCTATGGAATCCTGGGGTTTGCAGTTTAGGGAGGGGCCTTTGAGGCATATAACAGGCTTGTGCGGAAATGGTCTCTGTTCTGCCCATAGCTTTGAACTTCGATCGATATTGCCAATCGATTTGAAAGCAGGTTCACGTGACGGCGGGTCAGCTGTTGGGCAGAAACATTTGCTTTGGCACGAAATCTCGGGACCCTGGTGCTTCAGAGCAAAGAGGAAACAAGAGTCCTTGCAAGAAAACTTGCTGGCGCAGCAGCAGCTGCTTCCTGACTTCTTCGCTGAAGAAATTCTTTTCCTGTGAACGGAGCCCCTTCCCCCTGTTTCCTCCCCCTTTGGCTCTCCTCCCGGGCTGGGGGCTGTAGGGAGAGTGGGGAGGGGGGAGAGCTTTGGAATCTACACCCCTCCCCAGTCGTTTATGTGGCCAAACATTATACGCTTTCCCAGATCAGGGCGGCACAAGAAACTGCCGTTAGTCAATCCCCAGAGAGTTTCACAAAAGCGAACGTGAGGTTGGGTTTTGTTTCTCCGGGGCTGTTGATTCCTCCTCAAGGGCGTTGCAACAGAGCGAGTTCACCCCGAACTTTGAACCCAGGCTGAGATAAACAGGCGGAGTATAAATATCAGCCGAGTGCAGCCGCTCCTGCTCCAGCCAGTCTTTTTTTTTCTTGCTGGGTTGGGAAAGATACAAGCCGAGTGGGGAAGCGCACAACGAGGGGTGCGTCCCGGGTAAGTTCGCTTGTTGTTTTCACGTTTAGTTCGCTTCTCGATTTGGATTTGTACTTGGCGATTCGGAAGTTTGCAAAAGGTTGGATTGCCCTTGCTTGGTTGGGAGTTTGCAAATACTTGGAAGTATCCTGGGGGAAAGGAAACCTTCAACGTAGCGTCTCAGTCTCCTACGCAAGTAATTGTATCCGTGCGTAAAATTCCACAGTATGTTGGATCGGGAAAAGTTGTCAGTGCTCTGTCGCTGTTCATGCAGGCAAGAATGTTTAAACTCCAAAGCGTTGTGCTTCGGACGTAGACTGGATAGGGACCAAGCCTTAACTGTTGTTATGTGCCTTCAAGTCATTTCTGACATTTCTGAGGCGAACCCGTCACGGGGTTTTATTGCTCAGAGGGAGCTTGCCCTTGCTCTCCTCTGAGGCTGAGAGAGTGTGACTTGCCCAGGGTCACCTAGTGGGTTTCCATGACCGAGCGTGGTCTCCAGACTCATAGTCCAACGCTCACGCCACAACGACCCGCTGGTCTTAATATTGGAAACTTTGCAGTGCAGTGGTGCGCAAGTCTACTCCGAAGTAAGGTTCCCTGGGTTCAGTAAGGCTTACTCCATGGTAAGGGTGAATAGGATCGTAGCCTTACTGCTTGAAGTTGGAGACCTTATGGTTGCTTATCGAATATGCACCGTGAGCAATTTACTTTTGCCTTACACGCATCTTGTGTGTGTGGTGTGTGTGTGTGCACGTGCGTGCGCGCACGGAGTTGTTCTCATTTTGCAGAACTCGAAGGTGGAGCTCCACACTGTTCTCTCAGTCTTTGACGTGCAAAACAATCAGTTATGAAGGCTTAGTTCAAGGAAAGGAACTTCTGGAATTGAAAGACAAATGATTGCAGGATTTTTTTCCCCCTCTGCAGGGTTGCCAGGCTAGAAAGGAAATGGGGAGAGGAACTATATCATTAACAGTCAGTTCTATACTTGTGTTTAAATTCTAAGTCTCAGTAAAATCTTCAAGGAAGGACTTGCCACAGATTTCCCAGAGACTTATTCCCAGAGAAGGTTGTATAGGACAGCAACCTAAGAACTGCTCTCACTCACTGATTGCCTCCTTCAGTGCTGTCTTACTGATAAGCTGTATTGACTGTACTTCATATTTACTTCAAAGTAAATATGGCTAATGGTAGCCAGAGGAGGGTAGTGGTCTGAGTGCTGGAGTAGGAATCCGGGAGACCAAAGCTTGACTCCCTGTTTGGCCATGGAAACTCACTGGGCGGCCTTGGGCAAGTCACACTCTCTTGGCCTCAGATGAAGGCAATGACAAGCCCCCCTGAACAAATCTTGCCAAGAAAACCTCATGATAGGTTTGTCTAAGCGTCTCCATAAGTCAGAAATGTCGCAAAGGGGAACACAACAACAACAAGGCTAAGGTTGGGTTACACCTCTTGTGTATGGACTGGCCCCAGGGTTTCAATCTTTCTACACACTGGTGCCTTATATCTTTCTGTGGACTTACATCACCAACAAAGGTGCGGTCATTCTAAATAGCCAGCAGATACATATATTTTTAGTGAAATAATACATCCATCCATCCAAATAATACATACAGAACTGGAAATATTTGAATTCTTAAGCTTCACCTTGAATTGCATCTAATACAAAGTAATTTGTTGTTTGCTGGAAAGTTGCTATTTACCAAAGAACAATGGTAGAGAAAGAGAAAAATACTGAACAAATTTCTCAAATAATTTTTGCTGCTCTTCCAGAAATGCTGGGCGTAGGTTATTTTCTCTGATAGCTTGTAATTTTCTCCCCAGGTTTCTGTCCTTCATTTTAACTTGTTTTTGTTGCTTTGCAGCTGAAGCCCAGCCATGTGGGTTGGGCTGGGGTTGGCCCTGGCTCTCTGTCTCCTCCCAGGAGGAGGGACAGAGAGCCAGGTTCCAAGCACCCGATGTAAAGAGCCTCCAGAATGGCGTATTGGGAAAGAAAATCCGATGCTAGACTCAAGAGGGTCTGTGACAATGGTAGCCCTTCTCCAAGCCAGCTGATACTTGTGCCTGTTGCAGGCTTCCAGGTAAGAGGGCTGTCAAGAATTGGGTTTGGGTGGAAGGGGCTAGGTCAGGTTTTGTTTTTCTTTGGAACAAGAGAGAAATTTGTCCAGGATTGGTTGGGAAAAAAAGATGCTTCAGATTTCTGGAGTTTTTGCTTGAATATGATGATTCCCAAGACAGATTCTTATTACTACAGTAACATTATTTTTGACTCTGACACTTGCAGTGTTGGTTTGTCTGCTTGGAATCTATATGGCAGTTTGTGAACCACAAAGCTATACTTTCCCCTATAAGATAAAATGCTTCTTTCATCATTTTTGACTTTTACCCACAATTATTTCTGAAAAACTATCTAGCAAGTGTCCACAATACAGAGTACAATATATTTCCCCTTTGCTTGATTTACAAAATAGCAGACTCACATTGGTTGGTTTCTAGCCTGGGTCATATTTGTGCAGCTTGATTGTACAGTCATCCTTCCATATTCACGAAGGTTAGGGGCACAGCACCCCCATGAAAGTAAAAAAAATAGTGAATAACTCTAGGCCCTCCCAAACCATATTTGACACACACAAAAAGTATGATCACCATATTCAACCCACAGTGGATTCCTCTGAGGCATCAGGGTTCCTTCACAAGCCAGAAGCGAGTGGCTGGTGGGGCTTACTGCTACCTCACACCATTTTTAGTAGGGACTTACGAGCCTTGTTTGCAGTTTCTCAGTCTCACAAGGCTTGCAGTCCCTATTAAAAATGGCAGAGGAAGGCAGCAGAGGTGACAACAAATAACCCATGAATTATCAAATCTGCAAAAGTGAAACCTGCAAATGTGGAGGGCTGACTGTAAAAACAAAAATCAGGTGGATAATAACTTTTATTAAGACTAGATTGCCAAAAGAGTGATACATAAGCTGTTTGTATCTCACTTTAGTTATACTTTAGCAGTCCTATTAAAAAATTCTACCATCTCTGAAAGGGAAGATGATCTACATAAAATGTGCGTTTTTCCCTTTTTATACCTGTTAGCCTGGAAGACCTGCGACTGAAGCTAGAAAGTGATGGGTTGATGAATGTCTCCTTTATTGTGATCAATCACCAAGGGCGCCATTCCCAGCTGAAGTATCACCATCTAAGAGAAAGGGTTTCAGAGAACATTCCTGTGTACCAGCAGAATACAGAACAGCCTGATGTTTGGACAATTCTCAATGGAAAGAAGGATGATTTCCTGATCTACGACAGGTCTGTGTATAAAGGAGAAGTTAGGAAAGCTCAGCTCAAAAGGGATTACTAGTTTTTTACACATATTTTAAAATGAAGCACCTCACTTTTTAAAGTTCTTTAGTGTTTATTTTGAATCAGATGGTATCCTGTAGTTATTGAAGGGTCAATTTTATATATGTAGCTAAACTGTATGTATTTTTAAATTTAAATTTTTAAAAACTCTGCTCCCCAAACTTCACATACAGAAGTTGCAGGTTTTGAGTACTTTTCCAGCCTCAAAATTGGCCTCTGGCCCTGTGGCAGGGGTCAGCCCTGTGCTATATGTTTGAATGTTCCTTCAAACAAAATGAGGACAGTGCAAGCTGAATGTCAGCAACAAGAGTTCTAACTCATTCTTTTCCCAGCTGTTCTGCATTTCTGTGTACTAGGATCTGAATCAAATAATAATAATAATAGCTATTATTATTATTATTATTATTATTATTATTATTATTATTATTATTGATTCATGTGATTCTCCCACCTTCAGTCCCAATGGTATGGGGCAGATGTGAGTCTGTCATCTAAATGTGAGTTAGGGTTTGACATAGGGACATCAGAGGAACTGTCGGACCAAAAGTCTGTCTACACTGGATCTTTGTTCCCACAGTAACCAATCAGATGCTCAAAGGAAGTTTCTAGTAGGCCCCTGATAATCATATTCTGTAAAAGTTCATAATGAGCAGCATTCTGCTTCTGACAGTGAGGGCAATGTAAAGCCATGATTAATTGCCCTAATAGAATTGTCCTTAATGAATTTGACTATTCAACTTTCAAGAGATTTTGGTTAGCAGAAAGATATATCCACTCTAAAGAGGCATGAGAAGAAAGCTAGATTTCAGATTACCAGGAGGAGGAAGCAGTTTGATTTTCTGCTGTAATAGTGAGTGCAAAACTTTCCATTCTGTAAACTTGCTGTATTGGATTTTCATAGCAATAAAGTTCTTGCAGGGCCTAAATACCCTAAAGGCACTAGATCCTGTCTGATCTTGGAGGCTAAGCAGTGTCAGCCAAGGTTAGTACTTGGATGGGAGACAACCAATGAATACCATGTGCTGTAGACTATATTTCAGGAGAAGGAGCTGGCAAAACCATCTGCTAGTATTCCTTGCTTAAGAAAGCCTATGAAATTCGTGGGATTAGTTTAAGTTGACAGGTGACAAAGGCACACGCATACATAGAAGGTTCTTGCAGTAAATCTTAGGAATCATAGCAAAACATAGGGGCATTTAGCAAACCAAAATTCATTTTTGCAGTACCATTCATGAATATATATTGCGCTTATGTTAAAACTTGGCTCACTGTCTTACTAGATGTGGCCGTCTCGTGTATCACCTTGGTTTACCTTATACTTTCCTGAGTTTTCCCTATGTGGAAGAAGCCATTCAGATCGCGTACTGTGAATCCACTTGTGGGAACTGTTCTTACTTGGTACGTACTTTCTCCTCTGTTGTGTGTATCTTGTATAGAATTAAATACAACATTAATCCTAGCTTCAGGAGACCAGTTGACATCCAAGGGAATTAAGTTACTTGTGGCTGACAAATGAAGTTTTAAAGGCCTTCAGGCTGAAGTTTTAAAGGCTTTCAGGCTGATAAGCAGGAAGAGTAGTAATTCCAAAAAGCTCCATCTCTTTTGTAGTAGTCAGTGACTTATGCTCACTGTCAAATGTCATTGACTGCCTGGTGAGCAGCATGTGTCAGCTAGATTTGATACAACATCTCACATGCTGTATTTTGCAAGCTTTTGCTGTCTGGTTACTGTGGGCTTAACCTGAAAGGAAATCTTGAGAATTTACCTCCTCTCAGATTGATGGTTGGTTCAGCTGTTTTGCAGCCACTCCATGTTAAATTTCATGTGCTGTTCTGTCAAAGGCTCCATATTTAAGCAGGCTTGGGCCAGGCCTACCATGAGAGGGAGAATTGTTGAAACCTCATATGTACTATTTTGAGCTCCTTTGATAACTAAGGCCCCTTCTGCGTGACGTCACTGTCTCGTTTCTGCCACAGGATGGCAGTGGTTGGCAGGTTGCACTTCTGCATGGTGTCATCACCATCCCGCTGCCATCCTGTCATGGAGTGTCATGCTTGCGCAGTTTTTGCAAAATTGAAAAAATCCGTTTCGTGTCTGCAATTGTGCGGCACTCCCGTCACTTCTGGCTATGTGGCAGCACATTGGTGACGCTTCCTTCCATAGCGCAGCAATGGAAAAAGCCCGACTGCGCTGTGGAAGGAAGATGTGGCACCGTTGTGTTCTCTTCCACATGGACCAATTGGGTGCAGAGGGGAGCACTGCTGATGCACTCCCTTCTGGACCTGGGGATGCAGTGAGACGATGCGGAAGAGCGTCGTCGTGTGGAAATGGCCTAAGTGAATAAATTAAACATTTGGTTCTGTAGGCTTTCAACATGCACATAGAAATCCTTTTACTTTTAAATGTTTTTTGCATGGTGCCCAAGGAACTGTAGATATTTTCTGAAATGAGATTTCCACGTTGATCTCAGTGTGACACTGTTTCAGACATTACTGAAGTGAGGCGGGGCAAGAAAGAAGAAAATACTCATATGCTTTGATATCATTCAGGAAGATTGTGTAGATCTGCATGTTTATAATTTGAGGAGCAACTTTTGTTTCAGAAAAGAAAAACTGTGTCAATTTGTTCAATCTGGTTAAATGCCCATCTTTTAAGATGATGTAGCACGTACATAAGAATCAGTTAACTTTTTTTGTGAACTTATTCACTTCACTACTACAGTTGGTTGGATTTGTGAATTTTTTCATTCCAGACACCAGAGGATGAAGAAGTATGCAAGAATATATCAAAGAAATCAGAGGAAAAGCCAACTGAGACAGCACTTCCTCCATCATCTCACCACCACCATCCCCCCCATGGGTATCATGGCCATAGACATCGGTCCCCACCACACAATCGGCGGCATAACAATAGGGGTGTGGGGCATAACAGAGAGGGTCAGGCAGGTAGCCAGGTTGTAGCTTCTACGCAGGAGGGAGTTGCAGCCATTCCCCCACAACAGAAGAGGCCCTGACGAAAGGGAAATGCCATCTGCAACCGACAGTTGATCTGAAATTGGCAGCAGCTGCCAGGGTCTACATCAGGTAGTTGATGCTGACACTGTCGACACTTGCTGTTCGAAGATCTGCGTAGCACCGCCTCCTGACACTGTCGTGGGGAGCTGCCATCTTCCTGCAGGTGACATGGGCAGCTGTTGGCAGAAAATGTCATTGAGTCTTGACAGTGACGGCTGCCAACAGCTGCGTGACAGTCACAAGCAGCGAGTGAGGTTGAGCCCTCTGATATCTGACAGTGAGCAGGAAGAATAGGTAACTGAGCCTGAAAAACCATCTAAACATCTTAATTTTAGAATTGGTCCCATGATAATGCAGGTGTTGATACCATCAGATTTTCCAGACAGCAAAAGGGAGTTAAAATGACAACAAGTGACCACTACAAACTGCGATCTTCCTGTTGTATCCCATGAAGAAGATTAAGCAATTTACATGGTTTTTTCCATAAACCAGTTAAGTCAGAACACTGAATTTCAGTTTTGTTCAGCTGTAGTAAAGTGCTGTTGCTTAACTGTTTTAGTATTGAGTTGTCCAGGTCACCTGACTTTATCTTAAAAACAACAACAACAACAACAGGACTCCCTTGTAACAGTATGGAATTGTTTTTCAGTGCCAGTTCTGAGTGCATACAGTGTTCTGTTAATTTGTCTTTCTGCTTTCCTCTTCTACTATTCTGTTTGCATTCATGAAGACAGAAGCAGAAACTATGACCTAGGGGCTTCTGTTCGATACATAGCAACCAAGAACAGGAGTGGATAAGAAAAGACATGTTAACTAGTTTAAAACCTTTTTTAAAAACAAATTAAGACAATGTATAAAAATGTGTGCTTTTCCTACCAAAACTGTAGAGCCACTTAATGATCAAACTTTGTGATTGAATATTTCAAAATAATGAATTCTCACCCACAAGGGATTTTTGAGAATTTCCAACTCCAAAGTAAAATGTTTTGTACATGCACATTTACAGAAAAACATGTAGCTGGGCTTTTAATAGTTACTTTATGTGTTTCTGAATTAGCTTTTTTGTGCAGTTCCTCTGAAACTAATGATCATAGCCATTGGGAATTGAGTTTGAAGGTGTGTGGGACAGAGTGGAGCAAGTAGAAGGAAATTCCACTGAAGGATCAGAGCCAGAAACATCTCTGCTGATCAGATTTAAGTGAGATTTAAGCTATCCGAGTTGCTGATGTGTGCATTTCCTTGTAGGGCTGATTTGTGTTAATTTTTATAACTGAATAATGAAACTGGTATTATGTCTCTATGTAATTGAGTAATATGTCTTATACTTCCTCTTTCTGCAGTTAATTGCATTTTTGTATGTTGGATTTGGAAGATTTAGAGATGAAAGGAGATGTTTAACAGAGAGAGACTGCTTAGATTGTGCTTGCCATAGATTGTGATGGTTTATTAGGAAAAGCAACTCTCCTATCGAACCTGAATTCCTTTGTGGTGAACGCATAGAAGCATGAAAGTAGTCTAGAATATAACTGGAAAGTTTATGCATGAACAGCCAATAAGAGAGTTTTTAATAAATGGAACAAGTTCTGACAATCCAATGTAGTTCTGTATTTTATATTTCTTAGCTTGTAATGTTTTCATATAATTCTCAAAACTGGTGCCATTTGAGACGAGAATCATGTCTTTTACCAAGTCTCTGTTCCAAGTCCTTAATGGTATTGCGGAGAATTTCAATTTCCTTGTTCTTCTCTGCTTCAAGATGTTGAAGCTTCTACAGAAATTTAACAAATATTTGTTGCCAATTAAAATTCAGATGTGAAATACATAATATATACATAGTACTCTTTACGTAGTACTGTTTTTCTATTGAAAAATGTTGGCACGTTCAGAGCAGGGGTATCATATAACATGCACACCAGTGAACTCAAGTTTCTTGAAATTAATGGAGAAACCATTGGGAATCCCTTTAGCATTGCCTCTCACAGAGAAGTCACACATCCAGATGCATATTTTATCAAAGCATATTGTCCTTTTAAATATTTTGATGTATATTTTATAGAATGCCCACAAAAATGCATAACATTTGGAACATACAGGAAAACATACCCTTCTGTAGATAGTTTGAGGTAGTGCTGTTGGACTTGGATATGGTTTGGGTGTTTTAGTTTGAAGTCTTGCTAATTTAGCATTGAACTGAAATACAGTAACAAAAAAATTAACATGGTGATTAAAAAAAAATCTCTACAAGTAGCATTCTCTGGATAACAACGTAGTCACTGTAGTTAAGGAGTATGCCACCCTCAACACAACTGATTTTGGAAGCTAAGGAGGTTGAGCCAATTCGGAGGCAGTTTGGGTGACCAACTGCCACGGAGTGTGAGGGATCTTAATGCAGAACTAGGAATGAACCCTGGGGAGTTGTTGGCAGTCAAAGCTGATGATACTGGGCTAGACAGAGCAGTGGTCTGGCTCAGTTTAAGACATTCCTTTACTCCTACTTAACTAGGAGGGTGGAGAGCTAGTTTGGAATTACTGGGTTTCTTAGCCCAGTTATCATCTCCCACTCTAACCTTCCCCACAGTTGTTCTGGAGGAAGAACTATGGATGTCTCCTTGAGCTTGTTGAATGGAAAACAGTATGACAAGCAAACTTAAAGATTTAAAGGCTGCAATCCTAAATACACTTGCTATAAAGTAAACTACACTGAACACAGTGGGATTTATTTTTGAGTAAACATCAATAGGATTGTACAATAAAACTCCATAAGAATAGACCACTTCAATGTTATAAGGGACACATGCACACAGAAATGCATACATGTGCACTTACACACACACACGCACACACATTTCTCCATGGTAGCTGTCACAAAAGTTTCACGTTAAATCGGTTCTAGGACATACCTCTATTTGCAATTTAATTATTTCATTCTGTTTTTCTTTTTCTTGAGCTCTCAGTTGACTAGTTAGTTCTAAAATCTCCATATCTTTCTTCTGTATTAGTTGCTTATATTCTTCCTCCTTTGCTTCAACTAATAAATAAAGCAAACATAACAATTCATTGCTTTGATTGAGTGAATTTTAAAGTGATGACAAGCTGTCCACCTGCAGAAAGAGGCAACAAACAAGATTGGGAGTGACTCTACGATGAGGAAATTGATTACAGTGTCTGGTTCTGTTGTAAGTGAAATAGCTAATTCCCAGTCTTTCTATCAAGTGTATAATTGGGAGATAAGTTCATATTGTTGCTAGTATAAGATGACCTGAGGTGACCAGCTTGCTAGAATGTGATAATGATGATGCTGTGATTGAGGAGCAACTGATTGTGCAGAGGGCCGAGCCAATGACTGAGCAAGTCAACCTGCAAACATCCCCTGCACTGGAAGTTCAAACAGAGACTGAGTTGCCCCAGCCAGCTCATGATGAAGAGGGAACTAGCAGTGATGCAGAGAAGTTGCAGCCAGCTGTGCCCATCAGCCCTCAATCACGCAGAAGGCTGAAACGGGTTGTAGAGAGGGAGGCTGCTTGGACTAGGCTGAGGAAACAATAACAAGCAGCACCTGCTCACAGGGGCTATATAAGTCTGCCAGCGTGGTTGCTACTTGCTTGCAGCAAATTATTAGCAAGCCTGTACAACCTTTGTGTCTCCTGCTCCCTGAAACCCTCCAGATGGATCTCTGCCTCCTGAACAGTGTCTGGTTCTGGTTCGGACTGGACCTTGACTTGGCTCAGCTTGTGTTTTCCTGGTGTTTGGTATATTCGGACTTCCCAAGTGTTCCTGGCCTCTCTCCTCCCTTGCTGGCTGTGGCCTGGCAGGGAGAATTCCTGACATTGAAGACAAAACAAGTAACATTCATTCACAGATAACAGGTGTGGGTTTTCGAGGATGGAGAGTGCATTTGAAATAGTTTTGAAATGTATAAGTCTAGGACTAATTCATGTTCATCACTGAGAAAGATCTGAGCAGCTCCGGATTGTGAAAACTATATAAATGTATTATGCTTACATTTTTTGTTCATGTCACAGTGAAGCTTCCTTTGTTCAATTTTATACTCCTCTGCCTTGCTTTCAATTTCGTTTAGCAGTCTATCAACCATATTCTTATGTTCCTGTAAATGTATCCAAGCAATCTTTTAAAACAATAGATAAAATAATTTTCCTATGTGATCAGACATTAAGTTGGTACAATATCCCCAAATCTTCTTTTGCATTATTTGAACATTAAAATCATAAACATCAGCCATTTTAAAATTTATTTTGGAAGTCATGAATTCACTGGAAAGTTAGAGAAAACAGCACTAGTTTTTCATCTGAAGAAGAATAATAATTAATTTTCACCCACAAACCAGCTTACAAGACAACCCTAGGCAGGTGTACTTAGAAGTAAGTCCTATTTAGTTTAATAGGTCTTACTTTCTAGAAAGTACATTTAAATATATTTATTCTAGCTATAGACAGAATGATTGGATTTAAGTTAATTTAGGTCCAATTCACATCATCAAGCTTGCTTGCTTCTTGCTTCTTGCTAAAAAGAGCAATTGGTTCTCATGCCAAGTTGAGCAGAAAAATAGCTTTTCTGGCCCCATCCATGAGCTAAAATGAGGTAGAAGGCTAGGGGGCTGCATCAGCCCCCCAAGAGCCTTCGAAGGGCCATGTCCTCATTGCACTCCCACAAAATCATTATTTTTTATTTTTATTTTGCCCCTGAACACCCTACAGGAGGCATGGGGATATTTTGCCACTTCCCCCCATTGCCATTTTAGGCTGAAGAGAGTCTTTTTTTTTTTTTTTTTTTACAATGGAAGGTAACTTAGAAGTAATTCCCTGTTTAATTCTTGTTTTTTAAAAAGTATTTACTAGCCTTAGAACACCTGGAGGGGCAAAAGTGTGGCAAAAATATCCCTTGTCCTCCAAAGGGCATTTGGAGGCAAACTTTTTTTGGATCTTTCTGTCTTTCTGTTTTTCCTTTACCTTGGCAGGCCCAAGGGGTCACAAAAAACAGCCTTGGAGGGCTGCATGTGGTCTACAGACTATACTTTGTATACCCCTGAACTAGAGGATTAAGAACCACTGGCAGGGTGCATCTACTACCTCCCAGCTGGGTAATTAGGATGTGGCTGTGCAAGTGTGTTTGTGTAGTTAGCATTTCCATAACATAACATCAGGGTTTTTAAAAACTGTTTGTGTGTATGTACACATAAGTGTTGTGTGTGAATTCAGAACTGAGGCCAGACTAGGGGCAAACATCAACTTGCTAGCCCTGAGTCTTGCTCCAACACCGGGCCCATCCACACCACAATTACAGTGCTATTATTGCATGTTAACTGCCATGGTTCCATGTATGGAATCCTAGGGTTGGAGCTCTTTGGCTGTGAATTGTAAATGCTCTGCCCTAAACTGGAAATCCCAGAAATGGGACTACGGCAATTAAAGTGGATTAATAATGCTATCATTGTATAGTGTGAATGGTCCCTACCTCTCAAAAAGAGGAACAACTTCAGGAAGCCAGTTCCCCTACCTCCCCTGAGAAGTATTTTCTTATTTGCTTGTCCTTTATTTTTTAGTTGAATGGCATGCTCTGAGTAATGGTGACTTACACTTAATGTATCACACTTAAAGGCATCATGAGGGGATTGTCTTTTGTGTCACCATTGGGACCCACTTCCTGTGACATCACCAGAAGGTGTCTCTAGGACTCAGGGTTTGGTCCTGAAATCTCATAGTCTGGGGTGTTTCAAACCTCACAATCATAAACTGCTTTGACAGCCCTCAGATTGAAGCACAAGGAGATGCATACTCTGGATAACTGCAACAGCCAGAGATACAAATTGTGCTGGTTTAGTTACAATGGCCATATTATCTGGGAGATTCTGGGAATTCAAAAATATGACTTTTCCTGTCTCAGCCTAGCAAGGCAAGACCACCAGGAACAGATCAGTTTGGTCTAACTGGATAAAAATGCTGATATACAGTTGATCACTTTGTTTTTCACTAGCAGACTGAGCTTCTTCTACTGTCTTTACTCTCCACTCTCTTGCTTTGTCTGCAACCTGAAGGCCAGGCTTGTCTGGTTGTATGTTGGTTGGTTTGGAAGCTATTATTTGTCTGAAACTGCAACAAAAACAAAATATGCTGATTTCTTATTTTATTTTTTTGTGAATTTGTGTTCATCTATTGTGAGCACAATTCACAACTTGATCATTTCATTTATTTACAGTTTTATAGTAGTACTGAAAAAGTGATTGCACTGTCAGTGTTAGGAGCAATATCACAACTGAAGCGTTATGTGGTAATCTCTGCTATGCAGTTTAACTCATGTCACATTTCTCCAGATATGTAACAGCACAAGGTCTGTGCATGTCTGCTTAAAATAAAGTTCCACTAGGTAGAGGACTGCAACCTCAGTCTAGCTGAGCATTGGAAGTAACACTGTATTTTGGATGAACTTGTTTGGAATTTATAGTTATTACTGAATTCCCTCAAAGTGGAACTGTAAGGACTGATTCTTTTAAAAAAAGAGAACATACTTAGCTGTTTTGTACCAGCTTACTGGGCCATCTTAAAGACTTGGTTAGATCCCTTTCCATTTTTCAGTGGGGGCTAAGTCAAGGCCTGAATAGAAAGCATGTGCTTTACTACTAAACAGTGGTCCTTCTCTTCCAACTTATGTGTTCTGTTTGAGAGTTACTTGTGACATCTGCTCTACTTCCTATTATACTTGGTAATTAGACTTTTATTGTACAATTGCACTGCTGCATTCATCAAAGTTTACTGCAGGCAGATTGGGGGAGTCAAGTAATGTGGAGTCCTGTCCTTTCCCATCTGGAATAAAAAAAACAAAATAATGGCACAATGCTTTTTCACTGTTACCACTATATAAGTTCTATCTGAGAGCATCCATGTACACAGGAACAAATGTTTGTCATGTATCTGTCAAAATGGTAAGCTACAAACAAAATATTCCAGAGAATTTTGAACCTCTATTCTGCTTTATTAATTGACAATAATTTTGGATAATTAAAGATGATGCTTACAAAATGATCCAAATGAAAAAATGATCAAGGCACTAAGAAAGCAAAATGTATGGTTTCCCATAAAATAAAGACTGAGGTTTTGAAAATAAACTTGAATTCTCCCACCTGTTCATGGGCTTTCAGTTTTTCTTCCAAAATATGGGTTGTGTTCTTCAGCCTCTCATTTTCATCTATGCAAAGGGATTATTAGATAAATTTACTTCCAATTCCATACATCATTATCATCATTGCTGTCATTGTCTTTGTTCTCATGGTTTTAGAAGCAACTCCAAATGGATTGACAAAATGTCTGAATGAAATCACGGTGGACCAAATGGCTAAAGACGTGATCAAATGGTTAAAGAGATATTAGAAGCAAAAGTGAGAAGTGACAGAAACAGGGTCAGAATCCCAGCTTGTGTACAAGGATGAAGTGAACTGTTGTACTCATCAGTGCAAAAAAGTGGAAGCCAACAAAAATGTAGAACAAAACTCCCCTTTTACCAGATCTGAGAAATTAAAGGGAAATTCAAATCAAGGGAATCAAGGGAAATCAAATCAAATCAAGAATAGGGATACCATATGACCAACTGGGGAACACACGTGATCAAGTCAAAATAAAAAGTCAATGGAAGCCATACACTCCACATAATAGAAACGAAATGATGACAGATTCCTTCAAAGAAGAAACATTTGAAGATGAATTCATAATCTTAGAATGTGAAGTTGAAAAGGCTCTCAGTGCACGTGGGAGAAATAAATCATGAAGAATAGATGACCTACCAATAGAGCTGTTTCAGGCTGCCGAGACAGAATCAATTTAAATTCTAAGAAAAAAATCTGCCAACAAATATGGAAAACAAAACAATGGTCCTCAGATTGGAAATGTTCAATATACATTCCAGTCCCCAAGAAAGAGGACACCAGGGGCTATGGTAACCACTGAACTAATGTGCTGCAAGCAGTGTTGCTTAAAATTTTACGTTCTAGACTTTTACCATATGTGGAACAAGAAATGCCAGGTGTCCAGTCTGGGTTCAGAAGAAGTGGCACTAATGTTCATATTGTGGATATACTTGGATAATGGAATGTACTAAAGAATTTCAGTAGAAAATCAGCCTATGCTTTATAGATTATATCAAAGCTTTTACTGTAAAAGTCACAAGAAATTATGGTTCTTTGTAAAAGAAATGGGAGGTCCACAGCTTCTGATTCTCCTGACGCACAACCTATATTTAGAATAAAAGACCACTGTCAGGACAGAATAAGGAGAAACAGAATGGTTTCCCGTTGGTAAGGGTGGGGTGTTAGACAAGGTGGCATTTTATCACCATAGCTTTTACATAGACAGCAGGATTAGACTTGAAGGAAGCAGATCTGAAAATTGGGAGAAGGACTACCAACAATTTAAGATATATAGATGACACCATATTACTTGTAGGAAACAGCAAAGACTTGAAGTGACGAAGTTATGAAAGAAGCTACAAAAGCAGGATTACAGCTGCATAAGAAGAAGAAAAAAATAGTGACCGCAGATGATTTACATAGCTTTAAAATGGGTAACAAAGGTGTTGAAATAAAGATTTTAAGTCCCTTGACTCCAGTCATGAATGAAAATGGAGACTGTAATAAAGAAATCAGAAGAAGGCTAAGCCCATTCCCACACTACACTGTTATGGCGCTAGTATTATATAACGTCCTATGGAATCCTGGGATTTGTAGTTTAGGGATGGGCCTTTAGAATTCTCATCCAGAGAGCTCTTTGGTCTCAGTAAACTACAAATCCCAGAATTCCACCAGATATTAAAAAGTGGAATAATAGCACTATAACAGTGCAGTGCGGAAATGGGCTAAGACTTGAAGGGCATCTGTAAAGGAACTAGATAAGATCCTCAGGTATAAAGACATATAATTAAATAACAGAATCAGGATTGTCCATATCATTAGATTGCCAGTTTGTATGTATGGTTATGAAAGCTGAAAGAAAGCTGGAAGAAAATCGACTTATTTGAAATGTGGTGCTGGAAGAAAGTTCTGTGGATACCACGAGCAAATGAAGCCTAAACTCTCAGTAGAAGCAAAATGACTAAACTGAGATTGTCATACTTTGGAGGTGTCATGGTCTTGAGAAAGTCCTTAACACTGTTCAGTCCAAAGTAGTCACCTAGTTGTGTTGGATTCTCTGCTTTCCCTTCTGGCTAGATATGCTTCCCTCAACTACTTTGCCTAAAAAAAAAATGCTTTTGGATAGGTCTGTTTGGTGGAAGTTGGGATCCAGTGGCATCTGAAATTTCTCTACGTCTGCAATAGGACAATAGGAGAAGATAATAGATGCAAGTCTGTACGTGTGCAAGGGCAACAGTATACGTATTCCCTATAATTAATTTACTCAGTTAATCTGACAATGTAATTTCCACAGAGATACAAGCCTCAGATTCACCACTTAAATCCACATCTACTTTTCAGTGAGAAAGCAAAACAAAGCATGCTACATGCAAGGACAAGAAAGCTACATGTGAGGACAATCATATATTTGACAAATATCTTTCACCAGTTGAGGGAGCACTTAATCCAGTCTGATCCAAAGACAGTGGGAAAGTTAAAATACAGAGGCCTAAACCAATATGCTAATCTCAGCTGGAGTAGATCTATTGAATCAAGGGAAATTAGGGGAGTGTTGCTAATTTACCATACAGCAATTGATTCAAATGGGTATAGTCTAAACTGGGAGTAGAACTGAATTTAGACCACAGAGTTAGTTGAGTTAGGGTCTAGAGAATTTCTGAGTAGGATTAGAGATGGTTTGCTAGAATTAGAAGACGGAGGAATTAGGTGAGTTAGAAATGGAGCTGACAGTGTTAAATAATTACGAGACAGAAAGAAAGACCAGAAATGCTAGATCAGTTTATGAAAACTGATTTATTTAAACTCATTTATTATAATTTTTATAGGACTATTTGTTCTGCATGTTTTTGTTGCATGCATAAATATATGCTTATATGTACTCTAAATGTTATGTTCCAGACCACCATGACAGCATCTTTCCATCCCAGTACATTCAGAACACAACATTCTACCAAGGGTACAATTGGCAAGGCACACTCCTACTTTATTACCTCTCAAATTACATTGGTTCTCTATAGTTTGTTGGAGACCTTTAATCACAGTTTGCAGTGCAGCACATTCTTTAAAAAGAAAAAGAGAGAAATCAGTGTGCTTGTTTTTATTATGGTAATTATCTTAATTAGCAGTTATTAAAATTATGTATATTTAGGAATGAACAATTGTTAGGCTGGTGCAATGAACATTTCTAAATGTTGCAAATACAAATCATTTTAAGCATTATTTTTGCCATTATCAACTTTGCCAATTAATAGCCTCCCCTGCCAAAAGTGCTTTGAAACAGCTGTGCTTCCATTTCAAATTGCTTGCAGTTACTACTAGTGAACACAGGATGGACCTCTGCGATGCTACTTTGTCTTCCAGACCACAAGTTAACACATGTCAAATATTGCTCTGTATAGAAAGAAAGGAGCAGCATGATCCATCAGAGGTATGTGCATAAAAAGACATATCCTGATAATATTAAAGCACCCTTGATTACTCTCTTTCCTCTGCTGGCTGTATCTCAATGAATCTAGCAATTCCTATTAAGAGAATGCACCATTGCCTTTCTTTGTAGGAAAAGCCCCTGCATTATTGAAATAGTTAGCTTAATATATTATTTTTCCATTCCTAAAGGCATATGACTTACAAGGACTTGTTCTACTTTCCTCTGCCATTTTAAAAACACTGCATAGTTTCAATTTTTTTCTGCACTGTACAGTTCTTGACAGATTTGCAAACTTAGACATCACTAAGACAGAATCAACACTTAACTTTACTAAAAGATACAACCCAGACATAAACCTTCACTCAAAAATTTAATCATGATTTATTTTAAGCATTAAACCTAAAGGGCACAATTCGCTTGGTACTTATTGCATTGTGAAAATAATACTATAAATAAATGACAGACCATTACTTTGGGAAGACATGTTATTCTACTAGGTCTGCAATTCTACTTGCTACAGCTTTATGAAAAAAGCATGTTGCTATGGAATTAGTTTCTTTTTAGCAGTGGTAAGTGATTGTCAGAGCAGTCTGTCCTTGTCCCCTCTGGTAACAATGCCCTTTCTTTCACTTTGCCCCCCAACTCATGTTTATTTCTGCTTTAAAATGTCTTTAAAAAAACTTCTTCAAAAACATATGAAACAGAAACTGCACATATTCTCATACAGATCATCTGATTGTTACAAACACAAGGGAAGCTTCTAAGTTCTAATCATGGAGTGTCTCAGCATGCTTAGAGTGCTGGTGTGCACAAGTGTGCTAACAATTCTCAGCACTTGTAGCCAGTTAGATAAGCCTTGTGTGTACAAGTGTGGCTTGTGTTTTGTTTGAAGAGAAAGAGGGAAAATAAACCATTATAAAAAATAAATGTCAGTTCAAGGGGGACCTACAGTCCCCACTAGCCTCAGGAGGAGGACTTAAGGTTGGTGGAGAGAGGGAGCTCTTGTAATCACAAGTAGAGGTGGAAAGAATGCATAATAGAATGTTTTCCTAATAAGCAATGTATTGAATTAACACCACATAGTAAAAAACAGTGATATCAACTAATTTGCAGGATGCAATATATTTCTTTTCCCCAGGACGGGTTGGAGTTCCAATTATGGCACAAGGTTTTGTGGATGGAAACCCACTTCATCAGATGTGTGATTGTTAAAAATATGCCCCCCAAATGCTCACCCTCTTTCAGTGATTCTTCCTTTGATTGGCTTATTGTCAGTAACTTATGTGTCTTGTCCAACTGGAGATTCAGAAGATTATTTCTTCCATGGAGTTCTGATATTTTCTGTAGGATAATGTTCAGATTTCAAATGAATATTTTTTTTTATAGTTTCTACCAAATTCATAATTATTGAGTAAGTCAGTTAGTTTGAAGGAAAACTAAGCAAAACTTTGACATGATAAACGTCCAGTGATGTTCAGATGACAATGGTTAAGATGACATGGGGATGGAGTATAAATTTATGCTGAATTACACAATAAATTTATGCTATCAGAATGTCACAATGTTGTCTTGTTAGTGAATTGAGACACTAGGCAACTGAATGTGCAATCAAATTGATATATACAGTTGGCATATGAATCTATTTGCTCTGCACAATCATTCGCAATCATGCCACATGTACAATTCATCTTCCACAGTCTTGAATGAAATATAGCCATTCTGCATCAGTCCAAGTGACAGACTGCTTTCATTGATAATTTGCATATGTACAGTATAAGATGCCAGCAAATATTCTGACTTGTAAATCAGAGAGCAGATCCACACAGAATTATCCAAGAGCTATCACTGAAAGATTTAATGGAGAACAATAAGAGATTGCATTTTCACTTAAGGTATGGGTGGACAAAGTATGAGTATATGGGGGTTTCATATGTTCATATCAATAATTTCAGAATTGTTGTAAAAATTTGTTTAGTAAACATTTGTTTTGAAAACAGCTGTGAAATAGATTAAGAACAATCAATTTAAGAGAGTGTACTTCCACGTAAGGGAGTGGGCAAAGTGCAGACATCTGGATATTGTTGGACTACAACTCCCACCATGTCTTACCATTTGCTCTGCTGGAAAGAACTAATGGGACTTGTAGTACAACAAAATGTTGCGGTTCTTGCTTAGATTGCTGAGTTGAGGCTCAAGTGGAAGTACAGTGAGCCCTCCACATTCAGTAGGTTTAGGGGTGCAGGACCCCTGGAAAAGTGGAAAAATCACAAATATCAAAATGTGTGTGCATGTGTCTGTAGGAAGATGACTGAATTTGGGAGAATGGATCCCCAGGGTCCAAACCAGATCAGGGAAAGAAGAGGGAAAGGAGGTTTGTTGCCATGGTAGTCCTATATTTCCTTTCTTTCATCCATCTCTTTCCTTAGGTGTGTGTGGGGCATCAGGAGTGGGTTTATGGTGCTGAAAAATTGGGCTGCAAGCCATCTTCAGCTGGCCAGATAGTGCCTGGAAGAGGAGGAGGAGGGCCAGAGGTGGTTTTTTTAAAGGGCTGCACATCCTAACTAGAGCCACTAAGAGGGAAGAAGTACCTGAACTGGGGTGGGGGGCTGGTGTTGGAGAAGCTCTCAAATGGTCAAATTCATGAAAGTCAAACCTGCAGATATGGAGGGCTGACTATATATTTTCCTAACTAAGTTGTTTTTAAGCCAGTTAGCAGGCATGCTTAGCAACAGTTTAAAATAATCATAAAATTATTGATAAGAACATACAAAACATCTTTATGGGTCTCTTGGCCAATTTAACCAAAGAGACCCTAAACTTTTTGCTCCTGAGGGCCATATCTGGTCTTGGGTGGGGTGATAAGAGTGACTGGCACATGCGCACATACACACACACACACAAATACAATATTGTTGACCAGCATATGCACACATCTCAATAGAGAGAATGGGGGTGTTTAAACCCTCCTCCCATCCTACTGATATCTAGAGATTGCTGTGAGGATGAAAATATTTCCTCATCCTCCCATAATTTCCACTGAGATCTCTGTTTCTCACCAGTGCTAATTGTGCAGTGCTTTGGAGGGAAGGGTATACCAGGAAAAACTGAGTAGTATCCCTCCCTCTTTTGGGGCCACAGAGGGAGTGGCCAAGGGTTGTAGGTTGTGCCCACCTGACCGAGAGACATTTTGTCTGATGTGACAGTTAGCTCTCCAGAATTTCAGCAGAAATCTTTCCCAGTTTTGTTATGACTTGTATCAAATGGAATCTGAGCCATTATATGTACAAAGTATGTGCTCCCACCAATGATTTCCACCCCTAGATTAATCTCAGTCACTGGAGCACAGTTCAAGTAAAATGGTCTTAATTAGTTCTGAATATTGATTGGCCGTTGAGCAAGATGCACATACAACCCCACTCTTGTCTCTATGGTCCAATTAATTCTCCTTCTTTCTCTCAACTGAATCTGTACAACATCCTAGAGGGAGAGTTCAAGGCAAAGAAAGGAAGTTGCACTTTCTCTTCACTTTTGCCAATGGTTTATATGCTTAGCAAGGGCAAGTGGATTAGCAGTAAAACAATAAGAAAGATAAAAGAACCTCTAGAGAATTTTAGTGGGCCCACAAATGTTATGGAAATAAGTCTTATGGAACTTCCATGAATAACTTAGATTCAAGAGGAAAGGAATGAAAAACATTCCTTTCTTGGTCCTCCATGCAAAGGACCAACAAAGCCATGAACTTGTTTAGTTGAAAGAAACTGAGTCTTTCCAGTAACAACAATTCTTGTCTTCTACCACAAGACCTTTTTGTCTTGACATGATGAAGATTCAATATGTTTGCCTATATCCAGTCCTGTAATACAACCAGCCATAATGAAAATTGAGGTAGAAAGAGTGCAATGGCATCAGAAAGAAGAAATATTGCCAGGGACATGACATTCAAGAATAAATCATGAAACAGAAAAATGGTTAAATCTCAAGAGCAGAAACAAATCTTCCAAATATATTTAGACCTTGCATTTCCATTGTCCTTTTTGTGAAGAAGTTTTAGAGCATAATCATCTACATTTCTTTTTCCTCAGAAGTAAAGTCCTTTTGTGCTCAGTGGATGTACTTCTAGGCTAAGCTAAGCAGGCATAATATTGCAGTGTAAAACATGCATTTAATTGTTGTATTGTTAGTGATGCTTGCACTTAGCTACTGATTTTTGCTCTGTTTTATGAATTCTTTCATTTTGGAATGATTTTATTGTAATCCATATGTGGAAACAGTTTTGTAGAAAGGAGGTATATACATAGTTTATAAATGAATGAAATGCATTGGACTAGTAGTTAAAAGATACAATCCTAAGTTGTATTTATCATTACCACTTCTATGTGGGAGAAGTCCTCTATCAGTTTATCAAGATTCACTACACTGTTTTTCTTCATGTTTGATTGGCTGTAAGATCACTCCTGTAGATTAAAGAGAAAATACTTTAAAATTTGAACCTCTTGGGCATAGAATCACAGTGTTGGAAGAGATAGAAAAAGCCATCTAGTCCAATTTGCTGCAATGCAGAAATATACAGCTGAAGCACCCCCAAAATATGGCCATCCAACTTCATCCACAGAAGGTAGAATCCATCACCTTCCAAGGTTGTGGTCCTAAGGTACTCCTGTTGGTGCAGGTTAGAACTGCACTGGCTTTTTTGGCCACCGCATCGTCCTGTTAACTCATTAACTTGTCATCTACAGTACAAGGATCCCTAGATGTTTTTCAGATGTACTGTTATCAAGCCTGGTGTCACCCATCTTATACATGTGCATTACATTTTTCCTGCCTAAATGTAGTGACTTACATTTATCCCTGTTAAAAGTCATTTTATTAGTTTTGGCCTAGGTCTCCAATCTGTTAAGGTCATTTTGAATCCTAATCCTGTCTTTCAGGATAATAGCTACCCCTTCCTAATGTCTAGTCTTTCACTATTAACATAGTTTAAAGGAATTTCTAAGGGTGTAAATCAGAGCACTCATTCTCCAGTTTTTCTCACACAGAAGTCCTATAGACAACACTGAAGGCAGTGTAAGAGAGTTATACATTCTGCCATCTACAAAAATGTTATGAGTGTTTTCATCCACTCAAGGCGAGTCCAAGATTTTTTACAGTCTGTGGCAGAACATCAAGTGGTGCCTCCTACTCAGCCAAGTTGTGGTACATAGTTCTCATAACAGCTAAGTTATTTTGGCTGATGAGGCAGTAAATCCCACAAGCACCTTTTTCTTGACCAGGCAATGTAATAATAAATAACTAAATAGCTAACAATTTCCTGCCATGACATGATTTTCAAAATCTATAGTTTGAAATGTCTGTCTTTGCCTAAAAGTAAGGTTATTTTCAGTGAGACATCTTCTCAAGTAAGTAGGCATAGAATTTTATATCATATATCACCAATTCTGATTTTAAAAAAAATCCATGAACTTGTAAAAACTGGGCTTTATTGGCTAATCATGCAGAAAATCATATTGTTTGTATTTGAAGCTCTTTCCTGCTGTGAGCTTACTGGATGTACTTAGTAAAATAGCTAAATTTTCTAAATTAAAATAGTACTTCTAAGTGTCATGAGAATCAGTAAACAAAAAATGGTGTGACAGCCACATGATATTTACATATGAGCTTTATATTATTTCTTATATGGAAAAGGAAAAATGTAAAGAGTAAAGCAAATTTCCCTGAGACTAGGCACTGTAAACATGTGGGTGGCATACCAGATGTTGGACACCTGCTGATAGCATCTTTCACTATTGATTATGTTGTAAAGGCTGATGGGAGCTGCAATCCAACAGAATTTTGAGGGCTGCATGTTTCTTACTACTAACTTACATTGCCCGTATCTGTGCAAAATCTGACATGTTTTTTAAGATTAGCCACATTAATTTATAGTGGCAAAACTAAGGTAGGCTTCTGTGATTTGTAACTTTTTTTGGCATAGATTCCATGGCCACAGTCTTGTTATGTCAATCAATAAATGTGCAAGTTTTTAAGGAACCAGGGCCATTTCTGCACTACAGTGTTATAGTGCTATTAGTCCACTTTCAACATCCTGTGGCATTCTGGGGTTTGTAGTTTACTGAGGCCAAAAAGCTCTCTGGCTCAGAATTCTAAATGCCCCTCCCTAAATTGCAAACCTCAGAATTCCATAGGATGTTGGAAGTGGAATAAGAGTACTATGCAGTTTAAGAGTCTAATGCAGAAATGGCCCAGAGATCTACCTTGTCTGTAAAGAAATATATTATCATTTCTACATAGGGTTTAAATTTACAAAGCATTTTATTATTCTTACTGCATTTAAATAGCTCTTTGATACCAAAAAAAACCGTCCGAGAGAAGTGAAAAACATATCTTGCCTGGCATGAAGATTTTCCTCTCAGTTTCTGTTATATCTACAAGCAATATTCTTCCTTGAGCAACACCAAGATTATTAATTTTATGCATTTATATTGTTTACATAAATTCTGAGCTATCAACTGGCCAGTAAGTTAACACCTTTTGCATGTGGATCAGGTCAATTGGGATGCATAATGTACTACATTTTGTAATGGCCTATTGGAGGAGACCCGGCATATTACCAGTCTTGACTGCTTTAAAAAAGCAGTCAAGACTATTCTCTTCCGACAGGCCTTCCCAGACTAGTACTCCACTGCCTCCCACCAACTGTCCTCTTGTTCTTAATAGTTAATGTGATTTAGGGGGTTTTAGATGGGTTGGTGGGTGGGAAGGATGGGTTATGTTTTAATTGCTTTTAATGTATTTGATATACTGTTGTAGTACCGCCTCGATCTGTCGGGAGAGGCGGGATATTATTATTATTATTATTATTATTATTATTATTATTATTATTATTATTATTATTATATTATTATATATAGTATTACATTTCTTATTCCTTTCCATACATTTTTAAAAAAATCAGTGAGATGATTTCAAATTAAGATGGCTGCTATAGACAAATTTGTCACTTACAGAGTTTGTTGTCGTTGTGGTCTTTCAAGTTGTTTCTGACTTATGAAGACTGTAAGGTAAACCTCTCATGTCAAGGTTTTTTCAGAGAGGGCTTGCTCTGAGGCTGAGAGAGTGTAACCTGCCTAAGGATAGCCAGGGAGTTTCAATGACGTAGCGGGGATTTGAACCCTGATCTACAAAGTCCTACTCCAGTGTTCAAACCATTACACCATTCTGGCTTCTCACTTACGGGGCAGCAATTACATATATTAACAAAAACAAACAAAAAAACATTGTTGACTACCAAAAACTGTTTAAAAACTTGCATGAATAGTTTTAAATTTTTCTGTTTTTGGAATTCTTAGTATTTCTGAAACTTTTCGTGTGAAATTCCTTGAATTAATTATTTCTACTCCGCTTCCCCATTGATTTAAAGGAAAAAACAACAACACATGAAATGTCATTTGTTTGCCTGTTTTAAACTAGTCCCGCTGGTGATTGTGTTTGGCTCTGCTCAAGGATGATAGGATGAGTCACTACGTCTCAGCCTAACCCACCTTTCAGGGTTGGCATGAGGCTAAAATGGGGGTGCGTGAATTATGTGTACCACACCTTGAATTTGTAGTAGGAAAGATGAGATATAAGTATAATTAAAGAGGTAATGAACTCCTCCCACCTAATGTCTATATATCAGTTGTCCCTTAAAAAACGAAGAGCAGGCCAGACTGATATTTCCTAGTAATCTGCCAGTTCTAACTCTGAAGGAGAGTATTCATTATTTAGAAGATATTTTGGAGCCGCTGTGCACCTGCAGGCTGTATGGAAGGCAACAGGAAGAGCGTCAGTAGTCCGGGGCCATTTCTGCACTAGACTGTTACAGTGCTATTATTCCATTTTCAGAGACCCCTCCCTACAATGCACACCCCAGGATTCCATAGGATGTTGAAAGTGGAATAATAGCACTATAACAGTCCAGTGTGGAAATGGTCTGGGATGTAGAGAAGGATGCAAGACTAAAGGCAGATTGGTTTTGGGACTTTCAGGAAGTGCAGATGAGGATGTTATACTACCATCACTCTACCTCACACACAGAACTTTATTCAGTCATTTTTGTCTTCCATTTTTTAACCTTCTGTATTTCTCCCTCATATTTCATTTAACCAGGAAAAAAAAATCTGTTATGAAGGGAAAGACAGAATAGCTGCAAAATGCTTTTTAACTGATAATGAGTTCCATCTGGAATCGTTCAGTGTCTGTATAATCATATCGTTGCGAACACATTAACTCCAATAGAAAACCAGATACAGAAGCTAGTAGAATTAAGCTACTACCTGTAATTCCTATTTCCTGAGACAGATGCCCCTTTTGTAAAGAAAAAAAAAATCCTCTTACCCTCACTGAATGGCTTCTAAAAGAAATTTCCCTCAGAGTGAAAATCCACCCTTCTCAGGACAAGCCAGTGTTTCTGCTGAACTGCCAGGCCCAAAAGGCGGGAAAAGAATTTTGCCTCAGACACCAAAAGGAAGAGTGTAATAGGCATGGTGCACATGGAGCACACATGTGTGGAGGGGTGTGTGAAGTTGTTCTCCCACCACTAGCGTAATAATGGATTTCCCCACATAGCCAAAACAGTTTGGAGGAATGAAGATGGACTCTTTCAGGATTTTGAAGAGTGTACAAAATTTATCTGAAATTTCCCTCAGTGCAATTCTTTTGAGGAGAAATGCAGTGACTTTCTGAAAAAGAGAAAGTACTGTTAGTTGCAGCCTGCAGGAGTTGTACAGGACTCTGTGTGGTTAAGACTACCATTTTCCCCTTCTTTCCTGCTCAGTTGTCTTTCATAGCTACAAAAATCCAACAGGTGAAGCATAAGCCATCACTGCATCTGTGGAGTACCTGCCTGATGTGCTGTTATTTAAGCAAGAATGCATAATCTTTTTGGCCCAAAGGCACATGCTGGTATCTAGAGGCAGTGGGTGTGTGTGCATTCAAGAGCCACATATGTACACAAGCATGTGCATGTACATCCCACCCACTCACCGTTACCCCTCATATATAAATATCTCAGCCTACCTTCTCTACCTGATGAGACCTATGGATTGATATATGGACAAGTGAAAGCTTCCCCCGCAATTCCCCAGCAATCACTGTTGATTTTGTTCCTTGTACTCTGCTTGTAGCAACAGGAAAGCGGGGGAACAGAATTTTCCACCCTCCTCTCTGATAAACAGAAAAGCATATGGGATATAACTGGGTTTTAAAGGCCACACAAAGAACAGTTGCAGGCTACATATGATGACTGAGGGCCTTTCCACACGGGGGTTTAAAAACAGTGTAGAGCGACCTCTGACGGAGGTCATCTACACTGTAAAGTGGATTGGGGCAGACTACTTTTGCATAGTTCCACACCCCAATCCATGCTAGGGCGCCCGGAAGTGGCGCCGTCACGTGCTTTTTGAAAACCACTTTTCATGTGGTCTTTAAAAAGGATGACCGTGCAGCCCTGTCGCAGCGCCCAGTGTGGATTTGCAGGCGTGCGCAAGGGCGTGCCTGCAGATCTGCCAGGGGCGGGCTTTCTGGCTGGCGAGCTTCTCCAGTTGGTGGAGAGCCTCCGCCAGTCGTAAGCCGCCATTTTGGGCCCCGCAGGATGCCGCGGGACGCCAAGGAGTGTGGAGCAGTGAAAACGCGCTGCTCCACGTGGTGACGGACTCAGGTAAGCTCCTATAGTGCTGCTATTCCACTTTCAACATCCTGTGGAATTCTGGGGTTTGTAGTTTACTGAGGCCAAAGAGCTCTCTGGCTGGGAATTCTAAACGCCCTTCCCTAAACTGCAAACCCCAGGATTCCACAAGATGCTGAAAGTGGAATAATAGCACTATATTCAGTGCAGTGTGGAAATGGCCAATGGCACAACAGGCATGTTGGGAACAGAAAGTGGCCATCTCAAGTGGGGGATTGTCTGGTAAGTGTGGTGGCAGGATTCAGATCTGACAGGAGCCGCACTCTCCAGAAGAGCTTAATTTATGTTAGAATTGAGCCTTTGAAGTTGTTGTCCATACCACAATTACTCTTTGGGTCTGAAAACTGAAAAGAAATAATATGTCTGAGGCCCTTCAAACTGATTTCTTTAGCATCAACCATCTGTTATACATGCATACATAAATCCTTGTACAGATATACCTCAGTTAATGAGGTAGATGTGGTCCTAGTCATTGCTTCTTTAGCAGAAAAATTGGTACTAGAGAGAAATAAATGGAAAAAATGAAGGTAGGTTCTTACACCACAAAAAATAGAGCAGTTAAACATAATTTCAATAGACTTCTTATTAGAAACTAAACAACATGCACATGTAAAATGCATCCAGGGATGATTTTTGTTTCAGTACCCTTCACTTTTTTAATTATTTCCATTTGGCCAAACACACACACACACACACACACACATCCCTCCTTACCTGCTTGGGGTAGCTGGTAAGAAAGGCTTATCCGCTCCCCACTTTTCTCTTTGTTCTGCTGCTTACGCGTGCTCAGTAAGGGATTCTGGACGCAGGGACTGTTTGCCTTGCCTGTTCTGGGCAGACACACATGGCTATAGTAGGATCAGATAGAGCAGAGCTTTCGAATCTTTTCATGTTAGTGACATACTTTTTAGACATGCATCATTTCGCAAAACAGTAATTCAGTTTTACTAGCAAACCAGAGGTTAAACTAACCTCTTATAAGAGATGCAGACACATACATAAATTGTAATAACAGAATGTATGGGGACACAATATATCTCCTGAAAACATTTCATATATTTTTAAAATATGATTTATAAATAATAACATACATTTCCAAGACTGTAGCCAACACACCTACACACTTCAGGCGACACACTAGCATGTCGTGGCACACCATTTGGAAAGCCTTGAGCTAGAGTAAAATCCTACAGTTTCGCAGCTCAAGATTTACAGTGTTATCTACCACACACACTATGCTGCAATCTGACACTGCAGGTCTGTGTTTCTCCATCCCTCTGTCACCATCTTCTTAATACTGATGCTTTTTTTTTTTTTAAAAAAACCAACAACCTTCTAGCTAGAGAGAAGATAAGGAGTAAAAAGAGGCTCAGCAAGCATAAAAAGACTTTATTAAGGCCATTTCCGCACTGGGCATTTAAAATGGTGCAGAGCGACTTCCAACAGAGGTCTTCTGCACTATAGAGTGGACTGGGGTGGAGTACTCTTTGTAGTTCCACACCTCAGTCCAGTTCTGCGCGACCAGAACTGGTCGCGCAGCATGCTTTTTAAAAACCTCTTTTTTGAGGTTTTTAAAAAGCACAGAGCGGGCAACCCCATCCTGCTCCGTCGCCCCGCTCCGGAGCAGATTTGCAGGCATGCGCAAATGCATGCCTGCAGATCTTCTGGGGGCGGGTTATCGGCTGGCGAGCTTCTCTGGTTGGTGGAGAGCCTCCACCAACCAGAAGCCGCCATTTTGGATGCCAGAGAACTGTGGAGCGCCGAACTCGCGCTGCTGCTCTTCGCGACAGACTTGCCCGGATGCAGGAAAAATCCGGTGAGTCCCATTTCTGCCTGATAAACACCCCAGGGGTGGAAAGGGCCTAAAAAAAAACAGCTTCATTGCCAGGGGCTTTGGTAACTGAAGTATACCTGTTCTGCTGTGTACCAGGATTATCTATGGCTATAGGTAACAATCTAGTCCTGCGTGTTTTTCCCAGGGAATATAGTTGTTAAAATGGACAAATTAACTGCATTGATTAGAGATAAATCATTAGTGTCATTTTGGAGAGATTTGGAACCTTTTGGGGGGGGGCAGAAAAGGAGAATAAGATGTTAACTATAGGTTTTGATCATCAATAAGTTTGGTTAAGTTGGATAAGTGCATGAATAATATTATAGCGTACTTTATACAGTAAAGCATAAAGTCATTGTTAGGAAAGTTGGAAGTCAATGTAAATGTTTTTTTCTTTTTTCTTTTCTTTTTTCTGTTACTTCTTTCTCTTTTTTCTTTTACATTTTTTGTTTTCCCTTTTGTCTACCTCGTATACTTTATAATAAAAAAAGAATATAGTTCTCAAAGTTACAAGTGAAATGATAGATAAATCAGTGGCTCTCAGTTTATAAATCAGATTTTTTAAAAAAAGTCTTTTCTGAATGCTCATTCACAAATGGTACCAGTTGAATTTACTCCTGTTCTTTTAGTGGCCATCCATTTTCTTCTGCTGTTGCTATGCAAATAGCAATGGCTTTGGTACACAGTACTCTCAGATATATTGTATGAAGAGCAGTGTTACACAGATAGCTTAAAATAAAACAGCTTAAATAAAACAGCCTTAATTAATTAATTACCTTAAATAAAGCAACCTAAATTTAATTTTCAGTCCCCACAGGAGAAGAGCCATTTGAAACAATGGGGATATTTTGTATAAGTTCTATCGATGCAATTTTTCTATTTCATAGGGATTAAGAGTTGGATTTAGGCCAGTAATAATAATGAGTATAGTACAGTACTAGGGAAATGTCCAGTGAATGAGTGCCTCCTCAGGCTAAGTATCATGGAAAAAAATATGTGCAGCATAAATCAAGAAGTAGGGAGGAAGGTAACTCTTCCATTTAGGAAGTTAGGTGAATTGGAAGGACTTGTGGAGTACAATGAGTTTAGCATCCTTCTGAATGCTAAGGGCTTATGCACATGCCACCAGACATATGACCAGCTTGAATCAGAGGGACCCCTGCTCAAGTCAAAAGGGCCTGCCAACACTCATAAACACAATTTCATGAAGTGCTTGTGGACAGCACTACCAATCAAAAGGCATCATGCAGCTGTTCCATCTTCCTTTCCTCTTCTGTGTTGAGAAAAAAAGGGCCACGATCCTTCATCAAGAGACATAGTTACGAGACATTGCCATGATCGTTTCCCATCCATCCCCCATCCAAACTCACAAGTGTCCAGCTATTTTCCTATAGTTGGATGGACAGCAACAGGCATCCACAGCAACCTCCAGATGTCCCTATAGATGATGTCACTGCTCTGCATCTAGCTATAGGAAAATAACTCCCCCTAAGTCTCCTCCAATCAGGAGGCTCAGGTTTGAGTTATTTTAAGGACTGTATTTTCCCTTAAGAACCAACTCATGCTTTGAGAAATATGGAGGAGGCCCTCCTCTCTGTCCCACCACCTTCACAGGTATATCTGGTGGGAACATGGGAGAGGGACTTCTCAGTGATTGCCTCCAGGCTCTGGAATTCCCTTCCCAGAGAAGTTAGACTGGCATCCTCCTCACTTTCTTTCACAGACAAGCAAAGACTTTTCTATTTTGATTAGTGACGATATGAGGCTTGTGTTATCTAAACAGTGTGCTGGATCTTGCTAACTGTTGTACTGGTATTTGTGTGTGTATTTAATGATGTTATGTTTTAATGTGCTTTTAATTTTTTGATTGCTTAATCTCATACAAACTTAATCTCATACAAACTTTTGCACCTTGTGAATTTTTAATGATCTGTTTTGTTTGTTTGTTGTAAGCCACTTTGGTGGAGTGGTATGAGTGCTGGAGCAGTATACTGGGAGACCAGGGTTTAAATCCCTGCTCAGCCCTGGAAATCTACTGGGTGATCTTGGGCAAGTCATACATTCTCAGTCTCAGAGGACAAACCCAGGGCAAACCCACCTGCACCAAATTCTAAGAAAACCTTGTGATTGGTTCACCATAGTGTTTCCATAAGTCAGAAATGACTTGAAGGCACACAGCAACAGAGCTGTTTTGCATCCTGAACTGAGGAAAAGGTTGAATACAAGAAATCATTATCATCATGCTTTATCTCAGGCATTCACAGCTAGTAACCCAAACCAAAAACAGGTAATTATCCACCCCTGTGACCTGTCAGCTGCTTAACTTTCCTATTTCTTTGTTTTTGCAAGGCTGCAAGTGACAAACATTGGAATAATAGAATATTGGAGTTAGAAGAAATAGAAGGGCCATCTAGTCCAATAGTCCAACCTCTCATTGTGCAGCAATATACAAGTAAAGCACTCCTGCAAGATGCCAATTCAAATTCTGTTTGAAATTTCCAGAAATAGAAAGTCCCCTAGCTTCTAAGGTAATCTATTCCACTGTTGAACACCTTTTGTTTATCAAGCACTGACAACTACTTGGCAGTGCTGATAGACTTCCTATGGCTTGGTGCCTATGTGCAGCCCTGTCTCAGATGCACAAATGTGTCAGTTTTTAGTTGTATGGTGCAATCTCCCCCCCGCCCCTTTTGGCAAGATCCAGTCTATCATCCTAGATGTCTTGGCTGGTTGGCATGTAATTTTGGACCAATTTGCTTTTCTGGGGATACTTTTGTTTCTCATAATGCTAATTCCATCTGTACAACTTGGAATCAAATTAGCTCTTGGAATATTTGGAGATTCAATTATGCACTGTCCAGCTGACTGTGATTAAAATCTATATGGACAGCTGCCAGAGGGTGTCATGAGATGCCAGTGGCAGTGGAAGTAGGGTGAAATAAATAGCCCCTCCCCACCACTGCACATTGAATATGAGCATCTGCACACTGGAGGTCTCTACAGCTCATGATAACTGGGGGGAGGTATGGTAAAATAACTCAACTTTGGCCAAATGGGTCAGCTGAAGCAGAAAGATATCTATACTGTTTAAACATAATGTTTTATTTAAAATGTGCATTTAACATCAGAGAACAAGTGCAAAAAACCTCATGGCAGGCTATTATGATAAAAACCTTTATTTGGTGCAAGTCTTCATGGGCTGCAGCCTACTTCATCCAATGCATCTCCTCCTTGGCAGTGTTATTTCTTTAACAAATTAACACAGGTTGATCCCCCAAACTGAGCATTTTGGATTGCCTTAATTAAGAATTCACCAAACATGTCCACACTTATTTTTTCATCCCTTTCATTACCAGTTTTGAGAAGAGCAGTAAATTCTCCATGTAGTCCTGTCTACCTAATTGTATCTATTCCACAAAATAAAACACCAAATAGTTTGTCATTTTGCTTTAAAGAAAACAGTGTATTACTGGAGAAAAATTTCTCCCATTAATCATTCCTTGACCCTTTAAAGAATTAATTTTTTTCAAGACAGCTCAAGCTATAAAAAAGTGAAATATCTGCAGATTGAAGACAGCATATCCCTTGTTATTGATGGCAACTTTACAGATCCCATAACTCATAATTGCCTACCATAAAGAACCTAGGATCAAAAAAGTGCTGCTCTGGCCTTGTTCACAAAAAGTAATCTGTTCTATTTCCTGAACTGGCATAGCTCGAAATTCTGATTGCTATTTTTTTTTTATTGGGGGCTCTTGTGTCATGGAGTGGTGGAAGTTTTGCTTCCAAAGTTCCTTTCCTACCATTAAACTAGTTTCACATTCCTTGGATTTTGGACCTTTGTTTTAACTGTATTTTAACATCTGAAGTTAAGTAGAACTACAAGGATGCTTTTGCCTGATTATTATTACAAAAAATGTTTAGTTGGTAGTCCGTTTTTGTTACTTTTTTTGGTAATTGTTTTCACTTTCTGAGGCATAGGGGAGCCCCACATAGTTTGCACCACAATTGTCTAAACCCAGAGTTATATGGCAAGGCTATCCCAGTTTATGAAGGCCTTACCTTGCAGACCAAGGGATGCTAGGCTCAAGGACTCCAAGCCCACCTGGATCTCTAGTGATAGAGGTGGCTCCAGGAATACTCCCAAGCTAAGAACCTGATTATTTTGGGGAGAACAAATTGTTTATCTAATTTCAGGCCCAAGGAACCACAGAATAATGGGGTTTCAGCTATAGTTTAATGACTTCAGTTCATCCCATCCATTCTACTGTTGAAGTCCAGTACCTGCAGTTTTACCTACTTCTAGAATGGAATTCTTATGGCACCTCACTAATTAAGAGCCATGGGGCTGAACAGAAGCATATCAATGCCACATTCTGTAGGATTGTGCGAGAATGGAACCACCATAATACAGTTTCTCCTATTCCCAGCTTATAGAACCAGTCTAATAAGGTAAACTAGTCAGTGTTTCACAAGTTACTGAGAAATCCAGGAGGACTTATCACAGTAGCTGCACCAATTTTCCCCCTGGAATCAGTCATGAGCTATGTTATATATCTAACAAGCAGCTTTCCTCAGCCTGGTGCCCCCTAGATATTTAACTATGACCACCCATCAGTACAGCTTGTGTGTGTGTTGGATGGGGATGATGGGAATTATAGTGTGATACATCTAGATGGGATCAGAAGACTGGCAATAACCCAGTTCTCCTTACATTGATTTTTGGATCTTTAATGTTGATTTGGTTACCCTTGCTTTTTCCCCCATCTTCCCTCCTAGTTGTACGCTTTGGATAAATCTGTAGAAAAAGCACACAGGTTTTGTTCTTCCTTGCTGATTTTCTTCTAAAGCCACTGTAATAAAGTGGAGTGAGTTGACAGAGTCTGGGGCATGGTGGATTTAACAACCAAATACTTGTTGGGAGTGACACAAACATCTAATATATTTACTGAGTATTCATTTTGGAGCATCATGCTTTGGATGACAGCTCAGTTCACATTATTCTGTATGTGTTTGAAAAAGTCAAAATTCTGGGTGATTCCAGCAGATACAGAGCTCATTGGTTCCTTTTTCTCCTTCTCATGCTAGTTATGAAAAAAACACTGGACCATGTGGGAGGGTTTTCATGTAAATAAGCAATGTGGACCTTTATAAAGGAAACAATAGTGGCTAGTAGGGATGGGCCACCGAATCCTCGAATCTTCTGCAAGGATTTGAGATTCTTGGTCCGAATCTCTGCACCAAAATAGGTGAATGGAATTTTTCGAATCCACCAACCTGCCTGTGCTTGGGGATCTGGCATGTTGGTGGATTTCAAAGGGTTCAGGTCTGCAGAGGTGTGCAGGGCCAGTGATCGTCAGCTCCCTGCCCTCCCCCTTGTCCACCAGGGGGCCTGAGCTCATGCAAGCGCCCAGGATCGGGCCCACAGTGGCATGCAGGGAAGCGATCTTCAGCTCCCTGCCCACCCTGGGGCCGGAACTCGATCGGGTATGCAGGGGCATCTAGGGCCAGCGATTGATGCATCCCTGCATGCTCTGGGTCCTCCACTTGCCATGGCAGGGGCCTGAAGAGAGGGCAACCGCCTATTCTCTGCATGCTCACCACTGTGGCCCACGTGGGCACACTGACACCAGCCAGCAGGGACATGCAGAGGAGTCGATCGCCCCTTCTCTGCACACCCACCACCGCCACCGGTGTGGGCGCTTCAGAAGCATCCTACAAGGACATGCCGAGTAGGTGCTCATTCATTCTCTGCATGCCCTCAGTTGCTGCTGGGGCTGTCTGTGCCCACTGAGGTTACCTGTGCCTGCTCCGGCTGCCTGTCCCTGTGGCTGCCTCCCTCTGCAAGGGAAATAATCTCTGTTAAACCCTTTTTAAAAATAGGATTCAAAAGATGTGAGATTTGTGAATTCCCAGAACCATCCAGGTATTCAGATCCAGGATTCGGAAAATTCTGGATTCTTCCCATCCATAGTGGCGAGGATTGGTGCAGCCTGGCCTAACATTTGCTACACCGTTTTGTGCAACTGAGAGTCATATTACAAATTCAGTTTAAATTCGTTCAGATTTCTGCATCAAAAAATAAGGAAACTCAATCCAGATCCAGTGGTGATGTGCAGTCCAATGTCATAGGAAGACAGCTGTCCAGCCTGTTCTGGATGGTATTATATGCCCTCTAAAGGAGCTGGTTTGCAATTTGATGATGCCACCACCTAAATACCTTAAAGCTATCAGGTCCCAGCTGATCTTGGATGCTAAGCAAGGTCAGCTGGGGTTAGTGCTTGGATGGGAGATCACCAATGAATATCAGGTGCTACAGGCTATATTTCAGAGGAAGGAACTGGCAAAACCACCTTTTCTTTGCCCAAGAAAACCCTATGAAATTCAGGGGTCACCATAAGTCAACAACTTGAAGAAACATACACATAGATTAGTCAGAAGATGAACACCTACCTCTAGCTCACACTGTACCGTGGAAATAATACAAATACATAGACTAAATAAGGAAAATTTGGGACCCTCAAAACTCCTTTCACTAATTTTCCTTTGCAAAAACCATGTACAAAGGGTTTCTTTTTCTCCATTAGAAAATAATAAGCCACCCTATTGTAGAAGCTGGCAAATGTTTCCTTTCCGGGCTCCGGTTGTAGTTGGTGCTGACCAATGCACTACAGCCAGCCCTTAAAAATGTGAAAAGTGTGCAGAAGTGAAACTCTAATAAAAGCTATCAACCTGTAAAATGTCACAATCCACCTCTTGTTATACTACTTCAGATACCAATATATAACAGTTCAAAAGTTTTCCTTTTTAAGACCATGTGATATGCCATCAGAAAACATACATTTTTGATGTCTTTTGATGTTTTATTTCACCTTCAATCATTTTAATTAAAATAGATGCATGGTCTATATAGTACATTAAACAGTTAATGCCAGAAGAACATCTGAGTTATTTTCCAACTGCAATATTTCATTGCTGGCATTAACGCTTAATTAGTTAATTAATTAATTAGTCTGAGCTGTGCCATTCATTGCACAAGTATAGTTAAGGTGTCCATTTTTTGTCACCCTTGAGGATAAGTCTAGGATCTTAGATGTGGTAAAGGAAATAACTCATTCTTCTTTGCCATAGAAAAGTCACCTCAACAAAGCTGTTTTGAGGGAAATCCCATTTGCATTTCAAGGAAAGCAGTTACTAGCACCACCAACAGAGGCTTCCCATGAATAAAAATGGGAGTTTTGGAAAGACAATTCTTGCCTCTGCTGTGACAGGGAGATAAACAGTTGAACTTATCTAATCATATCCCATGTTCCCAAGGCTGTTCAATCTTTTCCAAGGCTTTTGTTGCTTGGATAGCAAATGAGACATATACACTGAATCTATTCACACAATTCATGAAATGAATAATTTTAGGGGAGGCTTGTAGAATGTTGTTTCACTAAAGACCACAGCTTCCATGTGGAGTAAGAGAGAAGGGTCAAAGCAGGACAATGTGCACCTCAGTGTCCAAAAGTTGGTGTGTGGTGGTCGTAGCCCCTGAAGTCTCTTGGATGACACTTTTCTTGCCCTCTAAAGCTCTGTGCGCATAGTTGAGGCTTATAGCACATTAATGACATTTGGGTAATGGTAACTGTCAAACAATAAAAGACAGATTGAGCTTGAATGTGTTTTCAGCCTTTATGCAATAAAGTATGCAATAATGTCATGATGAATTGAAGAAAATAAATTTATTAATCTTTGAGGAGGAAATGAGAACATTGACATAAAGCAAGTTAAATACAAACAGAAAGACACAAATCTCCATATTGTTGTATAATGGCTTATGTAACCAGTGAAGTACCAAAATGACATTCTGAGATTGATTGAGGTATTTTAACTAGTTTTTGGTGATTGAAACACTCTGTCAAGAGAAATGTAGCAAAATACTCCCTTGCCACAAGAGAGACTTACATAGCTTTAATGGCATTAGCGCCTAAAATGAAAGAAGGCAGCTGGTAGAAAAAAAGGTAACAGCAAGTTAGCAGAGTAATATACATCATCTTAAAAGTACAAGCCAGATACAGAATTTCCCAGTTTTAACCATTGAGAAGACAACCTCACTGCTTATATTTACTGTTTAAAACATATATATTTATTAAAATAGTAAGCAATGTGAGAAAAGTTGATTTCTGCAGTAAATAATGTTTTTTTCTTTTCCTGACTACATTCTTTCTTTTAAAATACTCAAGCATGGCAGAGTCACCAACTGACATTTCTCAAGGCTTGCTTATATGATTCAAGATGCTGAGGTTTTGAAGATTTAAATGGTTGTCTTGAACTGAAGTCATCATAAAAAATACTTGCCCATAATTTCAGGTCACTGATAGCTTGCTGTGATCAGCTTACATGGAGCTCCACTCGCCTGAGATACAAGCTGTTACAACATAATTCCCTTAGATCCTGGATACAAATTACATTTATTGCATAAAAAGCAATCAAACTCTCATTGTTTTTCAAAGAGAAGGAGGTATTGCTGTCCTTCCTCTTTGGCTGCCTCTAGTCACCCTTTTCATCTCTTGCCCTCTTTTCCCTGCTGCTAGGCAATTAACTGAGCAAGATAATTACAGATAATAGAAACTCCAGTCGCCTCTCTTTCCTGCTTAGTATCACCTCAAGGCAGCTTCATCTTTCATTGAGCATTGAGAAGGAGCTTTCAAAAACTGTTTTTTATGGGATTTGTAATATGCAACAGGGTGTCTACTGCAGCAGCACAATCCCAAGCATGTTTGTTCAGAAGCTAGACAGACAAGCATTTGTGGGACTGCAATCATAAAAAGGTCGATCATAGTATACGCTAAACCAGGAAATGATACTCATTGAGCACAGTCCATTTACTTCCAGGCAAACAGGGACTGATTTCACTGATCTTGTGTTTAGCATTGCAGCCGAAGGCAAACCCTGGCAAATGGTAAACAGGGGTCCAGCTTTGGACTTTCAGCCATGTTAAAAACAAACAAACAAACAAACAAAAATAGACAACTTTCCCAATTTCAATATAAACACATATTTAGGAAGGTGATTACATTCCACATACCATGTCCATTACCATCACAGCTTTTTAGATGGCCAGAGCCTCTGGTGGCCTGGTCTTGTTCTAAGGAAACCATCTCTGTTCCCTTAGGAGGAAGAATCTCTGTTAATACCAGGACTCTTCACCTACATTTCAATTCATTTATGGTCTGCTTATTTCCCCAATTCAGGTCCTTATTCAGTACAGTCAGCCCTTCACATTTGCAGGTTTCATTTTTGCAGATTTGATTATTCATGGATTATTTGCTGTCACCTCTGCTGCCTCCCTCTGCCATTTTTAATAGGGACTGCAAGCCTCGTGAGACTGAGGCCCTTTCCCCACGTGAAAGAAAAGATGTCCTGAGACGTTCTGAAACGGAGCTTACCTCAGTCTGTCGCCGTGTGGAGCAGCGCGTTTTTGCTGCTCCACACTTGTTGGCGTCCTGCGGGGCCCAAAATGGCGGCTTACGACTGGCGGAGGCTCTCCACCAACCAGAGAAGCTCGCCAGCCAGAAAGCCTGCCCCCGGCAGATCTGCAGGCACGTCCTTGCGTGTGCCTGCAAATCCACACCGGGTGCTGCGACGGGGCTGCACGCGGCTGCACAATCGTGCTTTTTAAAAACCACTTGAAAAGTGGTTTTCAAAAAGCATGCGGCGGCGCCACTTCTGGGCACCTTAGCATGGATTGGCGTATGGAATTACACAAAAGTAATCCGCCCCAATCCATTTTACGGTGTAGACGACCTCCGTCAGAGGTTGCGCTACACCATTTTAATACCCCCGTGTGGAAAGGGCCAGAGACACTGCAAACAAGGCTTGTAAGTCTCTATTTAAAATGGTGTGGGGCAGCAGTGGAAGTGGCAGTAAGCCCCACCAACCAACCACTTCTGCCTTGTGAAGCAATCCTGATGCCTCAAAGGAATCCATGGTGGGTTGAATATAGTGATCATACTTTTTTGTGTGTTAAATATGGTTGCACGGAGGGCTTATCCCCCTAACCCTAGTGAATGTGGAAGGATGACTGTATTGTGAACATGGCTACAGAGCCAGCAGTCAGTTTTATGTAGCTGTGCACCACCTTGTTCATTGTAATGTTTCTCAGCACAGCCACTATCGGTCCCTAACTCTGTGGCAGGGCATATGATCTTTATGCACAAGATCTCAGCGTTGACTCCTAGCATTTCAGCTAAAACAACAACAAAGGTTCATGATGCAGCTGCAGATCCAGTAAAGCTGCCAACAGCGAGAGTGGATTGTGCTGGGTTAGATGGAACAACGATCTAATTCATTTCTAAGGCAGCTTTGTATGACCTGAGGACTCATAATGGGAACCTTGGGGTTTTGAGGCTGGGCTTTAGGCTCTCAACCCAGGTTTTGTGATTTAAGGAACTCTGGGACAGAGATGCTCTAGGTCTTGATTCAAAAATGGCTGCCTGCAGGCCCAGCAGTGATGCCTTTCTGCAAGGCAGCATGGGTAAAATAAAAAGCAGGGATCTCACGTTTGACAGAATGTTGCTTTTAACCCTTAAGTTTGTAAACAAAATTTGAGACAAGTATGTTAAGGCGTACCTTGAGGGGGAAAAAACACTTAAATAAGGCTTAATTTCCACTATTCTTTTCAATCCTTCCTACAGCTGATGTGTGCAGAATATGCAAAATTAAATATGATAACGTTGCATTGTTAACAATACTGTGCTGAGTTCTGTAACCTCATTTGATTTAGAGTCTGAACTTCAAAATAACCTTCCTGGCTCAGCTTTTATTGACTTTTCATGCTGAGTCTTTTAATAATTTGTGATAATGGTCTTAAAAGAATTTGTTGTAAAGAACAGTGTTGTCAAGTTACCAGTATTTGGTACTCAATTTTCCATCAAAGAGTAATTGTGTTTCTGAAAGGCCCTGAAAAATTCAAACTGATTTTAGTTTCTGCTGGTATACAGACTGCACAATGTGTTGGTACAACAACAACTATCTGTGACAGAAAGTATTTGGCTTGTTGTACACATTGTAGTTTGCTACAAAATGTAAAAATATGAATAGTATTTTTTGAAAACATACAGGCTTCAATAAAGTAGTGTTGAAAATTTAGTTCTCTATAGCTTTTGTGGAAGTATAAAAATGTTGTGTAAAAAATAACTTTCTCCTTATATTCTTTTTCTTTAAAAAACCTGCTACAATAATTGTAGCATATACATTCCATAGATGGATCATTCTAATTAAACTACACTGTGCAGTGTAAATATAAAATATCCATGCCTGCTTGCCTAAAGTATTAAAATAGGTTTACTATTTATATAAATCAAATGTATTATTTAACCAAGCTATTTCTGCTTCCTTACTCAATATTTCATTCTCCAATTGCCAGTATAAACATCTCTGCATACGGTATGATTGAACACAAACTGTTCTAACTGAAAATAACAACTGACACTAGCTTTCTGATGAAGAATGATTTATGACACATGGACATAGCCATCCAATGTATTAGGAGAAACCTCAAATCAACACCTATAATAACAGAAGACATTCACTACTACTGGACTAGGCCCAGCAATGTTTCATAAGAGAATATTTACAAGATGCAACAGCAATACTGTGACTGATTGAACATTACCGGTAAAAGGCGAAGGGATTGCACCATCACCTTTTGAAAATACTGAACACTTTTGTTGTGTTTTAAGCATATACACACCCAAGCCAACTCTACATCATTTATGTCCCAACTGAAAGGCTCCAACTGAGCATGCAGGGACTCCAGTATGTACACAGAGCTCCATGTGCGCATGAACATCCCGATTCATGTAAGAATTGGCAATATTCTAAAAACATGAGAAGCTTTTTGTAACACTGAAGTGAATTGGGAAGCTCCTGTTCTTGGAAAGCCTCATCTATACTTTGGAGCTGGATAGAGGTGTGGATTGAGGGAAAGAAGTGGGGGATACTATTTTCACATAGTCAAAGGTAAGAAGGCTAGGGCAGGATTTTGTTAAGTTGGTCTGTGCTCACATAACCGCATGATGCCATGAATTCCTTGTCTGGCACAGGGAGAGATGTAGCACTCAGCACAAGGCCTTGTGGAGACTGTACTACATGAATGGATGTATAGTCCGCCACTGGCATTTCAGAATTTTCTGGTTCTTCTTTGTCTTCTGCTGCAGTTGCAGGGTTCACAGCACTAGTGGTAAGGCTCTCGGTGACAATGTAAGCACCCTCAGAAAAGCTCTGGTCTTGAACTTCTGGCTCAACTTCTTTGAGAGGCATCACAGTGACACATTTTTTCACATCCATTTCGCAGAAATAGGCACTGTCCATGGCAAGGCTTGGTTGGCACTGTGCAATTGGTTCTTTCTCGGCCTCACTGTGGACTCTCCCCATCTTCATTTTTTGCCCCGGAGAGAGCACAACACTTCCTCCTGGTGTAATGTCGCTCACCTGCGTGTAAAAGTCAATGTTTGCCACCGAACTCTGGTTGCTCAGCTGGGTTTGAACAGGTGGGCTTTTCATCTCAGTACTGTCAGTGACAGACGCATGGGCTTTTGGCTGCTTGTCTTTGGCTGGATTATCAGGCGACAGCTGAGTTGGAGCTTCATCAAGGCTTGATGCTGGCTTCTCATTGTCTTTTTGATCAAGGCACAAGAGATCCTCTTCTTTGTCACTTGTCTTTTTGGACTGGTCAATGTCTGAGGTTCCATCGCATGTGTCACTCACACTGAAGTCAGTCTCGGGGATATCAGGTTCGCAGCAGCTGGCCCGGCCAGAATCATCATCTCTCACTGCAAGACTGCCATGAGTCTTCAAGCGGTCATCACCAAGCAGTCTGTCAGTATCTGAGCCTTCGGTCCTCTCTTCTGTCTCATCTATATCCAGCTCAATAAATTCCACCCAAGAGTCATCCCCATACAGCTGTGGCATGTAGCTTCCATGACTGGCTAAGATGGAATTGACTTCATCCAGTTTTCCTTTCTTCAGATCACATGTTTTAAAATAGCATGAAAGTAGGAACAGTTATGCAAGCATTGAAATATGACAGTACATTATGTGTTTTATAGACAGAAAAGAAAAAAACTCCCTCTCAATTTGTGTTCTAGAACTGGAGGCAGACTACAGCATCTGTTTGTCATTGTGAAGGAATGGCTGGGTGGTGTTTAGAAACATCTAGTCTGAGGGAAAAGTTATTAAGAGTTTATTTTGCTGAAGAAGTCTCCCTTAATTAGAGTGGAAAGAGTAACAAAGGATATTTGATATTTAAGAAAACTCAGGTGATTTTTACTTATTTATTATTGTATACTGTGTATATGAAGCTCATTATTTGTGATAAGCCTCCCTAGTTGGGTCTTCTCCAAAAGGTGATGTATAAAGCCTAAAATTCAATTGCTAACTTCCATTATAGTAGACCTATTGAATGAACTGATCAATGGTAAACCAAAACTTAACATAAATCCCATTGATTCAACTGGTCTACTCTAGCTGGGGCCAGCAACTGGATTTAGGCCTCAGTACTGTAACTTAATAATAGTATCATTAGTTAAAGAATGATTTTTTACTTTGTTTTGCCATAATAAACATTTGAAACGTATCCTCTTGTCTCTGGGAGTGGTGTTAATTCTATGCCTGTATCACAGAAACAGGCTACTGGATTTCTAGAAGAAACATAGGGTTGATTTTTGATGGTTACAGTGAAACTTTTTATAGTTCAGGCAGCCATATGCAGCAGTTTCAAAATTTAAAAATGCAATATAGGCAAGCCAATTTATATGGCTTTCCCACATTTGGAGACTAGTGGGGGTTAATGCACATCATTGCTTTTACGGCAGTGTAATAGTAGGGAATTGGCTGGAAGCAGGGGCTAGAACGTTCCCACTGTTCCTTCTGTAGGATGGATAGCACCATGATGCTGATGTCACTGGATCCCTTGCTAGATAACTGGCAGAAACACTGCTCGGGACCTCTCCAGCCAGAACCTTGGATAAGGAATGTTTTTTTTCTTCCTCTGCTATCTCTGCATGAGACAGCGTGAAGGGGGAGCAAAGTGCACTAAGCTGCTGCTAAGCTGGCACCAACTGTGGGACTCAAAAGTGCTAATTCAGTGGGCTCAGTTCCAGGTGTTCCTTATCTTCTACATGGGGGCAAATCAGGTGGAACCAAAGCAACTGAGCTGCAATTTTGACTATGTGGTTCCATGGCTCTTGTATCCTACCTGTCTTGTGAGGGGGTGGGGATTTGAGAGTGGGCACCAAGGGACACTCCATGGGCCAGTTTAGGGAACTGCTACAGGCTGGAGTAATGGGCTTATCCCACTCTTAATATATGGAACTTAACTGTCACGGCAAATCTCACTAGAAGTGGAAGATCTGATCCCACACTCCTTGAACAGGGAACCACATAACAGAATTCCTTAACTAATGTAAAATTTCAGAATATCTAAGCCTTTGCTCCTGTAACGGCAACCACACTGCACTCTAATTTTGTGCAATAGTTATTCTCTGATTACCTTTAAGAGATCTGGATCAATGCCATTAATTTTGGGTACTGGAACAGGAGGAAGAATCAGTATCTTCAACCTTGCAAAGAAAGAAGAGTCAATGCACATTTACTTATTTTATTGTACATTTTGGTAATATGGTATTAAATACATGGGCATGATTTACACAAATCTGGCATATTTAAAAATGTGGCCGAAGAACATTTTTTGGGAGGATCCATACTACAGGTAATGAAATTCAGAGACTGCTAAAATCTGTGCAATATCAGAACTGCAGATGGAGACTGACAATTCTTTTTCATGTAAAAACTCTCTGCATGTAGAAAACTAGAATAGCAGTAGAAAAGTTTAATGTGAGCTTCTCTCTAATATACTAAGGCTAGAATCCTGCATTGGGTGATATGCATGTATTCTTTAGCTACATCTCTGTAGCTATGGCTTGTGGTATTACCTCTCCAAACCCACAATTTAAGTAGTGCAGCCCCCTTTGCCAACATGGCAATTTCTGTGTTGGATAGTAGTGTGTGGGGGGGAGCAGCAGCAGGTATACATGCTATTTTCCTGTAGCTGGATGTGCTGCAACAGGCATCCACAAGGACCTTCAGGAATCCTCAGAAGGTCCCAACAGAGGAAGTCCTTACAATGTGTTTAGCTACAGGAAAACAGGTGGACACATCTCTGCTGATACGGATATGGCTGTGTTGCAGGGGATACGCTCCTTAAACGATGGGTTTGGGTGACAGTTTTGGTTATTGCATAGTAAGAACAGAATTCTGACTTCTACAACAACCAAAAAACTGAGCTGCAATGGACAGCAGTCCAATTTACTAAATGCAAAGGACACTTTATGCAAGAGAGTTAAAAATTGTAAATCCCCTCACCTGAACTGATACACGCTAGACTTCTGTCACCATTCATTCTGCCTAATTTGGACAATGGTTCGAAGATTATTTTGACATGAAATTTTCACATTCCTCTCCAGAAGACTGAAGCACTACATTTTATACTTAACAGTGTTCTAGGAAAACCATCAACACTCTTGCATGGGATTAATCACCACACATTGCTTTTTTAACTAAACTCTCAAAGGAATGGAAGGGAGGTCATAGAGTTCTATAAATAACAGGCTGGAAGTAATCATGGATATAACTTTTTGTCTTAGTGACATTTATGCAGCGCCTTATAAAAGCTACCTAAAAGAGAATGTACGAAGAATTTGGAACTAAGGGTGGAGACCAACTATGGGTAAAAAGCTAGATGTGTTGTATGAATTTTCTCTCCTCTCCTTTAATTTGCAACTTCACTTCCCAACATGCTTCTGATATCAGCTCCTGTACCCTAAAGGCACCAGCTCTTGACTGATCTCGGAAACTAAGCAGGGTCAGCCATGGTTAGTACTTGGATGGGAGACCACCAACAAATACCAGGTGCTGTAGGCTTTCAGGTGAAGGAACTGGCAAAAACCACGTCTGTGTATGTTTTGCCTAAGAAAACCCTAAGAAATTCATGGGGTCACTATAAGTCAACAGGTGAACTGAAGCCATCACATACACACACAATGCATCATTTCATGTTTTGACTAGCTCAAAGCACAAGTCAGCTTCAGTATAATTATTCTGTTTATGAATATTTGTTCAGTTGCAAGCCCACTGCACAGCAAAAACAACCACCACTCAACCCATTATCTGTTCCTGGAAATTAGCTCCTATGGCAGTGGAACCTGCAGACAATCTCATATTCTCTCCCAATCTACTATTAGGGAGGTTGCATTAATAGTACAGGCAATAAACTACAAACTTGAAAACAAGAATCAACTAAAACTTTCATTGATAATTGGCTCATATTTTAAGTGGTGATGTTACTGAGGACACACATTTATATTTTGAGGTTGCTTTGGTTCTAGTGTGTTATGTAATAAAGAATGGGAAGGGAAATGCACCAAATATGATTTCTTGTGGCCTTTAATACTATATGGTAATTGATTTCATGGTAAAATGTTAAAGAGATAAGTTCCAAATTCTCAGAATAGCACTCCTGTTAAAATAAAGATACACACAAATGGATATAAATATATGCCAAATGAAAGGCATTTAATTATTGAGTTAGAGTGCCTAATTATTTGATAGCCCTTGTAAAATGGAGAGCCATTAGAGTGGGCTCTGTCAGTCTCTCCTATGTAGAGCGAGAAAAGTGACATTAAATCAGAAACTGGAAAAGTTAATTGTTTTGAAGGGCAGTTCCCAGAATCCTTCAATCAACAGGATCACAGCTATGCTGCTTGAAGGATTCTGGGAGCTATAAATCAGAAGATTATTAAATAATGAAGAGCTTTACAAAAAATGAAAATAGGATCCATGAGGAGTGGGATTATAATTGCTACTGCAGCAAGTGTGGAACAGGAATTTATTCCTTTCCCCTCATGCGTGGTGTTGAAGGGAAGTCTCTCCACTGAAACCTATATTCATATTATGTTGAATTCTCCTATAGGAATTAGTGAGATTCCCCACCCCCCCAAAAATAGGAGCCTCAGGGTGGAGAGATTTCTTTCAGACTTGCAGCAGAGGAGAAACAGTTAAATAACCTTTTCCTTATCTGCTGCAACTCTCATAATTAATTATCAGTCCCACGCAAATGACACTATTTGCATTTTAGGAAACAATTTTGTTAATCATACTAAAATATTTATGAGATTTATAGAACTTAACTATGACAGAATTACCAATATATACCTTAGTTACAACAATGAATAGATTTTGAAACATTTAGAGTGTTTAAAAAATCCACCCAAATAAGTGACCATTTTCCCCTCCCCAAAAACTAGAACCGATTTGCCTTTGCTAATTTTTTTCTGTAACAGGGTGCTCCAAGTTTTAATGAAACACGACAGAAAGGGATGAGTTGGTGAATTAGTTGTTCAGAAAGTGGCAATTGTACACAATCTATCAAATACAGTTAAGACTTACTTCTGCTGTTTAGAAAAGAGAACCAGAGATAGCATCACCATCAGGCCAAGGGTTCCAAAGGCCATCACCAAAGGCCAAGGAACTTGGAATTCTGAAACCACAAAGCAGCAAAAAACAGGGAGAACTGTCAATTTCTAGTTTTCTTTATATTCCTTGATGAAACTTCTTGCTAACTCAAACTAATATGCTTGATAAATATCTTGTTTTGGGGTGTCCATGTTTGTGTAACTTGATTGCTCCCATAGTTTGAGAGCTTTCTAATCTAATTAGCACAGAATCAAAAACCTTTCCACTCCCGTTCCATGTAAACGTGGCCCTGTTTCTTCTCTGCATTTGAAATCTAACTTGCCTTTCCAGAGTTCAAAGCTCCTGTACAATTCCCTATTTTGTTGGGAATTGGAAAAAAATCTATCTATCTATCTATCTATCTATCTATCTATCTATCTATCTATCTATCTGTCTGTCTATCTATCTTTTGTTAAGATTTTTTTTATTTATATATCTAGCTATTTTATCTATCCATCCGTCCTGCTTTTCTTCTGCTATAGAATCTAAGGCAGCTTACAAGATAGAGCAAAACAAAGTACACCTAAAATCTGGTAAGAAAAATAAAAATAAGCTATCCTATTCACACATCACTAAATTAAAACAATATCAAAACATTCAAAATAGAAGAAGAATAAAAATAAAAGGCACACACAAAAGACCCTTCTGCAAGCCAATTGATTGCCAAATGCTTGTTTAAATATAAATATCTTCACTTGCTAGCAAAAGGAAAGCAGAGACAGGCCCAGCCTAGCCTTTTGTGGAAGGGAATTACTCAGCCCAAGAGCTCAGAGAAAGGACTGGTCACAAGGATTTTAAAACTCCAGGCTAATCTAGAGATGGCCTTAGACCAGAGCAGAAATATTAACTGTATCCTGAGCTTTTCAAGCTCTGCAAGGCTGGATTAAGGCTGAAATAGATTCTCTTTACTCTGCTTAGGTTTCTAGGCATAGCTGGGGGCAAGTTAGCCCTCCACTTCTGCAGGGGTTAGGCGTGCAAGAGCCTTGCAAAAGTGGGGGAGAAAACACAAAAATAAAAATTGTGAATGCTATTTTTTTTCCACTTGATAATACTTGTCTAGGAATCTGTAGGTCCTCCAGCACAATTCTGTGATCAACTTCCTGTGGATGTGGGCCATAGAGTCACAATAAAGAACTTGCCTAGAAATGCCTTGAATGTCTAGAAAATGCTTAGAAAAGTTTTCTTTCTAAGAATCTCTGTCCTCCAGCACAATTCCATGGTCCAACTTCCAGCAGAAGTGGGCCACAGAGTCATCCTGGAGGGACCTAGCAATGTCTAGAGAAACATTTTTGCTAGGAATCTCTATGTCTTCCATTGAAATTCTATGGTCCATTTCTGTCAGATAAATAATAATAATAATTTATTAATAAACACATACAATAAAAAAATAAAATAAGCTGCAAACAACTAAATCTGCAAGTTCTGAACCTGCAAAACTGGAAGGCCAACTCTAATTACAAGTAACATGGGACTGTGAGTAGTGATTATAGAAAGAGTAAAATGAGATGCCACCTAATTTTGTATCAGTCACACAGCTCAGGGATTGAAATATTCTTTGCTCTCAGGTCTGGGAGATTACCTGAAGAATACATTGTAGGCTAGGTCAGAAGCTGTACAATTCCCAGAACTCTAATGAACCTGCCTTTGGTGGATCTTTACACTTTTCTTCATAAGATTTAGGGCTTACATATAATAAACTAATTTTCAAGGGGACACTGAAAGCACACATCATACAACTTTTTGACAATAACAAAAGCAACCATAATGCTGTTTCAGCACAATTCTGCTTTGAAAGCAGAGCACCACAGGGGTTGTTGCATCTACAATGCCAGAAAACATACCAAATGTGGGCATCATAAAGTATCATATATACTTGAGTCTGCAACGGGCACCAGAGTTAGTTGTGTCTGGACAAAGTCAGGAGTTTCCTTACTTTGTTCTTCCCATTAAGAGACAGAGAATAAAGTTCTTGTCTAGATTTCCATAACATAAGAAGCCAAATTTTAAAATGCAAAGACATAAATCCTATTGTTAGTCCCAACTAGAGTACAGCCCTTAAAGCAGCTGAATTTACCTATGTATTGGCTCAACACTGAACAATTTATTTATGGGTCTACTGTAGCTGGGGTTAACCAACAAGATTCCATCCAGAGATTTCCAGCAAACAAAGAATATGGCACAATTCCCTGCATCAGATATTTTCAGTTTTAATTATCCAGCAACATAATATAAAAGGAATAAAAAAGCTGCTTGAGCCACAAAGACCTCAGACAAAGGCCCTTTTCACACGTGGGTGGTGGAACGGGGCAAGCCACACCAAAACGGGGCTTACCTTGTTCTGTCGCTGTGCGGAGCAGCGCATTTCGCTGCTCTACACGCAGCAGTGTCCCGCGGCGTCCTCGGCGCCTGGCAGCTCCCAAAATGGCGGATTTTGACTGGCGGAGCCTCTCCACCAATCGGAGAAGCTCACCAGCCGGAAATCCCACCCCCTGCTCGATCTGCAGGGACACCCTTTCGCGCGTAAATCCATACGGGCGCTGTGATGGGGCTGGACACTCCGTGCCTTTGAAAAACCACATAAAATGTGGTTTTTCAAAAGCATGCGGCGCCGCCACTTGCGGGCGCCCGACCGTGGATTGGCGTGTGGATTTACTCGCGGGTAATCCACCCCAATTCGCGTAACAGTGTAGACGACCTCCGTGGAGGTCGATCTACACCGTTTTTTTAACCCCATGTGAAAAGGACCAAAGACAGGGCAAGCATATCTCCTCCTTGATGCTACAGGAAAGGAAGCCAGCAGTGTTTATAAACTGTTTGCTTTTGCTGAAGAGGGACAGAAACGGAGAGGATTCTTGATACACTTGATACCCATTTCACCTCACAAAGGAATATAATTCATGAGAGATCCTGCTAGTATCAAAAATATCAGATGCCTAGAGAAACTACTAAACCATGATTCTGAATATCCAGCCTTTTCTCGGGTGGGCAAGAGATGTTCGGTTACAACTCCCATGAAACATGATAGCCAATGGTGAGGAATTCTAGGATTTGCAGTCCACCAAATATCTGGAGGACTGCATCTTGCCCACTCCTGATCTAGACCTTTAATTGAAATCTTTCAAGTGTACCTTCGCATGAAAGCTTCTTGAAAATATGCTCCTGGTGGAGTGCAGGAAAGAGGGATCTCAGCCTTCCAGATGCTTTGGACTGCAATTCCCAGAAGCCCCAACCAGCATGGCCAATGATGTGTACGGGAGTTCTAATTCAAAACATCTGGAAAACCAGTGTTTCCCTATCCTTCATCAAGAACAAGCTGTATGGAAAAGCAAAAGTACTTGAATATTCTTTGTTGTTGTAATTTGCATTAACCAGTGATGTATTTAAGTCTTTTACTCTAAATCTCAAGTAAAGTCTCAAGTCTCTATCTTCAAGTCTCAGGTCAAGTCTCAAGTCTGGAAGTCAACTTTATATCCCAACCAAAATTCCAGAATTATTGGATAGAGTCAAATAAAGTCAGTTTTAACAATTTAAGCAGAGTGGGCCCACCACATTTGCAATTTTGCTATCTGCAACTTCAGACATAGGGAATAGGATCCTTCTTACTTCCCATTACTGAAGTGTCAAAAGCTTTAGAAAGAAGGATACTTCCTCCTCAAGCCTGTTGCCTAACATATTTGCTGTTTCCCTCTGAGAAATGCACCCTGTCCTCGGGGGGTGAGTCTTGTCTGTTGCTCTTAGGAAACATTTTAGAAGGCTCCTCTGATATGCAGCAGGGACAGGCTGCTGAGCAGACCTCAACTCTGCCTCAAGCCCATTGCCTAACCCATTTGCTGTTCCTCTCTGAGAAATGCATCCACACTTGGGGCTTGAGATAGATTGCCATGTGACCAGTAGGCAAAAAGAGATGGAGACACTGTTCAAAATTGTAAGATTTCTAGATGAATGTGTTATGTTACTGAACAAAGGACAGCAAGTCAGTTACTAAAAATATACAAGTCTCGAGTCGAGTCAAGTCGAGTCAGTGCCTCATTTATTACCGAGTCAAGTCACTGAAGTGACTTAAGTCTGACTTGAGTCTGAGTCTATCAACTTGAGTCTACATCACTGGCATTAAATGATTCCACTTATATGCAATTTGTAAGGTATACATTCAGTGTAGGCAAAAATGTGGTGAATGAGTCACATGAATCAAGAACAAGTTTGTATGGGAAGTAGGACATCAATCCAACAAGAGTATTTAGAAATCAATCTCACAGAAGATTTCCTTCTTCGCCTTACCTTCCTCACATGGTACCAGTCCCATTGAACCAAAAGAAACATAAAGCACTTCGCTGAACTCCCCATAAACACCCCCTGAGACTTTTGCTTGGACTCGTATCTCATAATCACGACATGTCTTCAAAGCATACACTGGGAATTTTGTGGCGTCCTTTGCTTCCCGCTGGAACAATAAATGGAACATTCATTGGTTGACTATTATTTATATGCAAAAGTTTTTTTATGGACAGTTTTATATAAGAAGTGAAAAAGAATTTGGTTACAATCAGGATATTTATAGATGCTTGAATAGTACAAGACTAAAACATAGTGATAACATTTCCCATTGAGAAATCAAGCTATTGAGAATCTTCGGGTGGCAGGGGCTAGTTCTATGCTTAGTTTTTAATTGAATTTTATCTTGCTAGGTCTTAGAATCAAAAAGTCAGAAGAGACCACAGGGGCCATCTAGTCCAACCCCCTGCTATGCAGGAACACACATGAAAGCATTCCCAACTGATGGCCATCCAGGCTCTGCTTAAAAACCTCCAAAGAAGGAGACTTCACTACACTCTGTTGCAGCATATTTCACTGCTGGACAACTCTGACCCTCAGGAAGTTCTTCCTGAGGTTCAGGTGGAATCTCCTTTTCTGCAGCTTGAATTCATTGCTCCTTGCCCTAGTGTCTGAAGCAGCAGCAAACAAACCTGCTCCCTCCTCCACATGACATCCCTTCAAATATTTAAACATGGCTGGACCACAGGCCATCTGGTTTTGTGTCCTGTTTCAGGTGCAGCAAGCCAGACAGCTCTACATGTAGAAATTCCACTTAGCTATTGCAGCTGATAATCACTGAAGGAGCGACCATAACTTTCTCCATCCCAGGTCTCACCATACTTTGGGCAGGCACCTTTGCAGTATCTGGGGGCCATTTTTCACATATTATGGACCCACTGTGGGTTGCACCAGCTTTCCTAGCAGAAGGAAAAAAGAATGTTTCTAGTAGGAGAAAAAAAATCACTTCCATTTAAAAAAAAAAACTGGTTGGTTGGTTCGTTTTTTTGTTTTGTTTTGTTTTTGCTAAAACAAGAAGCCTTTTCACACTACACAATATAGCACTTTGATTTCTCTATTACTGTCATAACTGCATCCCATAGAATCCTGGTTTGGTATGGTACTTAGAATTCTGTGCTAAATCTCTCTAGGGTTGCAGTTCAGCAGAGTGGACTACAGCCGTCTAACAGTGCTAGCACATACTACTAAATACCCTGTGAAACTATGGATTCCAGGTTTCTGTAGGATGGGAGAATGGCAGTAAAAATGGTATCAGAGAGCTGTAATTATGTAGTGTGAAAGGGTCCAAGTTATGTGGGGGGAAGTATGGCTAGTTTCATAAGAGAATTGTACCCTATATATATTGCCCCCCTTTTCCAAAATGTTGGGATAGGGCAATTGAGATCTTCAAAAAGATCTTGGAAGAAATCCCACCTACTCTCCATGTTGTGGTCTATAACCTACATCCCATCCCCCAGTGCACAAGCCATAATTACAGGGGCTGATGGTAGCTGCAGTCTATAACACCTGGAAAAATCTCATTTTGTAGAAGGCTGATCTGGACCAATGGGAATCAATCGCCCTCCACTCAGCCTGAGGACCACTTGAAAACTGCTGATGGTTTTATGGACCAAATAAAACTTTTTTATTCTGCAAACTGAAGTGCATAAATAGCTCCCATGAGAGACAGACTTATGAAACCCTTACAAGCATATAACTGCCTAAACTGTGATCCTTAAAAACAACATAACGTAGCTTAGCTGAACTGGGTTCAATGAAAACTATGTGCAAAGCCTGGCTGGCAAAATGTATCTCATAAAAACCACTCATGCATAACTGAGAAAATACGAAGTAAAAATATGACCTGAATCCAACTGCTAGTCCCAACTAGAATAGGTCTTTTAATTCAATTGCTGAATGCTAAATACAGTGGGTCCACTGCAGTCAGGACTAGCAACTGGATCTAGATGAATGTATGTAAAGTAGAAGGGTGGTACTGATTTAGAAAGAAAGTATATTTTATTTCTAGATTAAATATGGACAAAAATAAATTAGCTTTAGTCACACACTGAGAGAAAGGTGGAGCATAAAGTCCGCTTGTTATATATATGTATACGTATATATAGTGAAGGATCCCTGCTCCAGGCTGCCCCTGCAGTTCCAAACCCTTGGGCTCCTGTCACTCAACTTGCCGCTTTCCTTTCACAGTCTTTTCCTGGATCAGATACTTGTTTCTTATAGCGATCCCTATATTGACCAGAGGCTTTTAAGTGGGTTTACTATGGTAAGTGTGGCCAGTTTGATCAAGAGAAGACAGAGGGTTGACATGACTGCATTCTTTAAATGCCTCAAGGGCTGCCACAGAGAGGAGAGGTAAGGTAGGCTTGTTCTCTGTTTCACCACAGGGTAGGATTAGGTCCAATAGTTTTTAAGTTACAGGGAGGTAGATTTCAGCTGAACATTAGAAGGACAGTAACAGCAGTTCAGCAAGGGAAACAACTGTCTAAAGAGGTGGTGGGGTCTCCTTCTCTGGACGTCTTTTAAAAGTGGCTGGACAACTACCTGGTGGGGATGCTCTAGCAAGAGATTCTGCATTGAGCAGGGCCCATGAGGCCTCTTCCAACTCCATGACTCTATGATTCAAATAAGTAAGTAAGTAAATAGCTTTTTGTTCAGCACCACACCACCATCAAAACCACTGCTATTATATGTGGTGTCCCTCTTAGTGCCTGGGAAGGCTGTTTGATACTACATCCTTGGCCAAAAGAGTCTGGATCTCTATAATCAGAAAACAAAATCAAATGCAGGATCAACTACTGATATTTCCCCATATTATTCTAGATCCAGGATTGGTCCAACTAAATTTACTGGGAGGTCTAAATGAGGAAATAATACATCAAAACACAGAAATGACAACCTAATTCTTGTGAACACTTCCACAGCTTTCCAGAGTTTGTGTGGGATCTCACCACTGTTGAATAATTTGCTGGCATTTGCAATGCTTGTTCCCTTACTGTTCACCTCAATTCTCAACTGTTCTAAATGAATAAAACCAAGCTGGCATAACAAAATGGACAATATGCATTCATTCCTTATTCCTTGAGACAGGTAGTGTCACAATCCCTTAAAACTGTTTTAAAACTGATCTTCCATGCCTTCAATATTACTTTAGTTCTTTACTACTGGATGTCTAAAAATAAGTTCCATATGAATTTGAAGCAATGCTACTTTATTCTGGAAAGAGAGAGGCACTCTTGGCATCAAGCTATATATGCTGGTCATGGCTTTTATGGGCTCGACGTAAGTATGATCGCATGCAGAGTTTATGTTTTATTTAATGAATACTAAAAACAAGCATAATCTTATTTGTTAAGTTGCCATTAAAAGGGAAAATGGCTTTGAAGTAAAACTACATCTCAAGTGAGTACACAGTAACTTTAAAGAATAAATGTAATAAAGATTACTGCGGTGATTATGACAGTTATCCATGAAACCTTAAAAGAAAGGTCAGAAGGAGAGTGAGGTGGTTATTACTGTAGTTCAGTTAACCTTTTAAAATAATTACAATGGAAATTTACAATTTACAAGTTAATATTCATTCTGCTGAGATAAAGGGATAAACTGATGCTGTTTTAGCTGTTTTTAGTGGAAGTTCAGTGTGACTAGGATGCAACAGTATGTAGAAATTAGGTAGCACACCCAAACTGATTGAAAAGTCCCAGATTTTGTTCCTGTTCTTTCCAATTTTATACTAGGTTAAAATTAACCAACCTGGAGAGCTAGTACTGAAAATCTCTGATCATACTGGGAGCTGACAGAAAATATTCTAGGATAACAAAACATGTCTAGATCTCAAAAATAAAATCAGGAAGGACAGGAGCAAAATTTCGGACCTTCATCAGTCTGGATGCCCCCACTGTTTCCTTATCAAGTGCTGTATTTCTCAGTGGCTGCTCCAAGACTATTGAACTGCTTTCTGAAGGAGACCAGGTTGGTCCCTCCTCTGCTTTTTTTTTTTGCTAGCAAAAAAGACCTTCTTTAAATAAGGCCTTCAGCCTTGAACTGGTTGGGGTGGAAGGATGTGCAATGGTTATGATGTTTCTTAGGCCCCTTTTCACACAGCATTTGCCATGTGAAAGGGTGCCTGGAGCGTTGCGCGATTGTGAAGGAGCGAGCTGCATTACGCACTCACAATTGCGCGAAGCTCCAGGGTAGAGCAGGCACTGCTTGCACACTTTTTCATTTTCGGCTTTCAGTCGAAAATGGTGTGCAATCACGCATTGCTCCAGGGCCCTGCACGCACTTGCTGTGCACGTGGAGCCTTTGGAGCTGTGGTGGTCACGCTTCCTACCCCAGCGCAGCCTGGGAAACTCCCAGGCTGTGCTGCGGAAGGAAGAGGCGGGGCTCTTGCACTACCTGCTTGGGAGCAGGCAGCTCGTGTGGAGCTAAAGCAGTGAGGATGCAAGAGCCTCTTGCTGGAGGCTGCTCGTGTGATCCCTGACCCCAGCGCCGAAGAAAGGTAAGCTGTGGAAAGGGCCTTAGTATGCAACAAGTATTATATGTGTTTTTAATTGTTTTAAAGAGAGCCAGTGTGGTGTAGTGGTTTGAGCATGGACTACAGCTCTGGAGACCAGGGTTTGAATCGCCGCTTAGCCATGGGTAGCCTTGTGCAAGTCATGCTCTTTCTGCCTCAGAGGAAGGCAAAGACAACCTCCTTTTGAAGAAATCTTGCCAAGAAAACCCTGTGATAGGTTCTCCTTAGGGTCACCATAAGTTGGAAACAACTTGAAGGCACACAACAAAAACAAGGTTGTTTCAAATTAAGATATTAAAAATAAATTTTGAATTGGATTGATTGCTTAATGCTTTTAAAACTGTTGTACCACACATTGTTTTAGCTACTTTGTTTTAATGTATACTGTGAACTGCTTTGAGTCTGATTTTAGGAGAAAGCTGGGATTATAAATATAATAAATGAATAAATAAAAGTAAAGTGTTGCACCTGAGTGTTCCCAAAAGCAGTAATTAACTCTCTCTCTCTCTCTTTCTCTTGGCCAGAAAAATTGTCAGCCTAGGATGTTGAGGGCCACAAAAGCATTCCTGAGGTATGCATGCAGCCTCACAGCTACACTTTGCCTGCTCCGGTCTACAGTCTCTGGGTAAATGGAAGAGGACACTGTTGATGTGGCAACACCTCATGTCTCCAGTAAGTGCCACAGAGATCTTGGATCATAATTTGGGACATTCTCAGCTTAGTGAGAGCGCAGAATCTCTGAGGAGTGCTTCTCCTCATATACCTCGTTCCATTTTGTCTCATTGACTTCTCTGTATTGGAGGTGGTAGATGAGTGTGATCCATCCATTCTTGACATCTGCAGAGGGTGGAGGCTTCCAGGTCACTAGGATATCAGTATAGATGCCTATTGGGCTGGTGTTCAGCACAGTCCAGTTGAGTTGAACAGGAGGGTCTGGTATCACTGTGAATGAACAATCAAACAACAAGCAAGCAGCAACTTAAATCCCAATAAACGTGACAGCTGTATCACTAGGAATTAAAGCTCATTTCCCTCAAAGAATAAAGAAAATTGAATCCATTACTCATTTTAGTCCTATGACCTATATGCCATTAACATGCCAGCTGTCCCAAGCGAATACATACGAGTAGTGTGACTATTTCCCAACCTTCAAAATAACAGGTTACAAGTAATGAAGTTAACTGCAACTACTCCCTTTTTTCTTTTGCATCTAGGAGGTAAGGACATTTCAAAAGTGATTTAATTTTGGGGGTTGGGTGGGAGATGTAACAAGTCATGTTTTCCAGTTATGTTTTAATGACATTTTAAAGAGGCATTTTCGAGTTTTGTTCGAGTTTTATGTCATCCTCTTTTTAATTTTAAGTGTTCCCATACACAAGAAGTAACAAATATCCCCAATAACCTATTTTTAAAAAACTGTAATGAGTACTATTGTTATTCATTACTTTTTAACAGTGGCCATTTCCACACTAGAGTGTTATAGTGCTGTTATTCCACTTTCAACATCCTATGAAATCCTGGGGTTTGCAGTTTAGGGAGGGGCCACTTGGCCCCTCCCTAAACTGCAAAGCCCAGGATTCCATAGGATGTTGAAAGTGGAATAACAGCACTATAACACTCTAGTGCGGAAATGGCCACTGTTACAAGTAAAAGGAACGACAAAATACTTTTAAACATTAAACTTTCTAAGCTCTGATTTTTCCAGTGCATGCTACTCATGTCCCAGAGACCATGGACATTTATTCAGCATTAGTTCAAAAGAGGTCTAGATGAGTACAGATTCATGCAAGTAGAGACATCCTCTCAACCTGGGAACTCTGAACAAATCCCTATACTTGAAAGCATCTTTGTGGATACCATCAGCAGACATGAATGCCCATTCCCACACTTCACTCATTTCAGTGAATGTCTGAACTGGCCATCTAAGTTTTCTTAATTTAACTGTTTTCAAGTATGCTAAATATGAATCATATGCAGCATTATTTTTGGGGGGAGGGGGAGATCTCTTACATTTTGGCTGGAGTTGGGAGAAAATGTTGAGCTATAGTGTAATGCAAGCAGATGAAGCTGTTGTGCAGTCACTGCACTGATCCATTTTGCTTTGTAGTATCAAATCCAGATTTCCCCAGTATGGCACCCTTGGCTGTGTCAGACTACAACTCCCACCATACCAGTATGATGCCTCTTCTGTATTAGGGGAGTTGTAGTTCCTAAATATGGAGGGTTCAAACTGGGGGAAGGCTGCTCTGCTCTAATGGGTGCTTGGACGTCAAGGATCTCATGCAGAAGCCTCAACCAGCACTTGTTACTTAATTTTTTTTTTAAACAGGACATGCTAGGGGCTAAAACTGAGACTATTAGTGTATGAAGCATACGCTCTCCTACATAGCTGTGGCCCTAGCCCTAAGTAGCAGGTAAGGCATCTATTGTTTTTATCCATTTAAGATTTACATAGTAAGTGATGGCAATTTAACAAAACGCACAACTTGTTTTTCCCATAAGGTTTTTCCCATAAAGTTTTTCTTCAAAGGTTCTGCAATTAAAAATACAACACTGCGTATTAAATGAATTTCCCTTTTTTCATATCATTGATTATAATTGCATTTTAAAGGGGTTATGAGAAGGGGCACTAGCTTCTGTGACGAAGTCTGGTCTTTGGTTTTCCAAACTTGAGGTGATATCTCCACTGGGTACATAAAAATAGAGAATCAGTCATGATTCTCTGAACCACATACAGGCCATTAGAAAGGAGATCGCTGGGAGGTAAATTAGTATAGTAGTGAAAGGCTGGATGGGGTTGAAGAAATACTCTTTATTTTTAAAAAATAGAATAGGAGTTAAGAACGGAAAAAACACAAATTGTACAAAATCCACAGGAGCTGGAGTACTTGTCTATATGAATTTTTGTTTATGGGACTGCAAAATATCTAGCAAATGGATGTTTCATTAGAAGTGAGAAAAACATGTTCCTTTTCTGAATTCCAAATGATCACAGAGAAAAAGAACAGCTCTGCCTTCACATCTAATCACTTCTCATCTCCAGATTAACATATAAGAACCTCAAACATTCTTGATTATAGTACTATAAAGGATGCAGACCAAATATATATTGGAAGTATACCTATGTCCTCCACACGGAGACATTTTTCATCATAAATCTGGTTTTGGTCACCCAGCTTGATGCAATACGGAACCCAAACAGAGGTGTAGCTGGTGTTGAAGTAACAGCTGTTTTCACCAGCAGTTACATAATCAGGACATTCTCTCCACTCTTCCCATTCACTCTGCCTAGAATGATAGGAAAATAATTGAGGATTAAATAGATAAGAAAAACAGAACATCCTAAGCTGGGGTTTAGAGAAACACATACAAACTGTCTCCCCCCCCCCAGACACAAGCAGTACCTTACTACCCCATCTCCCTGGATGAAATTATTAAGCACATTAAATGAAAGGATTTGCAAAAAATTAAGAATTAAATGCAAATAATGTTATTGAAATAATAGTTCCAGAAAATGCAGTAGTAATGCTTCCAATTATGGAGATAACCCCTTTTTAGTCTCTGTAACAAGATAGAAATGAGCAGGAAATGTGCTTCCCATAATGTTCTTTCTATAATTGGATTTGCTCCCTCTTGATTAGAAAAAAATAAATATGTCTAATCTCCTGATGGTAAGAATTGAATGTGTTCACTAATGCATGTTTATCAAGTAGCTTCTGGTGACTGAGGAAGAATGCTGGAGGCACCTAAAGGAGGTAGGTCTTTGGGTTCTGATCTTCATTCAAGTCTTGAAATCAGTCCTCACTTGAAATTTGGCTAACATTTTCATGGCAAAAAGCAATAGAGTCTTGAAATAGCAATGGGTAAGAACCATACAGAAGAGTGAGGAACAATCAATGTGGTAAAGATACTTTTTTTTTTTTACCACACCATGATGTTTAATACTGTGACAAATGTTGTACAGAACCTGAAGATGGTTGAAAAAAGCATTTGGATCTCCTAGCCACCAAGCGATGACTACCAAGGTTTCTGAAGGCTATCCATTCATCTCTTGGCCATGGAACTAGTATAAGTAATTTATGGCACTTACTATGATGGGATATATTTATGGCCAAAGGCTTAACATGGCTTCAAAGGGGCAATGGAAAAATTCTTGGAGTGTTAAGTCTTCCCAGGACTGCTAATCATCATGGCTCCAAATGCATTCTCAGAGGGAGTCACAGGCCATTTCCGCACTACACTGTTATAGTGCTATTATTCCACTTTCAACACCCTATGGAATCCTGGGCTTTGCAGTTTAAGGAGGGGCCTGTTGAAAGTGGAATAATAGCACTAAAGTGTGGAAATGGCCACAGTTTTCCATTGAATACCAATAGCTGGAGAGCAGAATCAAGACAGGGTCATTACATTCAAACCCACAGTTGCAAAAGACGTTTTGCTTATTGGAAGAAAGGGCCTGATAATGCCCCCACTTCAATCTACGTGCAAAAGCTGAAGGGTAAAGGAGGTACAGTGAAGGGCAGCTGCTACTACCTCAAAGTATCTACTGCTTGAAGCAGTTGCCTCAACACTGCCTAGCAGTAGGGCTTTCTGAAGGATCTCATGGGCATAAAAGTGTGCTCCACACTCACCACAGCTGTCTGTCTCTGCTCTAGAGGGTCTTGCAGCTGAAAGGCAGTCTAAAAATATTTCAGACAAACAAATGTGGTTGTCGAACATTCAAAACAGGAAGCTAGACTAGATAGAGCTCTGATTTCATCCACCAGGGTTTGCTATGTTTTTGCAAAGTCTGGTTCCATGTTGCTTCCATCATTGCAAGGCAGCTGCAAAAATATCTTCCTACAGCTGGTGAAGTAGGATTCTTCTGGAAGAACTTACCACCCACCTGTTATCTGATCGCAATGCTATCCCTCACTCATCAAGTTAACATGTCAACTAAAAGTTGATCTTAAGAACCTCAATCTCACACAGATTCATGTATGAAATACTGCCTGCTTACTTATTTTCATCTAGGTATTTATTTCTGGTGCTGTAATAAAGATTGGTGTCCACTTTCAAGTACGTGATTGATTTCTCTGTACCTTTTTGAATACAGCAGTTGTATTGTTCCTGGAGCTGTGAAATTATGGAAATTGCCAATAGTCCAGTAGCATGAAAATGTTTCCATTTCAGGGGATCGGCATTTAACAATCTGTGGTCTCTCTGATGGAGCTGTAGAGATGAGACATTGCAAGGCTGAGAGTATTTTCAGAGAGATAAAATACAGGTATACCTCAGTTAACAAGCAGCTGTGTCCATGGAATTACTTCTTTAGCAGACAATTTGGTACCAGCATTAGAAATAACATGAAAAGAATACGAATAGGTTTCTGTACCACAAAAAATGTAAAGCAGTTCAACATGTTTCCAAAAAGCATTTCATCCAGCACAGTAAGAGATTCTGTAGGCAATTGCTATTTATCTATTTTATTTTTCTCTTTTTTATTTTACATTGCTTTAGCAGCCCTGGCTGGAAGAAAAATATTTTATAATAAACTAGTGTATTTACCTGGCATTGCCTGGGATTTTACTTTCTCATAGGTAACACTTGTTAGAACTATCTTAAGAATTACCTTACCTTCAGAATTAGATGTGGTTGAAATACACAGATTTGTGCCTCTAATTCCCCAAACTGTCCTGTCCAGTACCTGTAACTTTTCCCCATATTCCCCAATCCAATCTGGAGTTATTAACATACAGAGTTTGCATTCCTGAGGGGAACACATCACTTTCCTCCTTCTTGCTGGTAGGCCTCACCTCCATAGCAACCAGCCTGAGCTCTGGCTGAGAATTCTAAAGGCCCCTCCCTGAACTGCTAACCCCGGAGTTCCACATAATCTTCACAGGCAGCCAATCCTATGAGGTCCTTGCCTGCCTGACACAGACAAACTCACAAACTCACACATTGATTTTTATATAGTACGTAAGTAATAAAGAAATAAATACGTAATAAGTAAGTAAAGGTAAACGAATAAATAAGCATAAAAATTCTTTATTTGGTAGAGATTGTCATCTTGCCAACTTTCTGTTGATACATTTAACATTCACATTTTTCAGTTAGCATCCCAGAGCATGAAATGAGAAAAGGGATTGTTATCTCATAGCAATTTATAATGCTGCCATTTCCAAATGTTTCCTTATGGATACATAGATATTTCAGTGCACAAAGTTCAAGAGACCTCAGTGACTCTCCTCCACGCCATTACAACCAAAGGACCATTAAAATCACATAGACTTAGCTTATGCATTCCCTTCCCTGCTGGCAAGTTTAGATGAAAGTACATGGGAGTCCCACATTGCACACACTAACTCCCAAACCCTTTATGAATATAGCAGGCTGGTTCTGCTAATTCATTCACACTGCAACTATTCAGCTCTCTCAATGAGACTCAGGATCAATAGGACCACTGAAATCATAACAGAAAATGCTTCTTCATCATCTATACTACCTATCATGTAGTTTCTCTGTTATCTACAATTTGAGTATATGCACACAGACACAACACAGATATGGTCTGATGTGATTTGCGTCTTGTAAACCCAAAGACCTGAATATCCCAATATAATGGATTTCCATAAATTTCCAAAGTTCTTGTTACAGTTGTAGGGTCAATTTATTGGGAAGCTGTACTAAACAGGGCCAGCATTTCCCAAAGGAGCATCTGCAAAAGTGTCCCCGCAGTTACAAACATGTACTATGGACACTACACATGGCACAGAATGGAGGTTCCCCACCCATATTTATTTGTAAACAAATTACCCTGACTTCATAATCTCATAATTCAGCTTTTGCTGGATTCATTTTTCAGTCCAACTCAGGAAAGTTAGTATTTCTTTCACAAATAGGAACCAATAGCAATAGCAGCTACATTTCTATACTGCTTATCAGCGCTAAGCACGCCCTAAGTGGTTTACAATGTTTTTAGTTAATTGTCCTCAATAAGCTGGGTACTCATTCTACCGACTTACAGAAGGAGAGAAGGCTGAGTCAACCTTGCTGGAGTCCTACAAGATCAAACTCACAAGGTTGTGGCTGCAGTACTGGCATTTAACCACTGCGCCACCAGGGCTCCTGGATATCATTTGCATTTTGACCCCCCAGATGACCTCACAGAGCAATTTCATGGAGGTGTTGAACAACATGGTGGACAAGAAGGCTTACAAGCCATTGGCCATGGGGAGAAGCAGCTGTCCCACATCACCAACTTTTGGGCCCCTCAGAAATGAACAAACCAGTACCACCAATCCCTATCTCCTTTGAGATGATATCATGATTGATGTTTGGGGCTTCTACACAAAGAATTCTTCTACACTGGCCATATTGGCTGGAACTTCTGGAAACTGAAGTTCAAACCATCTGGAGGACCAACATTCAGAACCCCTTGTCCAGAAGATAAAATCAGAGTGAGAATCTCTGTCTTCATTATAAACCCCTTTCGATGGACAAATCCTAGGCCCTTTCCGCATGACATCGCTGTTTTGTTTTTGCCACACAATGGCAGTGGTCAGCAGGTCGTGCTTCTGCATGATGTCATCGCCGTCCCACTGCCATCCTGTCACGGAGCATTGCGTTTGCGCAGTTTTTGCTAAACAGAAAAAATCCATTTCACACCTGCAATCACGTGGCGCTCCCGTCACTTCTGGCCATGCGGAAGTTGCGGAAGCACATTGGCAACGCTTCCTTCCATAGCGCAGCAATGGAAAAAGCCCAGCTGTGCTGCAGAAGGAAGATGTGGCGCCATTGCGTTCTCTTCTGCATGGATTGAGCGGGTGCAGAGGGGAGCATTGCTGACGTGCTCCCTTCTGGACCCGGGACTGCAGCGAGATGACACGGAATAGCTTCATTGTGCGGAAATGGCCCTAGTAAAAGCATGTTGCCTGATTGCCTCCCACCCCCCTAGTTACTAAGGAATACATATTTTGTATATTTCACTCTCAGTTACCTATATCATTGCAAACCATCTGGGATGATGGTGTAATGCATATAAAACCCAGAAGTGTACATGAAGCTTCACAAATACAAGACCACAGGTCTTTGTCCAGGGATTTTTGCAATCTAAAATTCAACACAAAGGGGAAACAACAAAAGAAGGGAAAGGACACAGAGGAAGAGGTAAACAACAAAGCAATATTCAATGGTTTCAGTGGCACATAGTCGGCTTATTTCAAGGCTGATTTACAATAGGATTTGGGAATATCCACCAACAACTGGCATAAATGATGATGGAGGGGGGACATCAAGTAAAATATCGTAAAGGTTGCCAACCATCCATCTTTTTACTAGTCTAATGGGTAGCCATTAAAATATAGAGTCTTCTTCTTTGGAGGCTTTTAAACAGAGGCTGGATAGCTGTCTGTCAGGAATGTGTATTTCTGCATGGCAGGAGCTTGGACTCGATGGCCCTTATGGTCTCTTCCAGCAATATGATAAATGCTGTGCCAAGTTATATATTTTAGTGACTAGTGCATTTAATAACTACTGGCAGCCTTGTAAAAACTGATTAGCCAACAAATACTTGACTAATGGAATTACCAGTTTGAGCAACAGCCTTTGGGATGAATTGAAAATGTTAGTGGAAAACCAGCAAAAATAATCTGCAAGACAATAATATAAACATACAGCTTTGTTGGGATCTTTCTGGTAGACTGCCATTTTCAGATTGATTGCTAGAAAATGTCTTCAGGGTTGGCGGCTGGTGCGGCCACTGCAATTCCAAGGATGGAATCCAAACAAAAACTCTCCGAGTCTGCTTTTTGTTTTATTATGACCACAGATTTTAGCTACAGTCTGAACTTTCGATAAGTTACAAGGCAGCTATTGCCAATTCAGTAGCACCAAATAATTGTTTAGTTTAGCAGACATAATTCAGGCAGCAACTGTGTCACCTTCCCCCTCAATGTTATCTTGGGATCATCACAATGTTCTTTCTCAGGCCTTTGCCGTCAATGGCATAGCTGATCCAATATATTAACTTAAAACCCATGACAGTGCAGCTCTATGAAGCCATTCTGCAGGCTAGCTGTGCAGTTTGTGATTCAAGAAGCCAAACCAAACTCATGACCAATGTATGCAGCTAATCAGGATCTCCTCATCATCTTCCTCCTCTCTCCCCCTTCCTTTCCTCTAATGTAAGCCAACAGTACATGAATACATGGCTTGATGGATTGCAAATAGACTCCATATACAAAACAGTTATAATTCTGTAATTGGCTTGAAGATTCCAGAATTTCTTGAATTTGGCCCTTTCCGCACCTTACCTTTTTTCCGGCGCTGGGGTGCGGGGATCACGCGAGCAGCCTCTGGCGAGAGGCTCTCGCAACCCTGCTGCTTCAGCTCCGCACAAGCTGCCTGCTCATGTGAGAGCCCCACCTCTTCCTTCCGCAGTGCAGCCTGGGAGTTTCCCAGGCTGTGCTGGGGCAGGAAGTGTGACCGGCGCAGCTCTGGAGGCTCCGCACACCAGGTAAGTGCGCGTGAGGCCTGGGACCAATTTCCACTCGAAAATGAAAAGGTGCGTGATCGGCACCTGCCAGCCCCTGGAGCATCACGCGATTGTGAGAGTGTTATGCAGATCACTCCTCACAATTGCGCAACGCTCCAGGCGCCCTTTTGCATGGCAAATGCTATGCGGAAAGGGCCTTTGTCAGGAATGGTTGACAAAAGATGCCTCTAAAAAAATGAAGATCAAAACCGATGTAGAAACTGCCCATGGGAGTTCTATCAATATTCATTCATGCCCCCAGTGATGAGAAACCAGACTGGCTACACATATGACTATTGAAATACTTCCCTGCTGAGTCCATGAAAAAGTTACAATTCCTGGGATTTATCTCTGCTCGTTTAATACCAGAGATCTCTTATTAAAATTAATGGGGCTGCTTACAGGTATACCTGTACTTTTTATTTTAATGAATCATGACTGAAAGGCCTTAGTGTATCCAGTGGTATGGATGGGCAATTCTTGCATGAATCCAGTCACATAGGGATGGGGGGCAGGAGGGGGTTTGCCCCGAGTGGCAATGTTTTTGGGGCATCTCAGCCCATAGCCATACCCCCGTGCGCCCTGGCCATTTCTCATCCACCGCAGCCACACCCCCACACACATTGTCCATGCCCCACGTGCCCTAGCCCTGCCCTCTCCTGCCCCCCTCCCCACACCCAAGCTCTGCCACTGCATGTATCTGTTGTTGCTCTTGTTTCAAATCATTGATCTGTCTTGACAGCATACATTCCAACATTTCACAAACTGGGTCACCTATGGGCAAGCAAACATGAGAATGTGGTCAAGATGGCAAAAGTTATTAATGACAAACAACACACAAGCTAGAAGAGACTGTAGCAATTTCCTTTTGCCTGAACCTACTGGGATGGGCTTCCCATTGCTAAGTTAACTGAATACAAACTACTTTTGCATTTTGAATTCAGATTTGCATCAACTAAACTGAGGACAAAGCAGGAAAGTGGGAGGAGAAGAAAGAAACCAGGACCTTTTAGAACAGTTGCTAATGTGGGACAACAGAGGATTAATCTGGACTGCTCCAGCCAAATCCTGACAGTTGGATAGTATAGGCCTCTGGTTCTTCCAGATCTGAGGGATAGTCTGGCATAGTATTCTGTGTATGTATGGGTGGTCTTTTGTACTTGTGGGCTTCCATACATAATATTGAGTTGTCTACTGCAGGAACAGCATGCTGGAAAGGCCTTTTGGTGAAATCCATACAGCATATGTTTATCAAGAGTTCAGAATGAACCTCAGTAGCTACAATGCACCCAAATGCAAGTTTGGAACTCTAAATAATGCACTGCAGTTCATGAAGCCACATGAACCATAACCATACATTTTTGCCATGAATGCGTGTAGCTCACCTGCCTGTGGGAAGTGAATCTGCTCCAGCAGTTAGTCTGAACTTTAAAGGAAAGTCCCAAAGTGTTGAACCTGTTTTTGGGCATAGAGTTCAGAACCTTGGATAGTTCATTTAATGTTTAGACTAAAACTCAGTGTTGCATTTACAGTTCCATTGACATGGAAACCAGCAGCTGCCAATGTATTCGTTTTAATTTTTGTAAGCTGCCTCGAGTCTCAGTAGTAAAGAAAAGGTGGGGTGTAAATGAATGAATACTACTACTACATGCATAAGTAGTTATTTATATAACCTCATCCTGCCTCCCAACTCAAAATATTTAACTACTGTGGAAGGAATTGACAGCTGAAGTAGGATAATTCCAGCACTTTACACTAATCTCTAAGAAGGAAAACAAGAACAGCAGGAGACACCATGCAAACACCTGGCTTGGAACAGCGTGCCTACTTATAAGCTCGCTCAAAACTGGAGCTTGGAAGAACATGGCCACTAGCATAAGCTGAGTGGAGCATATTACTAGTCTAGTGAAAAATCAGACATCTTCAGATAGGGAAACAGCTGGCATACCAGACTTAACTAGCAGAAAGGAGTCCTAGCTCTAGCATTGCCACATTAAAAACTGAAGATGGTTCCCACACCTTTAATGGTCATGTCAGAAAAGGAATTTGTTCTACCCAGTGATTAAAGGTACAGGTGCCATCTTCAGTTTTAAATCTGGCAACCCTACCTGGCACCAACTGTGATCAGTAAGCTTTCCTGGTTAGCATAGACTCCAGAAAAAGTTGTTAAGTTCTCTAGCTGGTCTTTCATTATTAGTGCAACACATCTAAGACCAGATGTAATTCTTCCATCAGGTGATCCATTACCTTACTTGGTTCATTTGTGGGCTAGCTATGAAGATCCACTCCACTAGCTTGTCTAAGTTAAAAGGGAGCAACTTCCACGGTTGGTCCAGCTCAAGATAATTTGCAGGACAACAAAAGGCATCCCTACTCCAAAATGTCATGGTACCCAAAGCCAACCAAGTTAATTTTTGCACCTGAGGAATAAAACCTCATAAGCACATTTCTCGTTTTCCTGTTAGTAAACATACAACAACAATGACAAGATGAAGAAACAGTAGTGGTAATGTAAGTAATGCTTTCCTTTCTTTTCATGATATCCCAAACTACTATCTGTGACTGGATGACTCTGCCTCATGTAGGGTTGGCCCTGCTTTACAGAGTTATGAGAATATCCAGGCTAGTTTAACTGAACCTTCTCTTTCTTAATTAACAGCCAATCAGAATTCTGAAAGCTAAAGGAATTCAACACAGCTCCTTTCTTTGTTCTCAAAGAATTGTAGGATTATGGTGTTTTTACTGACCTTAGTTCTGTGAGTCCATTTCTGAGTTTGACACTCAGAAACTTAGAAGGTAAAGTTTTGTTTCCTGGCTTGGCAGGAGCAACCACAAAATCTCAAATTTCTGCCTCTTGGCAACACTTAGAATTATTACTTTGTGAACTGCACCTTTCAGAATCCTCCAGCCAGCATGGCCAGAATATTTTTGTCATTCTGACCCAGTTCTCTTGACCTACTCTCTTATCTGTATTTGTCTTTAGTTATGCTTGATTCTCCTTGAGTTTATACCAAGGTCTGGCTGAGGAATTTTATCCAAGGCCAGAAAGATCATTGTCCTGATCTTGCTCATAGTTGTTCTGATGCCGTGAAGTCAGAGCTTTACAGCTAGAGATGTTCCATCAGAAAGTATGTAGATGTGTGAAAAGCTCACTGTATTTTTTAAAAAAGCAACTAAACCCTCTCTGCTGGTCTCAGTTGAAGCCTCAGATATTGGTTCATCAATGTGAAGGAAGAGTGTGGACTGTTAAAAGTGGTGCAAGATAAAATAGATCTCATTCCAGATGTAACATTTCCAGGCTTCATCCAACTCTTTTGCAGTGCCCTGACTTGTTGTTTAATTGAGGGAACTGAGGGAAGAACTGTGTGTTGAGCAGCAACTCTTGTTAGAATAAGAATGTCTTTGATGGTGGTTTGGGAATCTTGTGCTTGTATTGTGGCATTTATTTGTTATCCTGAACTATGCTTGGGCAAGGTAAACCATCTGATTTCACATGGATAGCATACCCTCCAACATTTCATAGATGAAAACTGGGACACATGTGACCCAGGTACATCAGTGTGGTCAAAATTGTTTGGCCAGGCAACAAGAGGGCAAAAACTATTAATGAGTATTAAGGCTATTATTTTAAACAGAGAAACTCTGGAAAGGCAAGATTGAGCCCCTTCCTTTCCTCTCCTAATTTTGCACTTTGAATTTGATTTGCAGCAACTGAAATAAGCAAAGAAAGTGAATGCGGGAGGAGTAGAGAGAAACTAGGACGTTTTAAAAACAGCTGAGAAAGTGAGACAGCAGAGGATTAACTCTGGCTTTCCCTATCAAATTGGGACAGTTGGAGAGTAAGTGATAGTTGTCCCATTTTGATGGGTGGATCTGAGAATATGTACTCAGTACATGACGGAGTTTCAGAGGTCCGATTCATGCTCTTAAATCTTATTTTTACAGTATGAGTAAATAATAGCCTTGAAACTCATGACATAGGAATACATACCAACAGGGACAACATAACCCATCACACTTTTGTTCAATCTAGTCTGCATCTCAACAAACGCAGGCAGAAAAAACTACAGTGCTCTCTCTCTTTCAATTTATCAGATATGTTTCTGATATGTATTAAGTGGCAGGGAATATGAAAAGCAATGTTAAGTTTAAGACCCAGTTCATAAGTTATCTTTTTGAACAATCTTTCAAATTAGCATACTGATTTCATATAGCATACTGAGTACCTATGGCATGAATAGTAGCTGTATGAAAACCAACCAACCAAAAAACAGGTCAGGCTCTTTTACAATTACATATTAGCTTTCAACAAATTTTAACTAGATATGATGAGCCTATGGTGAATCTATCATGAGGTTTCCTGGGGCTGAGTGTGTGTGATGCGCCCAAGGTTACTCACCAGGTTTCAGGTTTCCATGACCAGAATAGGGTTGTAGTCCCACACATACCAATGCTGGTCACATGTAGTACAAATTAAAACTGAAGTGCTTGTTAAAATTCCTAGAATAGCAAGAATTATGTGTGTCTACATCTATGCTGGTGATCAGCTGTACAGCCACTGGATGGCACTGTGTGAAATCTGAGAGGGAAAAATAAACCTTAATTTCATTTTCATGTCATTTATTTAAACCCCTTCCCTCTTGCTAAATGGGAGACTGGGGAACAACTAGAAAGTCTGCTTGCTGCTCTGCAGTCATTGCATATATTGAATACATTCACTTTTTTCATTAGTTGACTTCTATACTGCCTTTTCCCCCAAAATGGGTCTCTGGGCAGTTTATAAAACAGGAGCAAGAGTCCTGTTGGTAAATCCTAACTAGAGTAAACCCACTGAGTCAGTTGTTGAATGATGAGTCAGTAAAGACCAGCCTCATTTTTAAATTATGAGTTCTAAAGTATGAGCAGATTGTTTTAAATATATATTGGCTTTATATGCTCTTTTAACGGACGCGTAAGGATGGTATATAAGGAGGTAAGTGGGATATACATCACACACACACACACATATGAGGGGAGGGAGAGAGTGAGAGTGAGAGATGTTGTTATTGTGTGTCTTCAAGTAATTTCCAAGATATGATGAGACTATGGTGAACCTATCCATGAGGTTTTCTGGAGCTGAGTGCGTGTGATGTGCCCAAGGTTATTCAGTGGGTTTCAGGTTTCCATGACCTTAAGTGGAGAATAGGGTTCTAGTCTAATACTCAAACCAATATACCTCTCTCTATTTCTCCTAAAGGCACCAGAACCCATCTGATCTTTGAAGCTAAGCAAGGCCAGCCCAGATTAGTACTTGGATGGAAGATCGACAATGAATACCAGGTGCTATAGGTTCTATTTCAGAGGAAGGAACTGGCAAAACCACATCTGAGTATTCCCTGCCTAAGAAAGCCCTATGAAATTCATGGGGTCACCATAAGTTGACAGGAAATTTGAAGTTCCACACACACACGTTATCTGTTGCTATGTGTCCAATCTCTTGTTGTACGTTAATCACTTGTTGCCTGCCCTTGATACTACATTCATTTATAAAATTACATTTGTTTATAAAGTTATTTTTCATCTTGCAGCTTCTATCCCAAATGGGATCTTTTGGACAGCTAACAATAGTATTAAGGTAATAAAATAATATTCCTTCTATAAATCTTGGACAAATATATAAACAAAGCAGGTTTACCTGATGTGTCCTTAAAGCTGAGCAAGGCTATGCATATTTGTAATAAAGCAATAAATTTAACAACCAGCATTGCAGTTGTTCCCTAATGTTCCTTAATTGTTCCCTATATACAAAGTCATTCAAAAGACCATTTTCTCTTCATACTACAAGTTGAAATCATTTCCTCTACAGATTACCAGCAATGCATTTCATTATAACCACAATAAATGCTGGACTTAATGGACTTTTTCAGCAATAAAAAAAAAAAAATCTAACAATGCAATAATTTGTGGCTATGGTTACTAGTAGCAGTACTAGGATTATTTTGTTCGAAATGTAATGGTAGAATAATTAAAAAAAAATTCTTTCATGACAGTTTGGCTGTGGGGGGGAGGTCAGAGCACTGTTGTGTTTCAGTAAGTTGGTGTTCAGTGTTTTAGTTTAGAGTTTTAGCACTGTGTTTTATTTAATTTTAGTTTTTTTCCTTTTATTTCTTTTCTTCTTTTTCTGAAAATATATTACTTTTTTTGTGAATTAGATTATTTGTGTTAAAATTAATAAATAAAGGATTTTTTAAAATGTTGGAATTAAGCAACTGTTAACTGAGGCAGTAACTAAAAGATTTGCTTTTGGAGCCTCATTGAAATGAAGAGCTCATTGAATAGAAGGTACTCCCTTTATGCTCAATAAAAGAATTCATTTAATGGTGCATTGGGAGTGAAAATTTTAAACAATGAATAAATGCTATTAGAAATAAGGCTTTCAGGAATCATGCCATGTGCCACTATGGATGGAAATGAAACTTACTGGGTTTTAATTTCCCTATGAAAACATCTATTTTGCATCTTCTGAAAAAGCTAATGGGATAGAGGCATCTTCTCTCAAGGACTGATATATTTCTGAAGTGATGTATTTAAATGCATATAAAATATGCACACCTAAAAATGCACATATTTGAAAGAAGCATACAAATACACGTTGGTTGCATTGGATGCAGTAGACTTAAGCCTATGAAAGCTTATGCCACCAAACTCTTTCTGTCAATCTCAAAAGGTGCTACAAGATCCCTGTGTGTGCTTCTCTTCAGTGAGGAGAAGTTTAAAAATAAGTAACTTGGTAACAATGCACAGGAAAAAAAGAATGTCTTTTGAAAAAATATAATATACCCAGAAGTACCTATTCATTTCTATGCAGGGACAAAAAGAAAAAGAAAAAAAATCATCACAATCTCATATGGAATTAGGATTGGATGAGAATGCCAGCATGAGTTTGAGAAATACAACGAAAAGGAGACTGACAAGAGTTTCATCTTCCTGTCTTCCACCCAGGCTTACTCTTTCAGATTTGTCTCTGACTGTTAACATACATACAGAATGACAACATAGAATGAAAGTCACTGTTTAGAAAGTATTCATACTCTGAGGCAGGGGTTGGACTCACATGGCCCTGGCTAATTTTGTGGCTTCTGAAAGACTTCTACTCCAGAAGCTTATGGAGAGCATCAATCTCCTCTAAAATAAGGCGCATTTTGCACCTTCCAGTCCCTCTTGATTTTTTGGAAGGATGCAGCCCATGGCAGGTCTGTGGGGGCTGGAAAATAGTACCACAATCCCCTAACCCAGGGACAAGACTGTATATCATTTGTAGATGTTGTGCTGCTGGTAGAGAGGTGTCTTTTTGCTGTATTATATTGTTCAGTAATATAGACTGATGGAGGTATTCTTAAAGAACAGTAATGGCTCAGTAGTACATGCTTTTTGGGCAGGAGGCCCCAATTTCAATCTCATCATTTCCATTACAAGGATGAGATAGGTGATGAGAAAGATCTCTCTTGGAAACAATGCACAGCTTTTGCCTGTTAGAGTAGCCAACCAAGCCACTAGGTGGATGAATAGTCTCATTAGTACTATTTATAAACAGTTTGATATATAGGTGGTTCTGGATTTGTTGTTATTTGCTGTTAACTTGACTTTGACTTATGATGACCCTATGAATGAGAGCTTTCAAGAGCCTGGGTCATCAACTGCCCTGCTCAGGGCTTGCAAAGTAAGGACCATGACTCCCTTGGTTGAATCAATCCACATATAGTAGTGTCTCCCTTTTTTCCTACATCCTTCCACTTTACCAAGCATTAAGAGCATTTACTGGTGAGTCATGTGATACATGTCCAAAGTACAACTGCCTCAATTTAGTTACCTTTGCTTCTAGCAAGAGCTCAGGCTTCATTTGCTCTAAGATTCATTCGTTTTTAGCAGGTGATGATATCTGTACAACTTTTCTCCAGCACCACAGTCCAAATAAGTTGGTTATCTTCCTGTCAGCTTTATTCGCTCTCCAGCTTTCACAACCATACATAGAAGCGCTTTTGGATAATCAGTCAAAATCCAACAGAATAGCTAGCAGCAAATGAAAGAAATAAAATATATAGGCCTAAACTCTGTTGTTAGTCCTGACCAAAGGAGACCCATTGAATCAGCTGGATTTACCTACATATTGCTACACTATAGGTCTACTTAAATTAGTTAAGGCTAACCAACAGGATGCCACCATAGGGGACATCTATGCTTCCTCCATTCCACCATAATCTAAAGTTCTCTGGCACTCTTCCTTCTGTTCTTTCAAATGCTTATTTTATCTACTCTACTTCTTCCTATGGCACTCATCTGTTAAAAAATGAACAGTTTATGTATAAGTTTTGAACTGTACAAGTCCAGCCTGACTGCTTCCAAAGATGCATGGATTCTTTTTCATTTTTCATTTCACTTTTCTTTGGCTATTTCCCTTCCTTTTAAATTTTCAGCATCAACAGTTCAATTTTTCATGGGAGCAGGATTTAAACATTTGCTATTAAGTCTTCTTAACTGATACTATGGGGACAGGACAAATAGAGTCAAGGCATTAAATGTGAAGCTAGAGAGCTAACTATATCTGCCCAATGACTCATCAAATTTTTCAAGTTATCTTCTGTCTTTCTCCTTGGAGTAATTTACTACATTACCTCCGCAAATCTCACATTTCATTTTCACTTGCACGCTAGTAGGACTGAATATTTATTCACCATTGAAACAATTTCCTGGAATCAGCAGCTTGTTGAACACCATGATTTAGGAGTTGAAGATTAACTGTTCTGCCTGCTAATCATTTTGAGCTCTCTATTAAGATTCTGTACAATTATCTGATGTCATTCCTGGTTGTAAAGAGGCAGAATTATAGGATTAGAAAGCCTTTTGTTATGATTCATCAGGGGAGGAAATCCATATAATATTTATATTGAGTCTTCAAATCATTTCCAACTCATGGTGACCCTAAAGTGACCCCCATCCTGGGGTTTTCTTGACAAGATTTGTATATAAAGGTTTGGCATTGCTTTCCTCTGAGGCTGAGAGAGTATGACTTGCCCAAGCTCACCCAGTGGGCTTCCACAGCTGAGTGGGAATTTGAAACCTAAGCCTTTTCCGCACACCACCCCCAACCTGGAATGGCCACAGGATTGCCACGGGATCATGACAATGGTTCTGCATGACGTCGCTATCCAGTGGCAACCTGTCGCAATTGCAGATTAAATTACTGTCGTATTTCTTCTGACAATGACACAATTGCGCAGCCTTCCTGCTTCCCTCCCGCACTTACCTGTCATGCCGAACATCAGGAAGTGCAATGGCTGTGGTTCCTCCACAAGCGCAGCCTGGGAAACCGCTGGGCTGCGCTGTGGAAGGGAGGGGCAGAGCCATCGTGCTTCCTCCCGTCCAGTAGGCAGCCAGTGCAGAGGGGAGCATGACAGAAGTGCTCACTTCCCGGAACAGGCTTTCCTCGGATCCCCGCACAATGGCTTCGGAACCAGTAAGGTGTGGGAAGGGTACTGGTCTCCATAGCTGAAACCCCTATACCACACTGATTCATACAGTACTTAAAATAAATACAGTTGTGATGTGGGGAAACCAAATTTGGGGGAGGGTTCAAGCAGAGATATATAGGGAAAGCCAAAGACTGCATTTGAGGAAGGACCAGATTATGGCCATTTCCTCACTAGACTGTTATAGTGCTATCATTCCACTTCCAACATCCTACGGAATCTGGGGTTTGCAGTTTCCTGAGGCCAAAGAGCTCACTGGCTAAGAATTCTAAAGGCCCCTCCCTAAACTGCAAACCCCAGGATTCCATAGGATGTTGAAAGTGGAATAATAGTGCTATAGCAGTCTAGTGCGGAAATGGCCTCTGAGTAATAGCTACTTACAGGTATACCTCAGTTAAGGGCTTAAATACCCTAATGGAACCAGATCCTGTCTGATCTTGGAAGTTAAGCAGGGCCAGCTCTGGTTAGACTTGGATGGCAGTCTACCAATGACTACCAGGTGCAGTGAGCTGTATTTCAGAGGAAGAAACTGGCAATACCACCTCTCAATATTCCTTGTCTAAGAAAACTATATGAAATTCATGGGGTCATCGCAAGTCCACAGGTGATTTGAAGGCATGTGCACACACACACACACACACACATATCTCAGTTAATGAAGTAGATGTGTTCCTGGGCATTACTTCTTTAACAGAAACGTTGGTATCAGAGGCAGAATTAACATGGAAAGAATGGGGGGGGCACTCAAACCACTACATCATGCAGGTTGTCAAAATTTACCTCCCACCCACAAACCATATTTGCTTATTTTAAACCCCAGGTGTTACCATTAACTTCCTATTAATTGCAGGTTGACCCCAAAACATGTTTGTGGACAATTAGTGGGCATATACTGCAATATATTGGGCCAAATCAAGCAACAATGTGATGATGTTGCTGGAGCCCAGCCTATGATAAAATGTGTGTGTGTCTGAGAAAGATGGAGGGGAGGGGAGGGGAGGGGAGGGGGATTTATTTTATACTTACATCATACCATGCAACATATCACAGATGAAAACTGGGACATGCGTATCTAAGCAACATTAAAACAACACACAAACTAGGAGAGGCTCCAACAGTTTGATTTTGCTCAAGCCAAGTGGGAAGGACAATCTTCTGCCCTTCCTATCCTCATCTCCCTTGCAGAGTTAACTGAACACAAACTACTTTTGCACTTTGAACTCAGTTTGCAGCAATTGAAGTAAAGAAAAAGACAAAGGAGGAAAGCAGTAGGAACAGAGAGAAACAAGGACATTTAAGAGCAGCTGAAAAAGTAGGATGTCATAGGATTAACTGGGACTCTTTCTGCCAGAGACAGTTGGAGGGTGTGTTATTTGGGGTACTTTAAATTGTCTAGGGTGAAAAACTAAAGCTAAATAAATAAATAAATAAATAATCAAGCCAAACAGCCAAGTCTGGATTGGCCCTGGTCAAGGGATATTAAAGTAGGTAAGTAGGGGAGCCAGAGTGGTGTAGTGGTAAGAGAATTGTACTACAGCTGTAGAGACCAGGGTTCGATTCCCCATTCAGCCATGGAAATCCACTAGATGACCTTGGGTGCATCACACACTCTCAGCCTCTAGAAAACCCCATGATAGGTTTGACTTAAGAGTCACCATAAGGCAGAAATGACTTGAAGGCACACAACTGCAGCAACAAAAAAGAACCCCACTATAATATATACCCAATTACACTAGATGGCAGCAAATATTGTTAGCAGCTGCTATAAATGGGAAAAGGAAAAAAATCCAATAGCTAACTAAGTTTCTCTTGCAGAAAGAGAGGGATGAAGAGTAAAAGAAACATAAATGGATTATATAATCCTTCTTCTACAGGTACAGAACATTTTATCGCTGGTGGTGTGTGATGAAACCACTTGTTGCCATAGTGTTTAGTATCTTCAAGCTGTTAAGATAACTAAACTGAACATTCTGATCCATCAGTTCAGCCATTCAGTGTCACGGGTTGTGTGGTCACAAAGGCAGCTATTAATTAGACTGACGCAATAAGAAGAAGTATTGACATAGTTGCATGAATTCATCCTAGTATTTCTGTTGAGAACTTAAACTAAGTCCAGAGTTAATATACTTATTTTTGCCCTTTTTGTCAAGACTGTCCAAGAAGTGATGAAACAATACTTATAGTTTGCAGAGGAGGTAAGCAACCTGATTTTTAAAGATGTATGCTACGAAAGAAGTACATAGAGGATGAATTCTTTGAAGCAAACTCTAAAGATGATACACTAGTATTAAAATTTTTTAAAGTTTCACATATTCCTTCAAGTCTTGGACAAGTGCTCTAAATGTACAAATACACATCAGTGATTCTGTCCAATTGCTTTCTATCTGCCAGAAGAATGGAATTGAAAATACTGGTGTGACAGATTCCCACACCCTCGTTCACAGACTATGAATGGTGTTGTTTTTATTGAAACTCAGCAAATGATAACTTGCGAACTTAAGTTTTTAAACTGAGTTAGGAAACTTAAAATTACTTAGGCTGAAGAACAGAAATGTATCGAAATACATGCTATTTGTAAGTTGTTCACTGCCTCGATCCATACGGAGAGGCGGGATACAAATAAATAATAATAAAATAATAAATATTTGTGCCCCTTAAATTATTCCATAGGTTAGCAGCCCTTCAGAACAGAACTGGGATATGATAGGAATGCAGGAAAGAGGAGGACAGGGGAGGTCCCATTGCCCTAGCTGCAGTCAATTGTGGTTGAGTGATCTGGATGTAGTTTCTAGCTTGTATCACTGGATGTAAGGCAGATAAACAGGATGGATTTTTGCCCAAGTCTCTGAACATAGTTATTGTAAGCTACGCAAGTAATTCATGTCATATTCCTGGGGTCTTGCTCCAAAATGAATGGCTCCAGGATTGCAGCCTGTATTAGCTGTTAAGCCTGAGGGCTTTTCTTCATTACATTGCTATAGTACTATTATTTGACTTTCAATATCCTTTGGAATTCTGGGGTTTGTAGTTTACTGAGGCCAAAGGGCTCTCTGACTGAGAATTCTAAATGCCCTTCCCTAAACTGCAAAGCCCAACATCCACAGGATGTTGAAAGTTGAATAATAGCATTATAACAGTGTAGTGCAGAAAGGTCCTGAGTTATCAGCGTCAAATTGATCATTTGGTCTTTCCTGATTCAATAGTATTTTTTGGCTCAATTTAATAGTTGCTCAGTGTTAACTGGAAACCATTTCTTCTAGAACTACCCTAGAGAAAAGAATTCTAAAGCCACAAAAATCCACCAGCATTGGTGTGATGAGATGGTCACCCCAAATATCTAATTATCAGTCTCCATGACTGATTAGGCCAACCTTGCTGTTTTTTGACACAGGACACTGAGTTGTAAAAAAAATGGTGTTTTTCTTGAAAGATTATGGTTTCATATACAAAAAAATTAGCTCAATGAAAAAGAATAGCCTTCTGTCTCATGCTTTAGGGACCAAAAAGGCAACAGAACTTGCAGGGGCACCCATGAACAAGAAATGTTAGGCCAACAACCCTAATCTAAAGCAAATATTTGCTTAGGCAACAGACTTAGTGATTATGATTATCTAGAAACTTGACTTGCAAGGGGAAACCAAGCAACTAGGAAGTACAAAATGTCCATGTGAATGAGACAAATGTAAGCAAAGGGGATCAAAATGGTGAACAAAGTGAATGCTGGTGCTGATGGACAGAAAAATTCAAGAAACCCCACCATCAAAAATGCAAATAGTTGTGAAGTTAAAGACAATTCATCTGCAGCTTTCTTTCCAGGGTTAGAGACACAAAAAATAACTTTTTGGACTACTGGTCTTAGAATATTTGTACTACTATTCCTACAATGACTTCAGGATTCTTGGAATTACAATTTCCAAAAGTAACTTTTTCAAGACATGCCAGATATGATAAGCCATGTCTGATGCTTTTGTAGTGGACATGTTCAAAGATTCAAGCAAATTGGCATAGGTTCTAGAAAATACTGAGCTGATGTTCAAAACATTGGTATCACATGTTGTAGTAGCTACGATTTTAGAACAAGCTTTAGACAACAAACAGAAGTGTTTTATCTTCATTTCTTGGTGGTATTTAGCATCCTTATTTGTTTATGTGTTTGTTTGTTATAATCATAGCCACCTTGAGTTTGAAATATTGTTTGAGATAAAAGTAGCAACAGAAATCCAATGAATTAGTACAAAATAACAATTTATTAGTTGTCAAATAGCCTGGGTTTTCCATCTGACAACAAATTAATCACTTAAAACAAGTAAAAAGCAAGGCCCATTAAACCACAGCAACAGCAAAGCAAATAGCTGTTGTTGTTGTTTGCCTTCAAGTCATTTCTGACCTATTGTAACCATAAGACAAACCTGTCATGGGCTTTTCTTGGCAAGACTTACAACGGAGGCTTGCCATTGCTTTCCTCTAAGGTTGAGAATGTGATTTGCCCACTGTCATCCAGTGGACTTCCGTGGCTGAGCCATGGCTGATTCACACCCTAGTCTCCCAGTTCAACACTCAAATCATGACACCATACTGATTCTTAAGCAAATGACACCAAAGCTCAAATAACTTGATTCAAATGGCTAACCTAACCTTATAACCTGAACAGGAAGAACACATCCCAGTCATTAGCAAAGTAGAAGACTCAAATATTATTACCAATATTTAATATATTAAAAGTATTAAGACAATGGCAAAAGGTTATCGTCAGAAAAGTTTATATATTGCACTGAAAAGTGAGCAGTGAAGGCACTCAGGTGAGTATGCCATAAAGGGAGCAGGGTGGAGTGCAGAACAGAATCCCAGAAAGGATTTTTCTCTTGTCACCACCCTCTAAATTTCAGACTGAGAGGGGCATTCAGAGAAGGATATCTGTTGATGACCAGTGTGCTCTGGTTCACTATGCATAGGAAAAGCCAAAAAAGAGCAGGGAAAGTACAACTTGCAAAGCCCCTTTCTGTGCCCCTTGGAATTTCCAGGACACCCTACAATCCGTCTCCCAGATCTGTCTCCAAATTATATTTTCTTCCAGCATTTTTTTTTTTTTTTTTTTTTTGCCCAACAGTCTCTTAAATACACTCAAAAGTTTTGGAAAATGTGTGGGTCTTTGCTCCATTTATTTCTCCAGACTCCTCTAAAAAGGAGAGGGGGTTGAAAACAAAATCAGAACTTTCTGGGTACAATTTAGAATGCATATGTGGGTTCCTGGGGTGCAGAGGAACTGAAAATTGCCCCCACCCCACAGCAGTTGCCCATCCTTGCTGTAGATACTGGTATCTTAGGCTAAAACCAGAATTTTGAAATAGATTGGGAAACAGGTTGAACAGTACAACACTGAAAGGAAATAGAAACCCCAACTCTGGTATCATGGGAAGGGGAATCTCCATACAGAAGATTCCAGATGCAGTACCTGGAACTAGGGATGGAAAAGAAATTCACATTACCCAAATTTGAAAACCCATTTATCTAGTACATTGTCTGGGAAATGTTTAATGAAGTTCTGTCCATACTTTCTCATTTCGTCATTGGAGAGAAACTAGAAGCCAAGGATTCTTTCTCCCTTGACTTTGAAATATATGCAAATAAATGGGTATCTTTGAAAAAGACACACAAACGCACTTTATTCAATATGCAAAACATGTCCAAAATTGTGTATGTTAAGAAAAAAAATGTAAGAAGATATGCACATTAGAGAAACTGTGAACCAAACTGCACACAAATTTGCATGCAAAAAGAAAAAGGAACACATGATCCAAAATAAGGATGGGAAGAAAATGTAGGCGGGCTTCAGAAAAATGCAATTAAATAGAAACAATTTTTTTTTACCTCATCACTTGGTCCCTTCATGCAAATGAATGGCAGGTTGGAGTGCAGATGCATGTACCTCTGTCTAAGTCAAGGGTGGGCAATTTTGTGGGTGCCTGGGGACAATCCCCTCTCCTCCATGGATTGCACCATACCAGCAAGCCCAAATACCACCATTTTCCTTCCCAGTCCCTCTCAAAAAGGCAACAGGAAGTGATGAAATATCACTCAGTGTTGCCATTTTGAGAAGTACTGCAGAGGAAAATGAGGGTATTTGGGATATAGGGGCTTTTTTGGTGTTTGTGGTGGCTAACTTATTTTTTGGAGAACTTTCCATGTGGTTTGGGGGCAAAAGGTGCCCAAAAAACATACCAAATTTTTAAAATTTTGGGCTGTGTGTGTGTTCGGGGGAGGGGGGACTGATGCGGGGCTTCAGGCCCACAAAGGCAGGATCTAGAGGTCACACTTTGCTTAACCCAATTGAAAAAATTCACACATAAGAGCTTGGTAAATGGCTGTCAGTCTGACCGACAGTATTGGACAGGATGGTTGAGTCGCCTGAAGGTAGCTTTCTATATCCTATGTTCAGGAGGCAGGGATGGCATAATTAAAGAGGCAGAAACCTCTTTAATTATGACACTTCTCTGAACTATATTCCACAGAACATTTCTAGCTGTTATGAGCCCAGAAATTTTTGGCATAGGTTCTCTAATTGCTTTGTCTCTGGGCACAAAGCCATTATGTGAAAGGGAAGACTGAAAACTGAAGATAAGTACTGAACACAGGAAGAGCCTGGAATTAAGATCTGTTTATTAGAATCACTTAAAAAAGATCATGCAAGTAATTAACAAGGTTGTTCTGACCCCTGATCTTGTTTATTTGAACAATCAGGGGATGTCCAACATCTTTGGATTATAGGGCATTTAGATAATGATGTCAGAAGCAAGAATGAACAGCTACATCTGAATGTAATATGTAAAGCTTAGTTGTTTCTCATCTCCAACAATGGCTTCTTGCTCTGTGTTGGCCTCCTTAGAGTCAATGTTCTACAATAACTGTGGAAAACCTACAAATGCCAGAACATCCCTGGTACAGTTTACATCAGGCATGGGCAACCCATAACCCTTGACCTTTTGCAAGTGATCTAGCTAGGCTTCTGGTAAGAGTAATCATTCAGTCTAACACAGTGGTGTCAAACTCAATTTCATCTTGGGCTGCATCAGCATTATGGTTGCCCTCAAAGTGCTGGTTGTATCTATAAGACTATATAAATGTCTCTACTCTTGTATCATATTAAATAATTGCCTCTGCATTCAATTGTTACTGGTTTTAGTAATAACTAGCTCTGAAACTAGAAGTCTAGGAAAAATAGTGGCAAGCAGACATTCAAGTGTACAACTATTGTACAATTTATTGAAAAACGGGTTTTGAAAACAAAGATTTTTTTTAAAATCATCAGACAAATATTACCAAGCACTGTTGATTACATTAACTTTGTTTAACTTTTTGGTCCCAGCTGAGACAGGCAGAACAAATAATTGTGCTCTGATCTAATGTGCAATCTGTGGAATATGAAGTTGATAAGGCGATGTTGCCTGGCCCTGTACACATCAAGTAGATCCCACCTCGCCAGGCAGGGAGGCATGTGCCATGGCTGTGTGAGAGGTGCAAGAGCAGGCCAGATTCAGCTGGTGAGCCTTGTGTTTGACACATGTGGTCTAATGGAATGGAAGGATAAGGGAGAGAGGGAGAGGGAGGGGGAGAGAAAGAGAAAGAGAGAGAGAGAGAGGAAGGCAGAAGTGTGATTTGGAGGAACTGATGTAAGCCTACCATTTTTATCTTATTTTTCTTAAATGCCATTGTTTCTGTCTACACTGGTCTTTTCATATTTTGGTAAAGTGCACCCAGAAAAAGCTAAAACAACTCTTTTATGATATATGTGCCTACATACAGAGGAGCCCTGGTGGTGCAGTGGTTAAATGTCAGTACTGCAGCCACAATGTTGTGAGTTCGATCCTGCAGGGCTCCAGGTTGACTCAGCCTTCTATCCTTCCATAGGTCAGTAAAATGAGTACCCAGCTTGTTGGGGGCAATTAGCTAAATACATTGTAAACTGCTTAGGGAGTGCTTAGCACTGATAAGCAGTATAGAAATATAACTGCTACTGCTATTGATATAGCTGCCACACATAGTGGTCATAATGGCTCTGGTGAGAATACTTTTCTACTTTAGTAGTTTCAAACAAACAAACAAGAAAGACATAATTCATATAAGGTTATATAGAGAAAAAAATATTGCACAGTTATCTAGATTAAAAATGTTTCCTTATGTTTTAGCAGCAACTTTAGTGAATTTTCCTACCAGGAGAAAAAAACCTGACTAGAATAGGTGCACAATTCATTAGAGCAAGAACAGCTATGATCCAGTCTAGTTAATAGCACCCCTCATTCTCTGGAATGGGGCTAAGGCAGACATACCAGATTAATATAGACCACCTGCACAGAAAATGTTGCTTTTGCACTGAAAATGATGTGATTGGGGATTTATTCTGTATGAAATGTGCACATTGTGGATTTGCATAGAAGCATTTTCTGCACAGAAAAGAGCTTTTTCAGTAAAAGAATCAATATTTCTCCCCTGAAATATTATTTTTCGCACAGCAAATGCTGTAATTGGGGATTTATTCTGCATAAAATTTGCACGTGGTTGATTTGCATAGAAAACAGCAGTTTCTGAGTAGTTTTCTGGAAAGAAATTTATATTTCTATGTTGAAATATTATCTTCCATACAAAAAATGCTGTTCTCTGTGCAGAAGATGTGGCTTTCTGGGCAAACAGCTATGTATGAAGTCCCAAATTGTGAATAGCCTTCAAAAACTGTGTGTATTTTGAAGACATCCTCTCAGTGGGAGAAAACTGCTGAAATTACTTTTCGCTCCCCACAAGAAGAAACTCAATGAAAAACTATATTCACAGCTTTGAAAGGCAACCATGTAAACTCAAGGTTCATACCCGAATGTATGACGTCACCCCTGTGCTGACGCCAGTATTGCCAAACAGCAGTGTTCTTCTTCTTAGTGCAAAATATTTAGGATCTTGGAGTTTTCCAATGAGACAGAGCATCAAATTAAACAATGATTTAATTAACTGGAAGGAACAACACGTACAGCGTGGGGTAATGAATGCTGTGGGTTTTAGCCTCCATCCTAATTTATAAATGAATGAGTAAACAAAGCCATTTCCAACTACTTCCTTTCTCTCCATAATCTACAAATTGCTAAATAAAACTTAGTTTAAAAAAACGCTGCCCTGTCATTAACAGTGATTATCCAGTGATTACAGTGATTACAGTGATTACAGTGATTAACAGTGATTACCCATATTTCACTTGTTTAGTTGTGGCTGGTGACTCCCATTCCAGTGGGATGATGAAGCCACTTCTGGTTTTAATCCAAACTTTAAAGGAGCTAACCAGGGTGCTGAGCCTGTTGGGGAAGATGGAGTTCAGCACTTTGAACAGGACTTTTTAAAATTCAGTCTAAAACTCAGAGCAGATTAACTGCCTCTTGACATCAGAACCAGTTGCTGCCGCTGCTATTACCAGTGAGTGTTACATAAATACAGACATACACAGATAGTGATGTGCATTTGGCATCTTGCACCTACCAGAGCAAGAAAAGTAGCTAAACGCTTACCTCAAAGCATGGTTCACTTTGAAAACAAAGACCTACACCCTTCCTTTTTCTGTAACCATTTGCTCTGCATGCAAGAGCTGCCAGGAACAGCAATGCAACAACATCTGGAAGGCCACACAAATCCCACCCCTGGCCTAATTCCAAGTGTTAGCATTAATGGATTTACATTATGATTGACTAATCATTGATTCAGGCCATGGTGTATACATGCCACTTGTTTTAAAGTGAGACAGTGGTGGTGTTTTGGTTTTCCCCCTCTTCTCTCTCTGCAGTGACAGATTTGCCTGTATTGTGATGACCCTATAGTATATAGTCCCTACTGGATTCAAGGGGGGCAATGCAACTCCCATCATAGATATATGAAATCAATGATGTCTTCAGGTGAATGCTAAATGCAGCACATGTTCATAATACTCTAACCAGTCAATGTAACTGGAAGCCTCCAATCTCAATCTCTTTCTTATCAAATATATCTTGAGTACACAATATGGGGAAAGTGCATCATGCAAGCCACATGTAACCTAAATCCCCAAGATTTCTGCACCTCACAAAACCCTGATACCCTCAAATGTTTGTTTTTCAGTTAGGTGAACAAATGCCCCCAAATGGGCAATAGCAACTTCTGAAGACCTCCAAGAATAGTGGACTATGCTGAAAAATCTCCAGCTCCTAGAAAATGGCCAGAACAAAGTTGGAACTCACACAACAGCCCAAAAAAATCAGAGAATATGCAGATAAAAGCACATACATAGACATATGCAAGAATATACAAAAAGTTATTTTAAAGATGGAGTGAACATCATTTAAAACAAATCCATTAAAGGCCAAAAGAAAAAAGAACTCAGTAAAACAGCACACTATTAAAACCCCTTGCATTGTTTCTAAAAGCTTACTGGAACCAAAAAGTATTTATTTACAGATGGAAGCACTGCATGGAGGAAACCATGCTAGCATCTCTACGAAAGGAGTTCCAAAGCCTGGGAGTAACCACCACGAAGGCCCTCTCCTGCACTCCCAGAATGGTGGTGGGACTGTCATCTTACTCAAGGATCTCAATACTTGGACAGGTTCATACAAGGAGATTTCAGACAGTCCATAACCCCCTAACTCCACTCCCCAATAAGTCCAATTCAAAGTTAATTATGGAGTATATGGCAATACCATACAATACTGTTACAGTGCTATTTTTATTCCAGGTCATTCTAAGGAGGCACAGAAGCAGTATATAGTCTAAGTATCTATGGCACCTGTGGCAAACTTGTTTGCTATCAGTTTTTGTCAAAAATGGCCCTTGGACAACACACACACACACACACACGTATCTTGCCATAAAAACTAGAAAAAATTCCCAGGAAATGGCTTTTATTATCCACTCTCCATAAAATATGATATATTCCAAAGTGTGGACAACTTCTACATCAAGAATGCACAAATTGGTTCACCTTTGCATGTGATTGCTCCTAAATTAATTTTGTCCCATTAAGCAATGCTCTTTAAAAAAAAGAACTTGCATGGAATTTGAACTTAATGATGTTTAAATGTTTTTTCTCAAAATATGCATTTGTATACATATTACAGCTGAGACCCTACATAATGCTCGGATGGGGTAAGTCTACACTCCCTTTGAAATAGTGGTTACATGATGGTACTCTTCTGCTGAATATCAACTTGGTATCGATTATGTATCTGCAAATGTGGCTGCTCTTTCTACAATCTCAGTGAATCAAGTGGTACAGTGAAGTCACTGATGACAAGTAATTATGCAGCACTCAAGATGGACAACTGTATGTACAATACTTACACCTGTGGTATTCTCCTTATCCAACTGTGAACTGAATATAAGTGTTACACAATAGCCAAAGAATGCTACCATGGCCATTTTCACACTAGACTGTTATAGTGCTATTATTCCGCTTTCAACATCCTATGGAATCGTGGGGTTTGCAGTTTAGGGAGGGGCCTTTGAGGCAAACCCCAGGATTCCATAGGCTGTAGAAAGTGGAATAATAGCATTATAACAGTCTCATGCAGAAATGGCCCACATGTCTAAAGGAACTTATGTGTGCATAAAGCACCAATAAAATGCCAGCCTGTATCTTAACATAAATATTTTGAAAATGCATTGTTATCTGTTTGGAAAATATTTTAAAATAATTTTAATCTTTCTGCATTCTGGGGAGGAAGGAGGGAAACAAACAAACAAACAATCTTATTTGTGCAGTACTTAATGGTGACCACATTTTATCAAAAAGCTGTAAAGATCTAAGACAATGGTTCTTTTCTTTACTGTGGATCCCCTTTAAATATCTTTTCCTGCTGTAGACCACCAAAATTAAACTCAAGATTTAAAACCCTGAAGTCCATCAAATATTTATTTAAAGTAGCTCATCAAGGGTCTTCAAATTTGCATAGAAGGGGGAAAAGTAAATGCACACACTCCTATAATAAGATTTTTATTGGAATGATTTCATACAAATTTGTCTTTCATACGTGCATTCTAATTTAACTATAAAAATTCATAAGATTTCTTCAAGCTTTCAAGCACTCCCTGTGAGGACATTGTGCCCTGCCCCTGTCTGCAGATCACAGGATAAGAACCCCTGAGCTAAGTAAAAACTACTTACATTCTATTGTTTTGACTATAGAAGAATATTGTTACTGTTTTGCTTTATTGTTTACTTGCACAGTTTTTAAGATCAAGGAAAGTCAGTGACTATTGTTCTTTCTCTTATTCCATCTCTATGGCTGGGTTTCTGCACTAGACTGTTATAGCATTATTATTCCACTTTCAACATCCAATGGAATCATGGGGTTTGCAGTTTAGAGAGGGGCTTCCATAGGATGTTGAAAGTGGAATAATAGCGCTATAACAATCTAGTGTGGAAATGGCCTGTGTTTTGAGAGCTTTGGGCAACATTTTTTTTTTTAAATCTCATTTCATTTTTTGTTTCAAGCAAATATGTACCATTTTTCAAAGTATCATTGATTTATACTACAGTGTAAAAGTACAGCCAGCCAGCACAGTGTACTGGTTAGAATGCTAGATTAGGATTTGGGAGACCTGGGTTCAGACTTCTACTTGCCCATAAAGTTAACTGGATAACCTTGGGCCTTTCATTCTTCCACAAGCTAATCTACCTCATAGGGTTTTTATGGGGATCAAAATGGTGGTGGTGGGAAGCAGCAGGTATGTTTCACTGAACCTTTTGGAAGAAATGTGGGAAATAAATGAAGTTCAGTTTCTTTTTGGTGGGGGAAAAGTAATTCTGTGAGAATACAGACAAAATTAGTTTACTTCCTTGAGTACATAGAGACTTGCTGCCACCAATCAAAAGGCATTGTGCAGCTATTTTGTCTTCATCTATCTATCTATCTATCTATCTATCTATCTATCTATCTATTTTGCAGCGGGGAGTAAGAAAAAGAAGTGAGAAGCCATGTGAAAGCAGAGGAAGATTCAAAAAGGAAAATCTGCAAAAATTCTGTGGAAAGGCAAGAAGATTAAACACCTGGAAACACTTCTTGAATCTGCAAGGAGGCTTGCAAGCTGTTCCCTGTTTCAGTTATTATGGCCTTAAAAGCAAAGTGAGCAAGTGAATCATTCTCCTTTGGTGCACAAAACAATGGCAGACAATCAATGTAATATGATCCAAAACTAAGAGAAAAAATCTTCTCTTTAAAATGTATGTTGAATCTAATGAATCTCTCAAGCTGCATGCTAAGCATTCTTACATGGGAGTAGGCAACACTGAACACAGTGGGGCTGTCTCCTGAATTAACACAGACATGTTTGGCTTACAAAAAACTGTGGCTGGCAGCAGCTGCAAGATAGTAAGCTAGACTTAAAATTTTTGTAAATTCAGGGGATTCACGTTTAGGGTCATTAATGTCCAAATGTGACTCCTAAACCTATCTTTTCAGCCAGGCAGTACCCCGGTTGAAGGGTTTCTGAGGCTCTGCATAATAAGGCACTGGGAAATGATATCTGCAGCTCTCAGTGCATTGAGACAAGCATTTGCAGCAGGACCCCAAAATGTCTGTCCAGATGCTTATTCTTAATAGGTCCCATGACCAGGACAGACATTATTACTGCCCTATCTGTAGTCCTCAGAAACAATTTTGGGTACTGCTTGGTTGAAAAGGTAGATGGGTGTCTGTGTGGCCTCATCAGATGTAACTACAGCAGCAAAGCTCCATCATTCTTGCTATGTTGGCTGATGTAGCATCTTGGCCACAGTGTAGTCCTCAGGAAAATGGAGCTGAACAGGGCTGACTCCAAGGTAAATAGTTGTAAGATAATTTCAGTAATGATTAGGGATGTGAAGAATATTCTCAGTGTGAAAAATGTATGTTGTCATATCAAGACATTCCAGAGAAAAAATGGTCAACGACTGCAATATTTTTTGGCCATGTAAAATAGCTAAAATACCAGCACTTTTGTCCAGAAGTAGCAAGCAGTACTTTTTAAAACTAACTACATTGTTTTTTTGTGTCAAAAACTTAATTTTCATGAAAATAGGTGTTGTCTAAAAAAAAAAAAAACTTTGCAAAATTTTCACACACAACACCCCAATCTGCAAAAAAGTGCAAAAACTGTCATAATTTCACCCAGCAAGGAGAACCTTTTGAAATTATTTTGTTCTCTTTTGCAGAAGCAAAATAAAAGAAGTTTTATATCCCTATGATGATTCCTCAAGACCTGTGACTCTAATATCATCACTTTTTTTAAAAACATCTTCGAAAGGTTGCATGATATATTTTGTGCATTTTGGTTGGCCAATAATGGTATTGCTCTTTTATAGGTTTTGGATTTTGTTATACTTTGCTGAATGGCTAACATGGCTACCTCTGAACATGTCTCCTGGATTTGCAGATACCAAATTTTGTTGCATGGGAAATCTTAACAAGAAAGAGCTAATGGTCTGAGACTTAACTCTTTGAGATTCTACCTCAAACAAAGGTAACACTCTTTCAGTTGGACTACAACTGGCAGGTTTTACCTTTACAGGAGTTTGGCTAACAGGCATTTTGCATGTGTGTTTAGCAGGGAAGTTTTGAGGGGGAGGCCCAGAGCTTTGCTTCAGTGTGTACTTAAGACTACTGAACATGGATGTTGAGGGAGCTGCTGTAGTCTCCTGCAATGCTAGAGTATGTCTCTGTTCTTGCTGGAGGAGGTAGGTAGCAACACCTGCGGCAAGTATAAATTGGTTGCCCTGTTGGAGGAGAAGGTCCAGCAACTTGAGGCCCATGGATTCACACTTCAACATGTTAGTGAGCATGACGTTTTCTTGGGCAGGGCAGAGCAGACTGTATTGGAGGAGGAACAAACAGATGCCTTTGTGCAGGAAGTTGGGGGGGGCGGGAATATTTTCTTGAGAGCAGGACTTCATCAAGCACTGGAGATAATAGTCCAAATGTTATACGAAGAACTGGGCATACAGTACAGAAACTCAACAGTAAGAGGGAAAGATACTTAAATAGGGAGCTAAGGGGTGTGACCCATGGTCTCAGGTACCTCTACACTAATGCACAGAGCATGGAAAATAAACAGGATGAATTTGAACTCATAGCACAGTAAATATGATATGACAGGCATCATTGAAACCTGATGGGATGAGTCTCATGATTAGAATATAGCAATAGAAGGATATAACCTATTTCAGAGAAATAGACCAAATAGGAAAGGAGGAGGTGTAGAACTATACTGTATGTCACAGTACATGTGAAAGGGATCTAGGAGTCTTAGTAGACCACAAGCTGAACATGAGTCACCTGTGTGATGCAGCAGCTAAAGAAGCCAATGCAATTCTGGGCTACATCAATAGGACTACAGTATCTAGGTCAAGGGAAGTGATAGTGCCACTTTATTCTGCTTTGGTCAGACTCCACCTGGAATACTGTGGGCACCTCAGTTCAGGAAGGATATTGACAAACTTGCCCAGAGGACAACTACCAAAGTGATAGAAGGCTTAGAAACCATGCCCTGTTAGGAGTGACTTAGGGAGCGGGGTATAATTATCCTGGAGAAGAGAATGTTAAGAGGCAACATAATAGTTATGTTTAAATATCTGAAATGATGTCATATGGAGGATGGAGCAAGCCTGTTTTCTGCTGCTCCAGAGGCTAGGACACGGAGCAATTACTTCCAACTTCTGCAAAAAAGACTTCATCTAAAAAGTAGGAAGAAGTTTCTAACAGTAAGAACTGTCCAACAGTGAAATACACTATCTTGGAATGTGGTAGAGTCGCCTTCTTTGGATGTTTTTAAGCAAAGGCTGGATGACTATCTGTTGGAATGCTTTGATGGTGTATTCCTGCACAAGGGGGGTTGGATTGATGGACCTTGTGGTCTCTTCCAGCAATATGATTCTATGATTCTAAAAGACTTCCAGATGTAATGGTACTGGGACTTCTTGAGAAAGTCAATATTCTCTGCCTAAGAAAGGGCAGTTAGCTTCACACAGGAGAAGGATAGCCTGGCTCTCAAGGGAAGTTACTTTTCTGTTGCTAATGCAGTTGAAATGTTATGACCTGTCTTTTATTGTCCTGTATCCCTAGTCCTCATGTGGCCAAGAAGGAAATTGGCCTCTGCCTGCACTGAGACTCCTCGAGACCATCTTAACTGATGACAGAAGTAACATCTGAGACAAAATGTAGGCTTGTGACTCTAACATTGTTACCCACCTTTTCCTGTATGTTTTTTAAGTCCTTGCCTGATGAAAAGGCCCGTGAAGCTTTGAAAGGTTGTACGATCTATTTGTGTACATTTTGATTGGTCAATAAAGGTATTGTTCTTTTGTGGTTTTTGGATTTTCTTGTATTTTGATTCATGGCTACTCCTGAATATGTTTCTTCTATTCAGGCATATCTTCAGCAATTAGCTGCCTGCTATGGTTTGAGGTTTTAACATTGATGTGCTGGACATTCTAGATATGTTAGTGCTTGTTATTAAGCAGTGTTGTATCTGAAATAGTTTTAATTGGCCTTCTAACTATATAAGTAATTTAATTTGTATTTTAAAATGTAGAGTTAATTGTGTCTTGCTGGAACCTTTTTAACTGTGTTGGAAGCCACCTTGCACCTCAGTCTTGAAAGAAAGAGAGATTTCCATTTCATCAAATCAAATCAAATCAATCAATGTGGGTCAAATGGGCTACAAACATAAAGCTAGGAAAAGACACACTGCTCAAACTATTTTAATTACTTTCAAAACTGGGCTGATAGCTTGGAGTTTGGAATGTGCAGGCCCCCCTTCTCCTGTTGGAATACAGCTCTCAGCACATACCCTCAAATGTCCTAATTAATTCTCTGTCATCCCACTTTTTCTGCCACATTTAAAATGTCCCAGTTTCTTTTTCTTACTCCCAATTTCTCCTTTGGTCCTCAGCTTATTTCAGTTGCTGCAAACTGAGTTCAAAGTGCAAGAGTAGGGCCCTTTTCGCACCTTACCTTTTAACGCTGCTGGGTTGGGGTTTTCATGTGAGAAGGCTTGGAAGGAACGCTCTCACAGGCTCCTGCTTCAGCTCCGCGGCTCCTTCCTGCTCACATGAGTGCCCTGCCCGCGCCCCGCCCCTTCCTTCCACAGTGCAGCCTGGGAGTTGGAGGCTGCGCTGGGGCAGGAAGCGCGACCAGTGCGGCTCAGGGGGCTTCGCACGGCAGGTGAGTACGCCCCAGGCCTCTGAGCCATGCATGAGGATGGAGCATTTTCGGTTTGAAGTCAAAAATGAAAAAAATCCATGCCCGCTTCGCGGCAGGCTCTTGAGCATCACGTAAATGTGAGTGCGTCATGCAGACCGCTCCTCACATTTACGCGACGCTCAAGGGGCCTCTCGCTTCCAAAACGCCATGCAAAAAGGGCCTACGTTTAATTCAACCCAGAAGGGAGGAGAAGGCAGAAGAATCTTGCCCCTTCTAGGAGGCTCAGTCAAAAACAAACTACTGCATCCTCTCCAAGCTGGTGTGTTCTTCCTCGCTAATAACCTAACCACCATCTTGACCACACTCTGATGTTTCTTGGCCACATGTGTTAGGACATCTGTGAAATGTTGGAGGATATATCATCAGCCCTAACAAATGGTGAGGGATGATGGGAACTGCAGTCTAAAAACATCTGGAGATTCACACATTTCATTTCCATGATTTATAGGAGTCATATATTCTTTATCACCTTAACTATTACACGTTATATCTTGACTGGAGTGAATCTACCCTAAAAGGCTATCTGAAGAGGCATATATGATTCAAATAGGAATTTCTGGCAGCTACAGAAAGTCTCATTATTTGTGCAATCAACATTAACATTTGCAGAAACATTTATTGAGCAGAAACATGGAAACTAGCTCGTGCACTGATCAAAAGTTTATTGGTGGGAGAAACTCACTACTACCACCACTACCACAGTTGCCATAAAACTGACTTTCATCTAACTAAAGAACTGAGGATTTTTCAATGGCCTCTTCAACAGCAAAGCATCTTGTGACATCCTAAAAAACTAATAGGCTTACCAAGCTATAAGCTGTCTTGAACAGGAACTCACTTTATCAGATCCCTGAAGTGTTATTATCTTTGGCTGGCAATAAATATTGTTTGCACACATGCTCTTCACTTCCCTGAGTGATGAGAAATTCCTGGGCTGTGCTACCCAGGGTTGATTTCCTCTGTTGAGAGAGTCCTGGAGACTGATTGTATTTTTGTAATACTTGGTTTGTTTACAAAACACAAGCAGAAAGTAAGTGGAGGAGACAATGAAGCAGTCCCACAAAATAGTACATCCATTACAACAGTGTATCAGTTGGAGATGGGAAGGGACAGTGTGCAACAAAGATTTCTTCAAACAATTCACATTTCAGTCTCCCCAAACTACTAGCAAGCACACACACACACACATGTACACATAAAGTAGGAGTCTTATCTTCTCCAATGTATACCTCATTTAACTATAGGGAAGTGTTTTGTAGGGAGTCATAGTCTGGAAAGAATTTTGGAGATTAGCTCATGCAATGTGCAAGATTGATAATGCAGGATGCACCTGTAACAGATGACCATCCAATCTGTCCTTGAATAAATCCAGTGAAGGAGAGCCCATCACACCTGTCTGTTTCATTGTTGAATGGCTCTTTATTTTTAGAGAATTTCTCCTCCTTTTAAGCTGGAAACTGCTTCTTTGTCACTGGCTCTAATCCTGCATTCTGGAATGACAGAGAACATGTCTGTTTAAGCCTCTGCACCAGAGCCCTAGGGTGTTTCCTTTCAATCTTTTCTCCTCCAAGTTAAAATGTGCTTTCAGCCATTTTGGTGGCCTTACTCATATATGGCTGTTTCCTAGAACTGGGAGAACTAGTGTAGTGGTTGGAGTTTTGGACTTTGACACTGAGCAAGAGCAAATTTCTTCAGGTAGTAGAGACAATGTAATTTAGAGTACCACCTGACAGACAATTGCTTGAATGTCACCAGTATATACTTTGCCAATTAACAAGTATTTTGGGAGCCAGTGTGGTATAGTGATTCGAGCACTGGACTGTTACACTGGAGACCAGGGTTCAATTCCCTGCTTGACCATGAAAACCCACTGGGTTGACCTTGAGTGCATCACACACTCTCAGCTCCCAGAAAACTCTGTGATAAGTTTGCCTTAAGGTTGCCATAATAACTTGAAGGCACACGACAACAACAGACACTGCTGCTGTTAATGTAGCCTAATATTTCCAGCCATATCTTAACTATTAGCTTCCTTTAAAAGAATACTCCAGGTTATTAAGCAGCAATTTATACACATGGGTTGGGACGGAATGTAAACAGTAGAGTCAAAAAGCCATGAAATCCAAGAGGGACAGGAAGTCTGTGACATTTGTGTGAAAAGAGCTGTTGATGACACAGACATCTTGTAACTCTTACGTTTAATGGCCATTTGGCCCTACTGCATAAAGTTTCTCTCTGTACCCAGTTATATATATATATCTAATGGAACTACATGTGTTTCTGTCAACAGAAGGTAGCACTTGGAGTCTGACGAAGTGGGTGCTAATCCATGAACGCTCTGCTAGGTGAAAGGATTTTTTGTTGGTTTTGCTGCAATAACTTTTTTTTTGTTGCCACCACAGGTATGTAGACATGCTTTGGTCAGCACAGAATATTTACAAAAAAGAAAAGAAAAGATATTCTACACAAGCGTTAAATTAGCTCTATCATGCATGGAGAGTTTGGTATCAGTTATTTTCAAGCAGTTTGAATCAGAACTTAAACTTCTGCTAACTCAGAAAATTTGGGACATACACTTTTAATGTCCAGTCACCAAGAAATCAAACTTCTGCAGTTTTTATAATATAAAATATATGGGCCATCCATCTTGCTGCTCCAGCCAGTGTGATGACCACACACTTGAATAAACAGTGGCCTCTTCTAAACTGCACTGGAGTCTAAATCTCTTTTTGTGGAGGCTTGAACCCTTAAATGTCTGGAGGGTGAGCCTCTACCCTACAAAGAGACACAAAGGAACCACTCTTTTTTTTTTGAAAAAAAATCCCTACCATCCAGTTTTTATTCTGTGTGCTTAAAACAGAGAGGAGGGCAAATCACTGTTGTGACATTATTTCTATTATTACAACAGCTTATATAATGATGCTCTAGGTCACTGTAGGTCCTAGCATGTTGGCAAGATGCACACTTCGTTATATGAGCTAGGAAACCAAGTCTGGAAGCAAGCCTGGATGGAGTCCCAGCAGCATGGACAGAAGGGCACACGATGTAACATTCTTAGAACATTAGAGAAATGCTGACAGATTAACCTTCACCTGGCTGGAGAAAGTGCCAAGGTGTGTGTCCACTTGCACAGAGGCTTGTCTTCTTTTAGATATTGCTGAGCAAATGTTTTCAGTACTCCCCATGCAAAACTCTCTGCTCTCCCTTCCTGCTAAAGCTTAACCAGCAAACAAGGGGGTAAATGCTACAGCACTGCAACTGAAATAGAAAGGACTTTAGATGTACCTTCTATGCTAAGGTTGAGATAAGACGGGACAGTGGCAGTTCCATGTGTTTAAACATGAAGCTTTCACAGTCATCTGTAAAAGGGAAGGTGCAAAGAGGCAGAGTTTGAAAGCAAAAGCAGCACACTGCAAGTGAGCATAGACATATTCTTTTGCTCAGGGTGTACCTCTTCAGAGCTCCTCTTTTTAGCCACTTTTTAATCAGGCAGCAGAGAACCATTATGGTATAGTGCTCTGAGCACTGGATTATGGGCCTTTCCGCACTACACTGTTATAGTGTGATTATTCCACTTTCAATATCCTATGGAATCCTCGGGTTTGCAGTGTAGGGAGGGGCCTTTAGAATTCTCAGCCAGAGAGCTCTTGGGCCTTAGTAAACTACAAACCCCAGAATACCACGGGATGTTGCTAGTGAAATAATAGCACTATAACAGTGGTAAAGTGGTAAAGTAAAGCGGTAAAGCAGCTATCCAAACAAAATTTTCTTTTTGGTATACAATCTTGGTTTAAACACATGGAAAGGCTGCCATTGTGTTGAATTTGGCCCTTATTTGGAAGTCATAGTGTCTGAGAAACATAGTAATCTGAGAACAGGCAGATGCTGAAGCACATTTTTGATAAAGCTAGGTACCTGGCACTAACATAAAAATTGGAGGAATGCACACTGTGTGTGGCACTACAGCTCCCATTGACACCCATGTTGTTTACCAACACATCTGGAGGGCACCACATTGAGGAAGACTTGCTAGATTAATTCAGCCTGATCAATAAAACCACAAAGCTAGCAAAAAATGTGTGAGCCAGCTAAGAGACTAGTAGCCTGGATTTCCATGTGGGCTGAGGTGGGAGAAAAATCTCCTCCTCCAAGGTCAACATTAAAACCAAGTGGACTTCCGGAGGAGGAAAATTACATCAAATCCTTCTGCTCCTCTCTCATAACTGCATTTTGTAGTCAAGCATGGCTGATGGAGTATGGGTGCAGTAATTACTCTATCCTGTACTAGACTACCTACTGCCCTCTGAAATATACATAATTGAGAGAGAGAGAGAGAAAGAGAGAGAGATCCCTATAGTGATTAGATAAATTGTTCAGTTCAGTAAGGGTTAGTGCATTAAGAAATAACATTTCATTAAGTATAAAAGTATCCTGATTAATTAGATGGCACAGGTATGTAATTTTAAAAAATGTTAAGTACTTATAAAAGCAGCAGGCAGCATTCACCATTGTAAAAGAGGCCTTTTTCCTTTTCTCTCATACACATGGGTTGGAAGATCTTTTCTAAGGCAAAGTCTGCCATGACACATGTGTAAATCATATGAAATGAAGTCAGTAACAATTCTTAGTTCAAAAGCAAACTGCTCCAGCCTCTCCCAACTTGTGTGCTACCTCTCATTAATAACTGTTACCATCTTAACCATACTCTGACATTGCTTGGCCACATGTGCCCTGATTTTCATCAGTGAATCCTTGAAGGATACGTGTAACTAGAAATGTAATATGGACTTTTATGCTAATTGATTGATTATGGTCTCTTGCAAAGAATTTTGGGAACTGTGAGGATGCTGAGAATTCTCTGGGGTCCACCCCTGCTGCTGAACTAGAGAGTCCTTACAGTTCCATGATGAAACATAAATAAAACCAGTTTAAATCTAGACAAAGAGGTATATCCTTAATCACCATCCAGAATCCTGCACTTTTTTCTAGTCTCCTAGAATGTAAACTATATCCAAAGTAGGCTCTCTCCTTAATGAGGTGCAAAGAGAACTATGGTAAGAACATAACAAGGATCAGGTTAATGTCAATGTCAGGAATCTCAGTTACACTACCTTTCACAACCAACTCCTTTTGGCCCACAGCTCTTAACATTAAGCATTTAGAAACAAGTTGATGGGATCTACATTGAATATATAATAATGATGTTTTATAATAATCATGGAAATACTGAACTGGACTTATTTAAAGTGCTATTTTTAATGAGTTGCATAGACTGTCAGGAATTTTGAGTCAAAGGATCTTCTGGGGTTGTTCTTTTCAGAGACTCCCCATAAACCATACTCTTTAGTAACACAGCATAAAGGCACCAGAAACTTGAGGGATGTTTATTTCATAAATAATAAAGATATGCATGTTGGAAGCAAAGTTGTGAGGATTCATGAAAGGAATTCTTTTCAGCTGGCCTGTTATCCTCTATTTCCTCTTTCCTTTTCTTGCCAATTCCATCTAGCCTTCGGCTAATAAAACTGTAATTGGCAAAATCCCACTCAAGGGAGGGAAGGGAACAAACAGCTTCTTGCATTTACTTTATGCGAGGTCCATGTCTGAGTGAGGTGGTTAGAACACCACAGAAGCTGATTTCCAACACTTGGAAATGTATTTTATTCATTAAAATTTTCATACACCTTATAAATTATGTTTGGAGACAGCAGATGTAACAGCTATTTTAAAATGTAGCACACCTCTAAAATAGAAAGAGATCCAAAATATCAACCTCTGTCACTGAACGTATATTTAAATTAAAAAGGGGAAAAAAGTCCTACATTAACTTATGGAAAATGCTAGTCAAACATGCACAAAAGGCTTTCTGCCAAGTCTGTGTGAATACAGTCAAGAGGAACACAGCCAAAAAGTATTTTGAACTGCCTTTAACATGCTAAACACTCTACTTTCTCTTCCCTGAAAAAGAAGTGAGCTACGCCATCAAGTCAAGTTTATTTCCATACACTTTTTCCCCCCAAGGCTCTTTACACTGTGACACTGAACAGTCATCACTCCAATTACATTACAATTATTTACAATTACCGTAATTACAAAGGCCTAATAACTAATCAAACCTAGCAAAGACCACAACTTATTAATTTGAACAATAAAAACCAATATGATAATACGCATTTTCTAGCAACAGTTCTGTTTCCTGGAACAGACACTATAATGCCTCCTTTAAATGAAAAACATAAATTAGTTTATCCAAACTGTGCAAAAGAAACTTAGATAACAAACATTAATAGGAAATTGTTCCTATGGATCCATGTACATTAATTGAAGTTGTACTTGTCATGTTGATTGTTGCAAAGTTGTTATTAGATTAAGCTTTTATCTAGGAAAAAAAAAAGCAAAATCCTGGAGAATTGGAACCAACTTTAATTATTGTTAAACAACTGGGTACTCCCCAAACCTTGTAACATAACCTCTATTAAAAAATAAAAATCAGTCATGGCTGTCATGCTATACTCACCTATCTGTTAAGTCTCACTAAATCTAATATGACTATCTTTTGAGTAACCATATAGAAAATGTTGCTGTTAAGACCCTTAGAAAAGAAGGTTGCAGGAACTGTGAAATGCTACTTTTGAATTGCATGAAAATGTGTGTGTGTGTATATATAAAATTCTCAGCCTTCTACCAAATAGGACCTTTCTACCAAGCAATGACCTGTCGGTGGTGGCTTACAAAATTTGTATAAAATGAGACAATAAAATAATAGAATTTCAATCAATAATTGAATTAGCAGATAAAAGCAGTTAAAGCAACTGATATTAGTTAGAAGAAGAAGGACAGAACAAAACAGATGGCCCAGAAGTACCAAAATCAGATACTGGTACAAAGAGCAATATATATTGATTCTTTCTGCTGCCCAAAAGGCAAGAAGAGCTGGTACCAGGCCAAATATTCATGGCATTCAAAGCATTCTAGAAGAAGGCAAAAATCTTGGATTCATTTATGCTGTGGAAGGGTGAGAAACATCTCTCCTCCACATTTGTTACATTCCTGAAAAAATCATCCAGATTGTAGAAGTGACAAGTGACAAGTACCAACGTCAGCTGTAACATATTCCTGGAAGTTGGAGATAGGGGAGTGGTTAACAAGGGCCTAGGGTAGTAATGTTCCTTTCATAAATAACTCAGTGGGTGGTAATGTCATTGAATTTTTTCCCATTATATGGGAGAGGGTGTAAAAATACTTGGAGGATAATTTTGAAGTTTTTTTTTTTAATATTAGGCCATTTTCATACTGTTTTTGATGGCTATTTTCCTTTAAAATCTACAGAGAAATGTAAAAACAACACAATGATTTAGTTTACAATTGTTAGATTAACCTGCCACTTTAAAATGTGTTGCAGGAACTGACACAATGAATTAATTTTTAAAAAGTGGCTTCTTAAACTCTGGGATCACCTCCCATCCACGTGCCTATAACTAAGGAAAGACTAAATACATCACTACATATTACATACCAAGGCCATGTCTAATTTGCCCTTTAGTGAGGGAGTTCCATAATCAAAGTACAAATGGTGGTATCTGGTATTTTCATGTCTAGGTGGCTGTGAATCAACCCCAGGTTTTAATCCAAACTTTAAAGGATCATTCCACACTGCTGAACTCCACCCTTGTAAATAGGCTCCATCTTGGACAGCTTTTTTTAAGTTTGTACTAAAAACCTTGTAAAGATATCTAGATTAATTTACTGAATTACAATAATGATCATTTCAAACAATTCTAAATGATAAAACGGTACCGTTACTACAATACAGTTACAATAAAAATATTGCCATAAAAATATGTCATCAAGTAAACTAAACACTTCCCCCTTTTTTCCACCACTTTTTTCCCCTTAAGTTGGCAGTCTTGGATGCAAAGAGGGCAATCCTCTGGTTAGAACGATTCAAAAAGAATGAGTTTCTTCATCACAGAGTAGTCTCTCATGTGAGTCAGAAAGGGCCCAGATAGTGCTCCCTACAACTTGAATATCAGCGGCACTCAAATAGAAAATGTGCCAAGTCCTATACTACTTGGACACCATATTATACACAGTCTATCTACGAGTGCAATGCCCTGGAATTTCCCTGGAGGATCATTGTGTCCATCATCTCATACTGGAGACAAGTAAAAGCAGTACACTGATTCCTTTGCAACTCAAGAGCTCATGCAACTCATATTTCTATCCCTTGAATTGTGACTTGGCTCCAGCTAGCCATCTTAAAATCCCTAACAGACAAAACAGCAATTTCAGATTGGGCTCTGATGTTACTAATCCTTAACCTAACTAATTTTTTTATACTATTGTTGGTCCCCATTAGGACCTCCAGACTGAAGTTATGGTTAGGTAACTAAAACCCATGTGGATTCACTGCCCCCATGACATGGGAGCTACCAACCACCGCTGGGTACAGCCTAAGAATACCAATCTCTGATAGAGAAGAACATTTCTATAATGTTGAACAGGAGAAAGTACTACAAGAAACAGTAGAACAGGAGCTACTGAGTCATTCCAGAATTTGTACTACTAAACTGGCCTGGATATCAACAAATAAATAAATAGTGAACAAATATAGTAACCTGAATTACCATATTGATGAGGATATTAACAGGATTGGTCAGGATAGTACAAGAACTGAGCCATTTGTTTTTGCTTTACAGAGATAAATAAAATACCACATGGAAGAAATACCACTGATATTTGTTGGCCATATTGAATAATAAAAAATAGCTGAGATCCTGCATCAGAGATGTTTATCTTTATGATGATGGAGTTCCTATGAGATGCAACTGTGCTAGTGAATTGCGCAATGTCATGTTGTGCATCATGACCGATTGTACACTGGGATCATTGCACAATGGCCATGCTTCTGGCACCATTTCCACAACAAGCCAGAAGTGTAGCTATGTTTCTGCTTCCTTCCTGAGAATATGAGTTTTGCACTGTGTTGCAATTCACCTTAACATGACTGCAAGTGAGTTTATACTGATGTAAATACCTAGCAGGATGCCAGCTGAAATTTTTACAAATGGGTATATTGGCGATATTTTACTTCTTATATGTTTTAAAAAAGGAAAGAAGATGTTTAGAAAGAAGATGTTTATTTGTGAACTCTTTATTTCATTATGGTAATTGTCTTGTGGCAAGAATTCTTCTAGCACATTACTACTGTATTGGTAAATATTGTAAATTTTAAAAAAATGAACTAAAAATGTGCTCATTAGGCAAAAGAAAGGCATCCACCATTTAACGGTGGGATAACTGATCTGGCCTTCTCCCTTCCCCCTTTACTTAGCACATTCTAGACAACTGTATTATGGATGCTTTCTGGAATACTGCCCCCATCATGGAATCCTAACAGAATGTGGACTGAAGTTGTGGTCCATATACTGGCAGATAGAAGATGTACTGGATCAATGCTACATGCCACATAGACCCTTCTTTCCTCAAGAACCATGGAGTGGTGGATGGTGGATGCATGAAACCAAGGACACACTCCTACGTTCCATCTCCTAATCTGGAATTCATTATCTCTATAAGGTTTGTTGTTATTGTTAACTGCCATCAAGTTGGTTTCAAGCAAGACATCCCCAAGACTCATAGTCTTGCAGACTTAGGGCTATGGCTTCCTTGACTGAATCTATTCGTCTGTAATACGGTCTTCCTCCTTTTCTATTACTTCCACTTTGCTGAGCATGATCATCCTTTCTACTAATTCATGTTATCTCATATGTCCAAGGCTATTTCCGAACTAGACTGTTACAGTGCTATTATTCCACTTTCAACATCCTATTGAATTCTGGGGTTTGTAGTTTAGGGAAGGGCTTCAAAGGCCCCTTCCTAAACTGCAAATCTCAGGATTCCATAGGATGTTGAAAGTGGAATAATAGCACTATAACAGTCTAGTGCAGAAATGACCCAAATTACAATAGCTTCAGTTTAGTCATTTGGATCCTAATGATGTGCCAGGCAACAAATGATATGCAGCTAGTTTTACTTCCCTCAACAGATAACCTTGCTAAAGGAAACAAAATAAATCAAAATCCTCTGATAAAATGGAGGCTGTTGTTGCAATCTCTGCATCAGTTAGTCATGAGACTTCTGCTTTCTCACATTTTAAATTAACATTTATCAGGTCAGTTATGGAACATCTCAACAAACTGCATCTTTATGTCCCCAAGGAACATAAACATAGTGGTTAGGGTAGTGGACAAATTACTATTGCATTAAAGTTCCTTGTTATTTTTTTCAGTATCATTTTGTAGCTTGCTTTTGTCTTTTTGTACTTGTATGGAAGTAGCTGTAGTCAGTTTTGTTGGCTCTTCAGTCCTTGCTCAATTCAAAGTATGGCTCCAGTTCAAAATTATTTGGAAAGCTGTGCACATCTTAAGTTACAGTTATTTAAAGTATGAACCCATTAACACCCTTTCAGACCAACTCATATTTTTAATACAGCATAAGCTCTCATAGGTTACAACCTAATCTCCTTCTTCAGATGAAATACTGGAAGGCCTGTAGCAGTTAGGTAGCATTGCAAGGCAGGCAAGTCTGAAAAGGTGCTACTTGATGTATACTTTAAACCAGGTATGGGAAGTGTGTAACCCCTCCCTATAAGTTATTAAACTGCAACTCCCAGAATTCCTCCTTATTAGCTACGTTGTCTAGATCTGCTGGGAGTTGAATAACATCTGGAGGGCTGCAAAATTCCATTCTCTGCTTTAAGAGTTTGTTTGAAATTAGTTTCTATCAAAGACCCAACAGTTTCACACCATGTTTTGGTTTACCTTAGGGAAGCAAAACCTATTAAAGAAACATGCTTATTTCTCTGCACTTCTATCTTTACTCTTCCTTCAAATTGCTCAGAATGCTTTGTATCAGGCAGGGAAAGTGAGTCGGGGAAGTACTGGCTCACCTTGTGAACTTGATGGACAAATAGGGATTGGAACCTTGACCCTGCTGTACCAAAACCCCACCCTAACCACTACACTTCACCAGCAGCCCGTCATAGTTTAAAACCAATACACAAGATGCGGCACACAGCTTGTATTATATTACTTTGACTGGGAAAGAGAGGGTTGGCAGTTCTTTCCCTTTTGGATAGTCAAGATGTGCTCTATGAATGGTTACAGAGAAGTGTGTATTCTTCTGTTATTTGTCTGTAACAAAGCCTCACACCCCCCCTTAAGGGCCATTCGTAGGCATTTGTGTTGACCCTGGAGTTATTAAATGATGACTGGACACATGAGGAAACCTGCCAGTTCTAATGCTGCGCTAACATTGCTCACGTAGCGTTGCTTAAATATCATGGGCAATGTCTTGTGCTGCTTTGAGGCTACAAACCCCCTTTCAGGAACAATTCAAAAATATTTTGTCATCTTTAGCTTAAACGCTGTGTAGAATGAGGTTCTTGCCACATTTATTTTGGCAACTTATGTGGATGCCTGACATATTTAGTACTACTAGAAGACTTCTCTTTTAGCAAAGCAGCTGGCAGAATATAATTTCACAATGAATTTAGTTCTGCACACAAAGTGTCTCATTCAGTACTGAGAATGTAATTTGAAATGTGATTCTGCCCACACATATGCACGCACCCTGTGGAGCCATGGTAAGTAGCTTGCTAAAACTTCCAATCAATTTCATCCCGAGCCAAAGACAACATTTTGCATAAACTGAAAAGAACGTATCAGTTCTGAAAGCTGTATTTATTCCCGCTGAGTGGAGAATGAAGTGGGTTAACTTCAGGAAGCTGTAGCACTTCAGACTGCAGGTGAGGGGTCTCAGTTGAATGATTAACACACACACATGCCCCAACACAGATATTAAAGCTAAAATATAATTCTTCTTCTTGATATCTACATTTTTATATTCAGGCAATTTGTAGGCATGTGGGTGTGTGCAGGTGAAGGAACTTGAAATTATCCAAGGCCTTTTCCGCAGCTTACGTTTTTTTGGTGCTGGGGTGCAGGGATCACGCGAGCAGCCTCCAGCAAGAAGCTCTTGCGAGTTTCCCAGGCTGTGCTGGGGCAGGAAGTGCGACCCCCATGGCTCCAGAGGCTCCGCAGACACGGCAAATGCACATGGGGCCCTGGAGCATTTTGGCTGAAAGCTGAAAATGAGAAAGTGTTCGAGCAGCACCTGCCCTACCCTGGAGTGTTGCGCGATTGTGAGTGCGTCCTGCAGATCACTCCTCACAATCGCGCAACACTCCAGGTGCTTTCGCAAGGCAAATGCCATGCAAAAAGGGCCCAAGTTTCCAAGCTAAGGTAAGATAAGGGACAGTCAAGAAATAATATTTACTCCCACATCAAATGCTTCTGAGATTGGTTTTTACATTTTAACTTCAATGGAGATGGCATTCTAAGCAGGACCTTTTCAGTTGACTTCACTGTCCTGGAGGGTGGGAGTCCATGATAAAAACCAGAACAAGGCCGTTTGGAAGTCTAAAGATTAAAACCAGCATTTTCAATTTGGTTAGAACTTAGGCCCTTTTTGCACAGTATTTGCCATGCAAAAGGGCACCTGGAGCATTGCGTGATTGTGAAAGAGCGATCTGCACGATGCACTCACAATCATGCAAAGCTCCAGGGTAGGGCTGGTGCTGCTCACACACTTTTTCATTTTTGGCTTTCAGCCGAAAATGGTCCGTGATTGCGCATTGCTCCAGGACCCCACACGCACTTGCGGTGCATGCAGAGCCTCCGGAGCCACGGCGGTCATGCTTCCTGCCCCACCACAGCCTGGGAAACTCCAAGGCTGTGCTGCAGAAGGAAGAGGCGGGGCCCTTGCGCTATCTGCTCGGGAGCAGGCAGCTTGTGCAGAGCTGAAACAGCGGGAACGCGAGAGCCTCTTGCTGGAGGCTGCTCATGTGATCCCAACACCGAAAAAAGGTAAGGTACGGAAAGGGCCTTAGTTCAAATATGGCTCATCTGGGTTAGAATTTGCATAAAAGCTTAGTGCTAAAGTTTTGGCTGGCATCTTGTTTATGCATACGTAAGTTCTGTTATTCATGCAGTTGTACTTTTTGGCCATGGTGTTAAGTCTGCATTCAGTTCACAGTTGCATGAATGCAGTTTCACAGGTGTAATTGTTGCACCTGCAGTTCTGCATTCTTAGATGGTGTCTAACTACTCATCAGTGCCTTCAATGTACTGCTTGATTCACTGGGATTGTGGAAACAGCAAGCACATCTGCAGACATGTTATCATCTGCACAATGTCAGTATTCAGCAGAAGGGCAGTATAGTTTAACTACCACTTAAATATATGAGTGTACATTTATACTATGAGGATCTCATTTTAAGTTTTTCACATCTGCTAAAAAGCGGAGCTTTGATCTTACTAGTATTTTTGAACTGTCTTCCAAGGCCACCCAATATGGAGCATGCATAAGTAGTCCAGAGTCATGGCAGATATTTTCCCTTGATAAATTGTTTGGCTCCAAAAGAAGTCATGGAATTGGCACAATTCTGAATTACATCCATGATTTTTGTATAAATATACGCAAAACTGGGCTGTGAGATACTAACATTTGTGAAGGATGATTTTGTTTTTTTTTTTTTAATTTTGATTGATAATTGATGTACATTTCAACCTACAACTGATCTTCAATTAACAATACTAATACAGAGAAGAAAATAAGATTTTTAGATTGAGACAGAAATTCTATATCATCTGTGTCTACTCTGTATGGAAGCAATTTCATCACCATAATTTTGTTTTGCTTTTTAACTTAACATCTTTGGCAGGAGAGAGAAAAATACTTGCCAATAAACTGTATTTGTTGTTTGTCACACTTGGGAAAACTTTATCATTTCACTTCTTTATAAAAATCTGTATTTGTGCTAGCGTCTGACTAATGGACAAGACGTTTCACTCCTCAGCATCTAGACAGAACAGACACTGAACAGATTGTAATTAAACTAAACATAAAAGAAGCAGGTGGGCAAGGTCCAAGAACAACAATGCATTATTATGCAGTTACCAGAGCAACAATTTTCTTCTCAGTTCAGAGCACATTTATTATGAACGACAATAATTCAGTGTGCAAAACTTGCAAATTCTAACTAAATGAGACGCTGAAATGCTGTCTACAGTACCCAAGTATAGCTTCAAGATACTGTGAAAGATAGTTGAATAATTTATATTTTTATGGCACCTATGAACCCAAGTAATTTTCTACTCTGAGAGTCAGCACGGTATAGTGGTTTGAGCATTGGTCCATAGCCCTGGTGTCCAGGATTTGATTCTCCACTTGATCACGGAAACCCACTGGGTGACTTTGGGCGCATCACCACTGTCAGCCCCAGAAAACCTCATGACAGTTTCACCTTAGGGTCACAATAATTCGGAAACAACTTGAAGGCACACAACAACAAGAACAACAACAGATTTTGTACTCAATACAGTAGAGTCCCAGTTATCCGACACTCGGTAATCCGACACTCCGGATTAACCGGCGTTGCAACGGCCTGGGGGAGTGGCTGTGGGCATTTCCACGCCCCAGGCCCGCCCCGACACGCCCCCGACACGCCCCCAAAATGGCGGCCGCCGCGGGAGTCCGGGTAATCCGACCTTTTCAGTTATCCAATGCTGCGGCCGCCCGTTTGCGTCGGATAACTGGGACTCTACTGTAGTTGAAATCAGGGGTAGGAATCATATAGCCATCAGTTTGCGCTCATTTTTGAACAACAGCAACTGAAAAGCAAATGAAGAACAATGACGGATAAGATTAAAAGTCTCTTTAGTCCAATGGTCCACCAGTTGCCTATGGGAATCCTATCAGAATGACATGACTACAACTGCATTGCCTGTATTCTGGTGTTCTGTAAACAAGAACTAAGGTCTTAAGCTGACCACTTCCATGAAATAAGATTTTGGTTCATGAAGACTTTAGTTTATAAACGGCATTGAGGATATTTGAAATCATGCTACACATAATGATGGGCCAGAATCACCATCTGGAGATGAACTATTGAACAAAGCCAGGGAAGGCTGAATCACCTCTAATGAAGAATGTTTGAAGACAAGACCACACCTGTATTATTCTGCCTTTGAAAACTGACCCCTCTTTAATGTTACATTTGCAAAGAGCCCATCCTCTTTGGCTAGGAAATAATATAAAGACAGGCAGGAATCACATGAGGGTTTTAAAAATGTTTTGGATTCTTGTTATATGTTATTATATTCTCCATTACTTTACACTTTTGTCTGCATAATAAAGTAAGCACTTGAACTCTCCCATAAGAAAGGGAGTAGTTAGCCAACTTCTTTCTACCTCTTTAAAAATAAGCTTTCATTACCTTATGCTTTTAGGTAATATTTAGTGCATGCAAGTTTGCTTTTATTTTAAAATAAAGATAGATTCTTCTTTATGGTTTCACAGTTGGGTGACAGGATTTTTTGAAATTACAAATCAAGTTTTTACTGAGGGGCTGACAAAGGTCTTTTATTTAAGCTTACAATAATCTTTGATTTTTAATTTCTGTCAGTTGGCTTGGGTGTTGCCATTTGCTCTTTGTGATAAAGATGATTTCTAACACTCTCTATAATAATAATCCTTTCAGCTAAACATAGGAAGACAAATATACTCAGTCTGACAGAGTTGCTTTCCAACGTGTTTTTTGGGATGAATGTTGCCTCTTTTTGCAGACAGATGAAAACACTTCTATATTATTGGACATTTAGAAATTAATGGAGACTTGGTTTTTAATGTCACTTCAAATTCTTATTTAGTTGTACAGTTTCCTGATTTGGTACATATTCTTTAAATGTATGCTTAAATTGTTATAAGTTGCAAACATTTTTTTTCTGCCTGAAGGTTATCCTTAAACATTTAGAGAAAATGAAATACTAGCCACATTGGTGTATTTCATTTTTAGAGGTGCTCCTTAAAAAAAAAAGGTATATGTTTGAAGTGCCTCTGAAAACTAGTTATACCATTTTTTGTTTCCGATTTTCCATTTTTAGTATTCAGTTTTCTGTGGATGACTGAATACTGGAAACTTACCATGTTCTGTAATATTCTCTTTGTTTACAAATATGCACAGAGATGCAGAAGATGATACTCTCTTTCCCAAAGCAACACTAGTATTCCAATCTCCTTCCTGTCTACTATACAAAGCTGATTTTTCTGCCAATAACATCTGCCAAATATCACTTCACACATGTCTGGATGGCAAATATACCTTTGCCATCCAACACATAAATAAGACATAGCTCTTCAGAGATGCTTCCTGAAAACTACAGTTCAGCATTTGGTGCCAAGCATTTTATCTGCACCTGGCCCAAGTATGATTTTGAGTTAAAGACAAAAGTGATTATATGGCTTAAAAATAAGCAGGGTGAAATAAGCACCGGAAGCATTTTTCCCAAACAAAAGTTTGTATCCACTCCTATTTAAAGTGCTATTTTTTAATGCTCTCTCCCTTTGCCTATTTGGCTTCATGTAATTCCTTTCCGGTTTGGTGACAGTTTCTCTGCAATGCTTTTTAAAATGTCGTCTTGACACATGCTTCAGCACGTACAGCCCACATCTGCTACTAATTAAAGATGGCTAGTCTATCTTCCCCTTTCAAGTTCTGGACGCAGCTGATAAAAGTAAGATTGCAGCATGGAAAGGTATTTCTGTTCTGCATTTTTTAATAATAAGAGGTAAGCAGATGGGAATCATGTAATTCCTGGCTGGGATGTGAACACATCTGTGCAAATCTTCCATTTCTTTTGCCAGAGGAACAGAAATATATTCAGTTGGTGTTCTTTGAACTGAGGTTCAGTCAAGGCACCTGTCCAGCATTTTTTCTGTCCACACAGTTTATTAAACTGCCAAGTCTTTGTTCCCAGTTGTACCACCACCAAATAAAATGAAATAAAAGTGACATAAAAAATAATGCATAAGAATGTGTAGCCGAATGTGGAATTTTCTTACAAATATCATTTACTTTAACTTTGTGTAATTTATACTTTGGTCTTTTTGTGACAAAATTGTGACAAAAAATATAAATTGAGCGTTTCTTAAAAAAGAAATCAATCTGGCAACACAAGTTTAAGGGTGTCTTATGAAAATGCATCCAAAAAGAAAGTCAAAATGCCAATGCTTAAATGTAAAAAAGTTAACTTCACTTCTAAAAATATTCAGCTACAAGAAATATATATGAGAAAAGAGATATGTGTTCAAGAGACAGTGGAATACAGTTGGGTTAACCCTGGGTTGACAGGTAGAGTCAAATTGTTCCAACAGCACTGGAAAAAATAAATTTTTGTCTATTTATACAATATTGTGTAAAAAGCTGCTCTGGGATTCTTCAGTATGGATCAGGACCATGATGATGTGATGGGTCACATATATGCTGGTGGGATCCAAGTTGACGGAGCTTGACCAAGAAAGAAACTTTGGGCTTGTGGTAGTAGATTGCTCAGTAAAAATGTAGGCCCAGTGTTTTAAAAAGGGCAAATTCCAGATAACCTCCAACTGTTCTGATTTGGTAGGGACAGTCCCAATTAATCCTCTGTTGTCCCACTTTTTCAGCCGCTTTTTAAAGGTCTGAATTTCTATCTCCTCCTCCCACATTTCTCTTCTGTCCTCAACTTACTTCCACTGCTGCAAACTGAGTTCATTTAAGCAAGGAGAAGAAGGGCCTCTTCTCAATAGGTTTAGGCAAAAGCAAACTGCTGCAGTCTCTCCTAGCTTGCCTGTTCTTCCTAAGAATGGTTTGCCAGCTTGATCCCACTCTGATGTTGCTTGGCCACATGCATCCTGATTTTCATTTGCAAAATGTTGAAAAGTATGATTCCATTATTTGAAAACAGAAATGAAAATAATATTGCCAGTATCATGCTGTTCTTATACAAATATATGGTGTAACCACACTTTGAATTCCATGTACAGTTAGGGTCACTGCATCTCAAAAAGATACTAAAGAGCTGCAAAAAGTTCCAAAAAGGACAACAGAAATGACCAAGAGCCTAGAGTAGTTCCTCTATCTACAAGAAAAAGGTCCAGTTCTGTCTCTTTTGTTTGGGACTGTTTAGTGTAGAAAAAGGGAGAGACAGGGCTATCCTATGTTCACTCAAACTATGGAATTTGCTACCACAGGAAGTTGTGACAGCTGTCTTTTTGGACACATCTAGAAGCAATTGGACAAACCTGTGTACGATAAGGTTATCAATAGTATCATTCATGGAGGTCATATATTTCCTATGATAACGGAAGCACAGACAGCTGGGGAATACAAGCATGAAGGAGTAAAGGGGCTGTTGTAGTCATTTTCTATTTGTGAATGTCGCTTAGGCACCTGCTTGGCCACCAGGTGTAGAGAATTCTGGACTAGATAAACTCTTTGGTCTCATGCATCATGGTTCTTTATGTCCTCCCATGCCAATTTCCAAATGAAACCTGCCTTATTCAGGAGCATCTGGCCCTCCACATTTGCAGCTCTGACTTTCACGGATTTGATTATTTGCGAGTTTCTTCAACTCCTGCCCCCCCACCTCAGGCATCTCTTTTCCAGGGTAACAATCCCTCTTGGCAGCTCCAATCAGGCAGCTCCGCCCCTTAAAAACCTGCTTCTGGTTCTCTTCCTCCTCCACCAGCCACTGCCTGGCATGCTAAGAATGGCTCAGAACCCAATTTCTCATCACCACAAATCCTCTCCCAATTCCCCTGACATCCAAGGAAGATAATGGGCAAGAGAGAAAATATAGGACCATCATGCCAACCTATCCCTCTCCTTTACCTGATCTGGTTTGGACCCGGGATGCCCACTGTCTCCACCATGCTTTAGCCCACTTTCTGCAGACACTCACACACCCACTTAGGCCATTTCCGCACTAGCCTGTTATAGCGTGATGATTCCACTTTCAACATCCTCTGGAATCCTGGGGTTTGCAGTTTCAGGAGGGGCCAGGTGGCCCCTCCCAAAACTGCAAACCCCAGGATTCCACAGGATGTTGAAAGTGGAATCATCACGCTATAACAGGCTAGTGCGGAAATCGCCTTAGATATTTGTGAATTTTCCACTTTTGCAAGGTTCCTGTGCTCCTAACCCTAGCGAATGTGGAGGGCCAACTGTATAAGACTACAACATTAATATGACAATAACAATATAAGATTTATAACAATAACATTCATATTTGCTCAGAACGAGTAATCTTTATTCCTTTGAGCAACAACAAACAAACAACTCATGAATGTGTAAATAATTCCAAAGGATTTAAAAAAAAATTGTGGGGAAAAATAACAAGCACTTTAAAGCATCTGAGTGGAATGAATACAGATACAGAGTGGCAGTTAGGATGAGTGAATCTGTCCTATTCAGTTTTTTTAAATGCTAAGCTCCTGGTTCCTATAAAATGTCCCATCTTTCTTGAAAGAATCCATACATCTTTTTGTTTGCATTTTTCAAATGTATGCAATTTGGTGCACATTTTAGAAATATATGCCTTTTTTATATCAGTAACCAATGACTAGATAATGTTTGTGTGCATTTTAGACTTATAGACAATCTTCTTTGTGTATTTTTAAATTGTGTGCATGTTGTCCCATGCATTGCTTTAACTCCTTCATTTTGCTAAAACTTATTACAACTTAACAATGTACAGATTTCCAGTTACCAAAGGCATTCACTTCAGCTTTTAAGTCTGGCAGGTCTGAATAGAATGTATCTATTATTTTAAAAATGGAAAACAAAATTTCACACAAACTCAAACTCACCTCCCACTGCAACTACTCCTCTTAGGACCTAAGTGCATATGCTTTAAACTGAATATTTCTTCTTTCCTTCCTACCAATCGGGAGACATGTTTGCAGCAGAGCCTTTTAAAAGTAAACTAGCAACATTTAAAACTGCTTTCTTCACACTGGCTACAAAACTTGATAAATGTGTTTTGCATGTGGGCAAGCTATAATCTTTGTCTATATTAGGCATCAAGAGGCTGTTTTTTCTTCTAGATCTTCAGCTGGCCTGGCTTTCTCTGGCAAAAGGCAGAGTTTCGAAAGAACATATGTGTAAAGCATTTTCTGCCAGGAACATGTTTTGGCATTCATTTATAGCAATGAGGCCAAGACGTCTTCCTTTGGCTGAAGGATCTCTCTAAAAACCAGGTGACTCCACCCCTCACTCTGACATTTGGTCCAAATCCCCCCGCCTTGCCTGCCACATCTAAACTATGGGTTACTGTTCCCTTCTCAAATATCTAGCTGCTGACATTGCAGCCTTAATTGCAAAGCTCTTTACAAGTTTGAAGAGTCCCATTTGCTTCACTATGATTAATAAGCCTTCAGGGAAGATCACTGACCACAGTGTGCTATTGCTAAATGCTTTGGAGACCTCTCAAACATACTATTTTCTTTGTTCCACTAAGGCCATTTCTGCACTAGACTCTTATAGTGCCATTATTCCACTTTCAACATCCTATGGAATCCTAGGGTTTGCAGTTTAGGGAGAGGCCTCAAAGGTATCCTCTACCCAGTTATGGTTGAATGAGAAAATGCAAGCAAGAATAGGCAAAATAGACCAATAAGGGAGCCTGTTACCCTAATAGGCCAAAGTATGTCAGGTGGTATTCATCAGCTTGCATAAAAACTTCAGCTGGAATCCTGTATCAGCTTATACCTAACTCAGTACTTCACTAAGTAACTTCTTCTGGTTTGATTATGGCATTTGCTTCAAAAGCATGACTGAGTAGCATTCATGAATACAAAACAGTAACAGTGAGTATAAGTTATTCTTAGCTTCATTAGCTTGGGGCCTTTCCACACTACCCTGTTATAGTGCTATTATGCCACTTTCAACATCCTATGGAATTCTGGGTTTTGTAGTCTACTGAGGCCAAAGAGCTCTCTGGCTGAGAATTCTAAATGCCCCCCACCCCGCAAGCTGCAAACCCCAGGATTCCATAGGATGATGAAAGTGGAAAAATAGCACTATAACAGTGTAGTGTGGAAAGGCCCTTGATCTTCAGTTAGGTAACTGTTTTGTATTGATGAATGAACACTGCTTAGTCATGATTTTGACATTACTGCCACAATTATAATTTGCCCCCTCCCAACCTACTTTACCAGGCATCAGTGGCATGGGGAGAATGAGGGCCATTCAGTTAGTAATCAGAGCATGACTGAATGATGTTTCTGCCAGGTATGAGAGAGGGTCGGGCTAGGACTGTTCAGGGGCTGCTAGTTATAGTAATGGCGGCTGGTGTTTTCAATGTCAATGGACCAGAAAAATCTGTTCTGGATTTAAATTTGAATTTTAAATGAGCTCTCAAAGGGGCTGAATCCTATCCCCAAAATGGGCTTATCACCTTGAAAGCGTCTTTAAAGTTCAGGCTAAAACTCAGAGCAGTTTCATTAGCTACACTGACATGGGAGCCACCAGACACGGTTTCAGGCCATTTGCCTTCCTTTGCACAGCTTGCATCTCTCTTGGCAGGATCTACTTCAGTTTCGTGTTTTTCTTCTCCTTTGTTCTGCCATATGGCCACTGGCTCGAGGCTTGGAATTTTACTGTTTAAAAGTAATTCATTCCTGTTATTTGCCTGAATGTTTAAAGGGAATTCTTTGTTACTACTCATTAACACTTAACAGTATTTAAATAGTAAAGAGCCCTGGTGGCGCAGTGGTTAAATGTTGGTGCTGCAGCTGCGTTGTTGTGAGTTCGATCTTGCAGGGCTCCAGGTTGATTCAGCCTTCTAACCTTCCGTAGGTCAGTAAAATGAGAACCCAGCTTGTTGGGGGCAATTAGCTAAACACATTGTAAATCGCTTAGGGAGTGCTTTGCATTGATAAGCGGTATAGAATTGTAACTGCTATTGCTATAACTTGGCTTTATTGTTCTTATTGCTCATAGCTTTCTAGTAACTTTCATTGTTTTTTCTTCTTTTTTTAAAGATAAGACTATAACATAAAACTTTAATGTCAAAATGTATCTAAAAATGCCTTAACCCCGCCCCCACCAAAAGATGGATAGGACATGTTAGTCTCCCAGAGTCATTTTTGGAAAAATTTCTTTTCAAGCAGAAAATAAAGCAAAAACAACTCAAAGAAAGCCACAGCTGGGACAAAAATTGTCCCAACAAATCTTTTACTTTTTCCTCAGTGACTCAGTGCCTTAAGATGGTGTATCAAAGAGGAAGGTCTTCAACCGTTTACAAAACTGGAGATCCAAAGGTAACTTCACCACCGCTTTTATATTCTAATGTCATGCCATTGCACTCTGGTGACAAAAAAAATCCCCCGGTAACTTGACATAGATGCTATACTCCTGGTAGCCCATTGCTTCCAATATCTGCTTTAGCTGACATTGTTTTAATCTTTCAGTGAGAAGAAGTCATAATGAATATTTGGCACCTCTATGTGAGCTGTAGTATCTCTTTCTCTATACCAACTGCTAGGGAGCGATGGAGCAGAGGGCTACTGCCTTCATGTCAGATCTGTAGGCTTTCCATAGATATTTTCAGAGACCACTGTGGAAAAAGGGATTCTGGATAGCATTCTTCTAAAATTGTTATCATCTTTAACTTCCCTCTTAGAGTTCTTCCTGATGTGCCCAGCATTGCTTAGAATATCAAGTCAGGAAGTACTACAGAAAGTGGTACCTGAAGGAATCACACTTTCTATTAGGGGTTTAGCACTACCATGGCAGTTTCAGGGAGGCAGTAGCTGAGACAGTCATGTGCTGTTTGTCTGCCACTGGCTATGCTGACCAGGGGTTCTGGGAGCTGCAGTCCGAAAAGTAACTTTTCTTAACTCTGATCTGTAGTAGCGATGACTTGTAGTATGGAGACTTTCCCTCTAGCATAATGGACTGTGAATTACTACAACTCTTTTCTGATTGGTTCTGCTAACTATAGATGACACGATTTGAGGTCCAACATACCTCAGGGAGACTTCTTCTGCTGATTCCTTCTTTGGGTCTTGATCCATGCCTGGTTTTCAGTATGGCCTCTTTCCGGACCACACGAATTGACAGTCTGGTCTTCCAGAAACCAGAACTCGACAGCCTGGAGCCCGATGCTTCCTATTCAGGCCTGGCACAGACTCATCATGTTATCCTAGCTAAACAGAAGTTTTAATGTATGTTTTTCTCTTGAGATGAACTAGGACTACTATGCTGAAAATTTCCTCTGAAATGCCACCTTCTTGTGGTTGGGAAGAGATCAAAATGTACTGACAGATGAGCAGCTTTAGAAAAGAACATATGAATCATGCCTTCAATTTCCTCTTTCATTTAGCCCTGTTCAATGCATATTCATTTAAATACCTACACCAATATTCCCAGTCTTGGACCCCTGGATAGGTCAAGAGCTCTATTTTCTTCTTTCGTTGGCTAACTCTGAAAGTCATACTTTGTCCATACCAGGTGCACCTCTGGATCTGAGTCAGAAAGCAATTTATTTGAAGTGGAGCTCTTTGTTGTGCAATTACTTTCAACTTTGGGTTAGGGCCTTCTGTAAGTGTTAAGGCATATATTTTTTGATCTCCTGAGATTACCTGCCTTATTTTATGCCACAATTTTTACTGGCTATGTCCAAGTGGATGACTGTATGCTTTGATAATCATTCTCATGGCCTTTGAGAACCCATACCACAAAGGGTTAACCTCATCATGGCAACTGGTCACATCTGTATCTTCGTTGTTGTTGCTAATTGCTGTCAAATTGAGTTTGACTTATGGTGGCTCTATGAACGATACCTCCAAGTTACTCTGTTATCCACAGCCCTGCTGAGATCTTGCAAACTCAAGACCGTGGCTTCCTTGATCCACCTGTAATGCAGTCTTCCTCTTTTCCTACTCCCTTCCACCTTACCAAGCATCATTTTTTTTAAAAAAATATAAGTCATGTCATCTCATGATGCATCCAAAGTACAATCGCCTCAGTTTAGTCATCTTGGCCTCTATCATCTATTTGTCTTCCATTTATTTGTCTTTTTGGCAGTCAATGGTATCTGTAGAACTCTTCTGCAGAACCACATTTCAAATGAGTTGATTCTCTTCCCATCAGCCTTCTTCACTGTCCAGCATTCACAACCATATATAGAAACTGGAAAAGCAATAGCATGGACAATCCTGACTTTGGTATTCAATGATATATCTTTGCACTTGAAGATCCTTCCAAGCCCAAGTTTTCTGATTTCTTGACTGCAGTCTCCATTCTGATTAATGACTGAGCTAATGTATAAACAGGATTTGTGTGTGGGCATGCTCTTTTAGCTACTTCCCTTTCTCCTCCTAAGCAGTGCAGCAAGAAAGGGGGAGTAAATGAAGGAACAAAAGTAACATGGGGAAGGGAAACTTTAACATTGAGCTCTCAAAAAGCCTTATTTTAGCCTGGTGGCCCAGTTCACATGCCAATAAGCCAGGATTCTATGGGACTCTGGGCTGACTGGTACTGACAAAAGACACACAAGGCATCCGTGCAAGGCATCATATGGCTGGAAGATTGGAGGATCTCATCATGATGATTTTCAAAGACAGCTATTTATTCTAGTCTAAGACGGAACACTGTGACCAGACATCACTTGAGGACATTTTGAACCTCTAGGTTATCCTAATTTAGCTTCAAGAAAAATGTCACTATGTTCTCAGTTTCCACAGCAACGTTACATATTGCCTCATTTTTTGGCTCCAATTAAAGAGATTCTTCAGATTCTTCAACTGCCCCAATGTCTCTAGATGTCTAGAAAGCATTTCTTCCATAACTTACTTTATCAAACATGAAACCTCTCACCCAAAGTTGCTGTTGAGAGTTTGCCTCCCCTACCTCATGCTGGGTGGAATCATCCAACAAAGATTCATGTCCCTGTGACCAAATCACAGAATATCAGCCTAGAGTGGAGCTGCAAAATGCTTGTCTATTTGCTGCACTCTGTGTTTGATGTAGAGGTGAACAGGAATATCTGTCATCCTTCCACACACAACAAAGGCTACAGAGATACCACCAGCAGCATGGGTCTTTGCATTTCCCTTTGTAACTGTGTGCATGTGTGGAAGGAGGGGTAATTGTTGGTAGTGAGGGAAACTGTGGGAGGACAGGAAAGACTGGAAGTATTTTTGGCAATAAATCAGCAATGTGGAGGGGAGACACCCATAGTGGATGTCCATAAATAGGGTTGCCAGAGCAAAAACTGGAGAGGGATCCTGTACTGTGTTGGCTGTGTTGTTGTTGTTCTGTGCCTTCAAGTTGTTTCTGACTTATGGTGGCCCTAAGATGGGGTTTTTCTGCGGTGAGAGTATGTGATGTGCCCAAGGTCACCCAGTAGGTTTCCATGACCGCATGGGGAATCACACTCTGGTTTCCAGGGTTGTAGTCCAATGCTCAAACCTCTACACCATGCTAGTTCTCAAAAAGGAGAATTTGCAGTGAGATCCTGTGCAAATTTGCATGGGAGTATTCAATAGCTTCTGTTGCTGTTGTGTGCCTTCAAGTCATTTCTGAGTTACGGTGACTCCAACGTGACTGCATCATGAGGTTTTATGGGGTCTGAGAGTGTTTGATGCATCCAAGGTCATTTGGTGGGTTTCCATGGTTTAGTGGGGAATCCAACTCTGGTCTCCTGGTTCATAGTGCAATGCTCAAACCACTACACCATGCTGGTTCTCCAACAGCAGTGTACAAAGGAAAATTTTCCACAGATGTTGCTTGTTACCTGGTTCTTATAGCACTGAAATTATCTCTTCCATGCAAATGTTAAAATTATGGGAGCCTTCTCCAGTTTCTACTCTGGCAATCCTACAAAGATGTAAGCTCCTTGAACAGGGGCTTGCCTCTTGTACTTCATAAAACACCATGCACATAAAACTAATATATTAATTGATTCACTCAGACATTCTACCAGAGATGCAAAGTGGCATTCATCAAGCCCTCATCCATGCATGTCACTCAACTGCCAACAGTATTGTCTTTGCTGCCACTAGGTTTCTCCAACTGCAGGTAGAAGAAAGCAGGAGCATGGAAGTTGCCTAGCAGCCTCTTCTCATTCTTTTTTTCTACCTCCTAAGCTAATTGTTTGGGGCCTACCTTACGCCTCTCAAGCTGATACATCAGCAGCAACAAATCTGTACCTAATTACCAAAAGCTATACATCAGTTTTATCATGGTGTTCCATTTTTCATTCTGATTCTTTACTGTGTAAGATCAAGCATGTCTATAATTTGTGCTGTAGCTCAGGAGGAAAAGATATAATTATATGCATTCTGAGTGGATCAATTTATAAAAAACAGTTATATTTTTAAAAAATAAATTAAGAAATGTAGACATGATATGCCTCCTGGCTTTATTTGTGTGCTTTAGACAACAAATACTAAAATGAAAGATGCCAATGGACAGCAGGAAAGGTGAATAGCCCTCATCTCTTATGTAATTATGGATGGAAGCATTTGAGCTAAGAAATAAATTAATTCAGACAGCAGGTTGGGGTACCAATTATCTGTCTTGTATTCAGCATAACCGAGAATTCTATTTTATCAGCCAGGGAAGCTATTGTGCTGGCACATCTTCCAGAAATAAAGCAAACCAATGTTAGAACAAAAAACAGGTAGGTATTTTTAAAGAAAAGTTACCGTGCTAAAATCACTTCTGTACAAGACATAAAAAGAACCATCTAAATTATTTCAGCTTATAGTTTCGGCAGGCTATAGCTGCTGACTACTTTAAAGAGGTCTTGATAATAGCAGTTATATTGTGCATTTCAGTGTTCCAAATAAGTTCACAAGAAAGGCAAGATTCAAAAGAAGGAAACTGGTCCAATCTATTTAAGGAATTTTATTTTGAAAATATAGGCAATACAAAGGAAAGGAAACCACACAGCAAAAAGTTGGGTTGGCTATTGCATAACAAACTGAGCCCAAACTGCTAATTGAAAGGAATAGAGAAAGGAAAACATATTGATTGAAATTCACAGTTGATCATGGATAGACCCAATGTTTAGCCATTTTCAGACATGATGCAAAAGTTATTCTACAGAAAAAAAGTTGTTGCATTCTACATTATTACAAAAATCACCTCTAAATGGAAGCTTGCTTAGAACTTTCTGCAATATTTGGATATGACTTTTCCTGTTTTGTTTTGTTTTGTTTTTTAAACTTGCCAACTTGAAAGTACCTGAATTGTGCTGTTGCTTAGTGATTTTTGATGAACATGTTTTGGGGGCACTCTTCAGCAATCAAGTCTCATCACTTTGGAACCAGGCATCAAAATTTTTTTTTTTTTCTTATAGCACTTGTGGGTTTAGTCATTGACTCTCCCAGGAACTTGACTGCTTCCCTCTTTCCTTCCTCATACACTTTCTCACCAAAGTATACAAATCTCTCCCCTCTCCCATATATATACCATAATTTCTCAGGCACATCTTCCACCAAGCGATCACACATCATCACACACTTTGGCACACCACTAACTGAGTGCTTGGCTAGCAGAAGGCTTTGGGGGCTAGACAAAACAATTCATGACTTCCTGGAGCCACACACAAGTAACTTAAAAACTGGGTCATGATGGGTAGTTCCCAGATAGGTAACTTGCACTAACATCATTCCAGCAGGATGGAGCTCATTATGGTAGCATGGGTCATGAACATTTGGTGGGACAATGTCACAGAGGGCTTCAATGTTGCCCATTCAGGTGGCATGAGTTTGCTTCTCTTCATGAGGTCGGTACTCTTTCTGCACTGGAGTCTCTCACTGGCTCACCAAGTCCTTTGAGACCAAACAATCTACCTGCACATCTTTCACATCAGTGTTAGAGATGAGATAGCTTTATCTTCGGTCACCGTTTGGATAACAGGTTGGAACAGTGAATGCAGCCACAAAACATTATCAGTTCCAACTGTAACATTCTGTTAAGTTGTTCTTGCTATATTGAAAGGTATCTGAAAGACCCCTCCTCCCACATAAGCCTGCCCAACATTTGAAATCCTCAGAAAAGGCCCTGTTGCATGTCCCAAAACCTCACAAAGTGACATTGGTATGTCCATGTAACAGGTCTTTTTTGGTAGCGGCACCAGGACCACACTACCCAAGGAAGTTAGGCTGGCTGCATCCCTTTTGAGTCTCCGGCATGCAGCGAAAACAGTGCTGTTCCACATGGTGTTTAATGTTTGAAATTGTTCTGTTTTAATGGCTTTAAAATTGTATTTTAGTATTATCTTTAGATTGTTTTTAAAAGTTTTTAAAGAGTATATTCATGTGTTTTAAAATGTTTCATCTTTGCACTGTTTCAATTGATTTTTTTTCTTCAAAGCCTCAAGGGCCTTTGATGGCTGGAACATGATAAAGAAATATCTTAAATAAGCAAAACATTGTAATTGGAACAGAACATGTAGGGGGCAGTTTGGCTGGTTGCAGGGAGATTATTTTTTCCTTGCTTTGTACAGAAAGTGGGTTTTGTTTTTGTTTTTGAAAAGCTAGAATTCATTTAGTGTTCACCTTGGTTTGTGTCATTAAACAATTAACCTTGCTCGCTTTTGTTGTCTCCTTACATTCTAGTATAGCACTAGACCTATATCAAGGATTGATATCTACAAGGTGTAGGTAGTTATATTCCTCTAACTGAGGAGAATGCAGTCTTGCATGAATTTGTCACCACTGCCAAATGTCAGCAGCATGTCAGCAAAAAACAAGTAGCACATCCCACATTTTCCTTTGGGGAAAAACAACAACAAACAACTTTCTTTTAAAGCATAATTGTGCTTACAGGAAACTTCTGGTACAGTGATTCTGCTTTAAAACAAGCTGCACACTCCCCAAACACCTTGTTTAAGAGAAAAACACAATTTACACTTTTTGCCCACACACTTCAGAGTTATATGTGGCATATGAACCACATGTTGTCAATCCCTCATCTATATAATGCCACCATTAATATATTATTGGTTTTTTTAAAATTAGTTTTAAGAGCTTGCCCCTTCACTTAGAAGCCTTCCTCAACCTAAAACCCTCCAGACATTTTGGAATACAACTGTCATCAGCCCAGGGAAAGAAGCCAACAGTCTTCCCCACTATTACTAGAGGAGATAAAAGTTACTTTTTTGAACAACAATTCTGCAAATTCCCCAAACATTAAGTCAACCTTTTGTTTTTTATTGTTTATACCTTTATCTAATGGCACAATTTTATTCTGCAACTTGTTCACATACAATGCACTCTCTGTATAAGTGGAGGTTCTGTTCCAGGAGCCCTTCTGTAAAATGAAAACCATGAATGCTCCATCCCATTATCATCAATGGACACAATGTGTGTGCACCTGTGTTGGTGCTGGTACACACCTGGCATATCCACTGACAATAATAGGACACGAGGCATCATGTGACCTTACATTCATGTGTGCTAAAGTCGTGTCAGCAGAGGGCACACTTTTTATACATTTTTTTCTATGCAGTTTTTGATCTGACAATTATGTATCACAAAATCCAGAGAAGTGCACACTCAGAAAGACAACTGGGTTCCAGTTCATTTATTGGTCTAGAATCTACGTTGGTTTGCTTTAAAATTCAGATGAAGTAAAATTCCCATTTAGAAGTATAGCTAAGACCCCCTGATGAGCTCTTCTGATTTGTCAAGTCCTCCTTTGAAGCCACTGAAACTCATGATCATTACTAGAGCTTGGGAAAATTACTTTTTAAAAGGAGTTCATCTTCATTATTAACTAGCAATTATTAAATTATTAATTTTATTATTAATTTTATTATCAATTATTAAATTATTATTATTATTATTATTATTATTATTATTATTAAAAGCTATTGATTTTTGTCATTACAATGTTTAAAAGTAAGTTCTGCTATTCATTGTGTTTCTGATTACTTTGATCTATTGCTAGTTTAAACGCCCCTTAAGCGCATGATAAGAGAATGGTGTAAAATGTGAAAACTTCCTGTGGAAATATTATTAAAGATACTCTGAGGAACCAACATTGGAAATAACTAGAAAATGTTGCCTTTTCTAATTAAGTAGTTTTAGTTCCCACTTGCTATATTACTTTTGAAATGTATCATTTCACATTCCTTATCCCCCAAAATACTTAACTTAGGTAACTATTTTAGTTGTTAGTCATTACTGTCAAGATCTGGCCACTTCCACATATGGTAGCAAGTTCCAGTGGTCATTTATGCAGCATTGGAAGAAGCATTTTCCTTTTTCCTCTCTTGAAGCAACTGCCAAATAACTTCACATAATGGTGTTATGCTCTACTATTATGGCAGAGCACAAACACATTGTTTTCTCTAAGATTTCTCAAGAATAGACCTAATTCTCAAATAGCTACCTAGCTTCCAGAATGAGTTTCCAATGCCTTCACTCAAGCAGAACCACAAATATGCATCTCAGTAAATTTGCAAATATGAAATTCTTAACTGTATCTGTTCAGATATAAAGTAAGATTTGGAAGGAATGACCTCCAGAATTGCCCACCTAAACAGATGAACCAATTGTAGATTTTTAAAAAATTGGTTAAGCCCACAAAATGCTCAGCTAATCATACATCTCAGTGAGTATTACTGAATCAATCTGGCATATAGGAAAAGAGATCAAGGTTTGTGTTTTTAAAATACTACTTTTAAAAACCTAAAACCTAGAGCCTAAGAAGGAAAAAGACATTTGTTCTGACAATATAGTGTTGTTTTTCTTAGCTATGAATCTTAGGACAGTATCTGAATTTCTTTTCAAAAGGCTCAAAGAACAGGCACACAAGTGAGCTCTTCTGAACAAGCGATGTTTTCATTTTTTCCTTTGCATTTTACCACTTTTTTAAAACCACAATGCTTAACTAATTGCTTTTTTTTTTAAAAAAAGGTCATTTGAAAAACATGTTCTTTAAAAAATAGCAATCGTTCTTCTTAAACATGGTTTCAGTTGACATCCAAGTAAATAATCTGACATTCACCTTCACTTACTGTGAGGAAAAGCAATTTCACAGTGGAATTAAAAGGGAAGAGATATTCATCCAGGTAGCGTGGTATAGTTGTTTTGTGTGCTAGACTACAGCTTGATTCCCAGTTCTGCCGTGGAAACCCACTGGGTGACCTCGGGCATGTCACACATTCTCAGCCCCAGGAAAGCTCCTAATACGTTCACTTTCGGATTGCCATAAACTGGAAACGATTTGAAGGCACACAACAACAATTGTACAAACTACATGGCACACAAGGACAGGTTTTCATGTTACTTTCTAGTGTGATCACTCTCCTATCTTAAAGCTGAACTTTTAATGAGCAACAGGTTTGGCCAGAGAGCCACCCTGAGTAGCTGTATTTGCTCACAAGCCTCTATTGCCTCGGTTTTGGCAACAGATGGAGCCAGAAGTTGCCTGTAAGCCTTGAGTTAATGATTCCTTTTATTGATGAGATACATATCCCTGAAAAAATCTGCGTCTTTGTGGTTTACATACAATCAAGAATCTCAGAGACTCATCAAATACAAAGCTGAACTCACTGTCCGTCTTTTTCATAAAGGAGATCTTCCAGAGATCTGGGGTTCTGGATAACAGGTTTATGGATGAGGAATGCAGAGGGACCTCCCAGAAAGGAGGAGGAAGGGAGGGAAGGAGGGAGGGAAAGAACCTACATTACAAATCAAGAGTATGGTTTTGTATTTGGAAGTGATGACACTTGAAATCCTTAAACGCCTGAGCCCTCAAAACTTGTACGAGAGCTTCTTCCTATATATTCTTGCCTGATGTCTGAAGTCTGTTAGCGGGTCTGTCCTCTCTCCCCCTAACTAGTGGGAACAATACATTGTGGGAGGGCATGGGAAAAAGTCTTCTCTGATATGGTGCCCTATTTGTGGTAAGTTCTCCCCTTGAAGGCCTGATTGAGGTCCACAGTAGACTCATTCAAGAACCAAATTAAAACCTCTCTTTTTTTTTAGGCCTTTGGGGCTAATTCCCCCCCCCAAATGTACCCAAACATGGTTGAAAAACTGTTTTAAACTTTCAAGTTGGTTCAGAATGCTAAATTGTTCAACATGTTTTAAATTATTTTTATTGCCCTACATTTCAAATTATTTTTAAATGTTAAATGGATGTTACTTGTTTGATACCCTGGAGATTGCACAATCCAGGGTGGGATATAAATATTTTAAGAAACATTGATAAATATCATCAATCAATCAACTTTAGATCCAGAAAATGGAGCAATTATAAAGAGGATTAAGAGACAGGAATTAAGCTAGCAAACTGGAAGCACTCACTGGAAAAGAAAGGTCAAAGAATAATGTGAGAACACAGTGACAACTGGATAAATGTGTGTGTGTGTGTGTGTGTGTGTGTACCTTCAAGTTGCCTGTCCACTTATAGTGACCCCATGAATTTCATAGGATTCTCTTAGGCAAAGAATACTCAGAGATAGTTTTGCCAGTTCCTGCCTCTGAAATATAGCCTACAGCATTTGGGATTCATTGGCAGTCTCCTATCCAAGTAATAACCAGGACGGACCCTGCTTAGCTTCCAAGATCAGAGAGGATCCGGAGCTCTTAGGGGATTTAGACCCGGCTGGAAGTAAATTTCAAGGAAAAGGCACCTCACCAGCCTCTGTCACCTTTTTGTGACTCTTAGGGTTTTATATTATCTAAAAGAAACCATGGCTTTCTAGTGCCTGCAGCACTGTGTCTCTGCAATGATGTACTCAATGGCTTTGTCTCTGGCTGAATAAAAGATTAACAGACATAAAACAAGGAGAAGAAAGATAAAGAGTATGAGTATTGGCAGAGGACCATTTTCTCTTCTGTCAGCAAGCACCTTTCTTGAGAAAAAGGAATAATTTGCCTGAAAGTCAGCTCATTCTTTGTTTATGATCAAAAATCCAGTAGGAAAGCCAGAGAACACAACTAAGGAAAATCTGGAATAGAATAGAATAGAATAGAACGGTGAGCTTATTTGTATGTATGCTTCTCTTCTTAGGGGGCAAAAGAAATCTTAGAAGTTGTGTTGCTACCACCAGAAGCAGCCCTGGTAACAATGGCTTTTCCTCATACTACTTGGGGATCGCAGTGTTTGCAGGTAACCTATTAATAAGGTTAGGAAGCAACTATTTCCTCCAACAATCACCATTTAGAATCAGAGTGAACCAAAGCTTAGAAGTATTAATTTTGGGCCACAAGGATCTAGTGGCCATTCCAGCTGCAGGATTCTGAGAGATGTGGTAAAAAGTCTAACATTTCTAGGCTGTACTTTGAACACAGCATTTCTATACAGCAGTCATATCTAATAGCCAGTGATAGATCCCTCCTCCTTTAATTTGTCTCACCTTCCCCCACTGCAGCTTTTAAAGTCATATAAGCTAAAGGACTTCTCACTACATCACGTAGCTACCAATTGCAAACAGTATCTTCTCCTACTAGGATCATTTTCTTTTTTTATTTTCTTCTTAAATTCAAACACGGAAAGCTAAATTGCAACCTCAATCACCATTAAAATATCTTTATTCCCATAGCAAAAGCTTCTTCACAGTTTCATTTGTCAGATGGGATAAATAAAACTTGTCTACAGCCACAGAATTATACGTTTTGCACAGCTTCACTGTATCAAACATCAAAGAAACTGCTGCTGGGGATTTAAATATAGAAACAGAAGGCATGCAGCTTTCTTTGTTAGTTGGCGCCTGACTATCATAACTAAACTTTATCTCCAATAGCTCAGTGTAGATTAGTTTGTTTATACTTATTGTTAATATAATGAAATTATCAAATGGGACTTGCAAATTGGCTCAGATACTTTTAGGCAACAGCACGATGACCCCAAGCCTCTGGACAGCATTCTTTCTTGGGATGCTGTCCTCTGCAAGTTGCACTGTTTAAATACTTCATGTTCTGCTACATACTTCATGTTCTACTACATAGTGTTTTATGTGCAACTGTTATAAACAGATTAATTTCTCCATTGAGCCTCCTATTCCTTTCATATTTTCACTTCTTAAAGGAGGGCAAAAACACCCACATGAACAAAAAGATCCACTACCCATTCCTTAAAATGTGTCTAGAAGTTCTTGTGGTGACTTTTTCCCAACATTCACTGACATAACTCCCAATTAGTTTCATCTTCACAGCAGAATTTAAAACAGAGCATCATCATGATCATGATCATCATCTCCATCTCCTCCTCCACCACCACCACTACCACCACCACCACTGAGGGTTTCTTGATTCAGAATTCCAGTATAAATCTTTATCCCATTTAAAGATGATGGGAACTTTATTCTAGGATGCATGGCCTCCAGTGGCGGGGCTTGGAGTGTGTGGAGGGGGCGGCGTACAGCATAAGGGGCATGGCCACTGTGTGGGTGTGGCTGTGGTGCATGGGGATGTGGCCAGGGCACACGGGGGTGTGGCTGTGGGCCCGGGATGCCCCCAAAACATTGCTGCCCAGGGCGAATCGCACCCCCCGCCCCCACGTTCCTACACAATTGATGCCCTCCAGGATATCAAAGAAATTTTAGGGCTGGAAGGAATCCCAAGAGTTATTTAGCATGGTGATTTCCAAATTCAAATTAGGCTCAGGATAGTTTAGTATTTTAATCCCAGTTCTAAACGGATCTAAATGGATCCTGCCTGACTCACCTGTTCTTGCAAAGCATAGCTTTGCAACCACGGCCATTTCCACACTAGACTGTTATAGTGCTATTACTCCACTTTCAACATCCTATGGAATCCTGGGATTTGTAATTTAGGGAGGGGCCTCTGGCCTCAGGACTGGGTAAACAAATTCCCTATCTGCTTTTGAGTATCATGAAGAACAACCATTCCACTGTCTGCTGTGAAAGAGAACTGACAACAGGCAGTGTAACTCCTTACTAGTTTATGGCTTGCCATGGATGTCTGAGGTCCTGCATTACAAAAAGCAGCTATGTTGAGTACAACTGCATCTGCATACAACGGCTCCATCAGTGCAGAACAGATTATTTGTGATTATAAATGTACTCCACCTGCCTTTCAACTTTTTTACTCCATCCATTTGAATTCAATTTGGAACAACAACTGTTAACAAAAAGCTGTTTTTTCAAAAAGTCTGAAACCAATTTAAACAAACGAAGCTGGGGAAAATGTCAACAGTACACTTAGTTGAAACACTTTTAAAAAATCTCATCAACTAAGCTCTAGTAAAGGCTGTAACACAACAGAGAGTCTGAAACTAGATGAAATGTCTGGGGTTAAGGAGTTGTTTATCAAGTTTGAGCTTGTATATAGATTTTTTTTTAAAAAAATTGGAAGCTTTGATTAACACATAACAATCTAGGATATAGTCCATGTCAAAAGTGGTCAGTGCAAATGGAATAAAGCACAGTTCTCAACCCACTTAAGGATTGTTCATGGTTTTATTGTGTGGCTTCTGGAGGGGGCATATTTCACATATAACTTTGTTTAAGGGTGGGCTGGTTGCTTTGTGGGAGAAGATAAATGTCTCGGAGCTGTAGCTAAAAGCTCTCAAAATGATTTCTATTGCTTAGAGAATGGCTGTTGGTCTGAATCTTTGGAAGTGAGTTAGACAAACCAATAATCTGACTCACTGTAAGGCAATTTGGGTGTCCTGCAACGATGCAAGCATGTCAAAACCAGTTACCAACTGGATGAAACTTCCTCAGAATGGGAAGAACATATTTTGCATCTCAAAGTTAATAAGTGAATATTGACCAGCCTTTCTCAGCCTTTTTACCTTGGAGGAACCCCTGAAATACTTTTTGGGTCTCATGGAACCCTTGCATGAAAATTACTACATCTATGGATCAAAACCCCCAAATTCCCTCATCACAAGATGGATCCAGACTAGTTGAAAAGTCCCAGATATTGTTCCCATTCTTTCTGATTTTAGAGTTGTCCCTCCATATCTGCTAGGGTTAGGGGCAAAATACCCCAACAAAAGTGAAAATAAAAATATGTGTATGTATCTGTGGGAAGGGGGCGGAGGAATGGTGGGGAGAAAAGGTACTCAGGGTCCAAACCAGGTCAGGGAAAGGAGAGGGAAAAGGGGTAGGTTGGCATGGTGGCCCTATACTTCCTTTCTCTCACACCCATCTCCTTCCTTGGGTGTTGAGGGGGGCATCGGGAGAAGGTTTGTGGTGCTGAGAAATTCAGGTGCGAGCTGTCCTTAGCTGGCCAGGCAGAGGCTGGAGGAGAAGGAGGAGGACCAAAGTGGGTTTTTAAAGGTCTGTGTGGCTTGATCAGAGCCACTGAAAGGGAAGGTTTCTCCACAAATGAAGTGTTTGAGCTGTGGGTTGAAGAAACTCTCAAACAATCAAATCCATGAAAGTGAAGCCTGCAACTGTAGAGGGCTGGCTGAATACTGGGTTAAAATAAACTGAATGGACTGCTGGTATAAAAAGTCTCTGATCACACTGGGTTAAAATAAACTGAATGGACTGCTGGTATAAAAAGTTTCTGATCACACTGGAAGCTGACAGAAACTATTTTGGAATGAATAAAAGGTGTATGGATCATCAAAATAAAACAAAAAAGAATAGGATCAAAATCTGGGACTCTCTGGTCTTTTTAATCTGGTTGTGCTCACAATTTCTCACGGAACACCTAGTGACTTCTCATGGAACTCTAAGGCCATTTCCGCACTAGACTGTTATAGCACTATTATTCCACTTGCAACATCCTATGGGATCCTGGGGTTTGCAGGTTCGGAAGGGGTGGGCTGGCCCGGCCCGGCCCCTCCCAAAACTGCAAACCCCGGGATTCCATAGGATATTGCAAGTGGAATAATAGTGCTATAACAGTCTAGTGTGGAAATGGCCTAAGTTTCAGGGAATCCTGGTTTTGAGAAACCCTGATATAGACATTGCCACTATTTAAGAAGATGCTTTGTTGTTGGGAGGGTGCATATCTAGGGGGCTCAGTGTGCTCTGACTGGTCTGACTCTTTAGGTTCAGGCCACAAGAACAGAGGCAGTGGTACATCTGGGCAGAAGTTCAAAAGACAAAGCAGAGTCCCTATGCTGACAGCACAAGGCCTCCATTCCTGAATCCTACTAGAGAGCAAGAGACACATGCTCAGGACTCTACTGGAACTCCAGGTAGTGTGATATTACCAGGCCAGTTATTAAGCAGTTGTTGGTGTCTAGCAGTTGCTGGTATAACACCTTGCTCTGCATAGTTCTCAGTAATGTCTTAGCTGGAGAGTTCCTCTGGTGCCTCAGAAATCTTAGTCCCTAATCTTCTGGACAATTCACTGGTAAAATGAAAATCTCTGTCACACAGCACCAGTGACAGTAAGAGCACACCAATACATTAAAGCTGCTGCTGCTACAGACACACACCTCCCTACCTTTTCTAGCCATTGAAACAAGTGCAAAAAAATTTCTTCTTGAATGAACGAAGCAAATTTTTCATTTCTATAAGGAAAGGCCATCCTCAGTAGGTTTTATTTTTCACTCTGTTAAAGCAACATAGCTGGAATAAATCAGCCTCAATTGTAAATATGAAAACCTTTAACCACCGGCCTTGCCCACCCATAAAAACTGATCATCACAATTACAACCAATCATTGTAATTTCACCTCTTATTGAGTAATTTACAAAAAATAATCCAAAATTAGCACAAAGACTGTATATCAGAAAAACAATAATGGTTTTTTTAAACAAATATTAGCTTTTTTGGAGGGGGCTGTTTTTTCACACACACCCTCCAAGGGCTTAGGTGAAGAGAAACTACTATAACCTTATCAGAGTCCAAGAACAAAATACTTATTTTACTTGTTAAATTTATAACAGATAGGCTCAGGGGAAAACTGGCCGGAATGCATCACATACTATGCCTGCAATGAATGTGGTTTTAAGCAGTAGATTCCTAAAGCCAATCAACTTCCACTTTCTGCACTTGTTCAGAATCTATAGGCAGGGGCAGCAAATCTAGCCTCTCAGGTTTTTCATTTTTTTTTTTTGGTCTATAGTCACCAACAGAACTAATAAGTATCATAGTTTGCAGAAGAAGCTACTTTTTGGGCTATGGCTCTCAGAATCCTTCAGCTAGGATGACCATCAGTCATGATCAGGGACCAATGTTTCCATGGCACCAAATGAACTGCCCAGTGGCTGTGCTGACTGAGGAAGTGATATTTAAAGAAGTGGCTGGTGGGAGTTGTCGGGTAGCCCTCCATATTTAGTTGGGAAAAGCATTTATGATGGGATATGTAGTTGAAAGACATAGGTAGTATAAACATGCAGCTGCTTGCTCGTAACCACACATTCCAGGGAACACTATTATGTAAACAGCACTTGGTTCACACCAGATAGTAACAGATTCTGGTCTGCTACCCAATGCCAGTTTTAATTGCTTTGCGTGGGAACTAAGGGGAAAGCTATAACGTACTGTCTCTGAAATTCTTCTTCAGTTCGAATCACTGAAGTTACGTACCAGCATCTCACTCCTGAATAAAACTTGCTTTTGCATCTTTACTCTGTGTGTGTGAAATCAGTTCCTGACAGGAGTGATAGCCAAAAATTACTCTCCCAAGTTCTGACCAGCATATCCAGTGGGGAGAGACCATGGGAGCTGCTGTCCAAAACTATGCTAGACCACAGCTGCCTATCCCTGCTCTGAGATCAAACAAGGTTGCCCAGGTAACAGCAGCATTTGTGCTCCACACTCAGATAGAACAACTGTGCAGTTGTTATAGTCAAGAAGGCATATTCGTACTTGAGCAACTCTGGGTATAGGGCTGTGATTTTACAGCAAAGTAACATTTTGCAGCTTTTAGGACAGAGTTTGGCATGCTCTGGGGCTAGCAGGGCTGTACTGTGCCATTTTAGGCTCCTCCAGAACTCTGGCAGGTCACACTGCGTCCCCACAGCCACTGTTTTGGATCACTCCCATTTAGGGTTGCAAGGTGAAAAACAGGTCAAGAATCCTGTGTAAAAGGGAATTTCACCAGAGGGAGCTCGTATCACAAACAACACCTGCTGAAATTCCCTCTTCTACACCTATTAAAGTACAGAAGGCCTGCCTTGTTTTTTCACCTGAGGCCCTTTCAGACAACACAATTACAGCACAATGATTCCACTTTAATAGCTATGGTTCCATCCTATAGAATCCTGGGATTTGTAGTTTAGGGAGACCTTAGAATTTTCTTCCATTTAGCTCTAGTGTTTCACCAAACTACAAGCTTCAGGATTTGTGTAGTGTGAAAGTCACCTCATAATCTATTCCCAAACACATTCCAGAGCTTTTCTTTCTTTCATTTTTGCTATTTTGGGATGGATTTGGCTAAAATGCATTTTTCAACCATGGCAGAGTATGTGTGCTGGGCATTCAGCCAGGTTGGTCAGGTCCCAGTGGCCCCGATGCTCCTCCCAAGTGTTATATGTGCCCTGTGGGTTGCATGCTTCCTATTTCTATTTTGGAAATAACAGTGCTTTACAAACAGAGTGTTGGTGATATCGACAAAGGAATAACTGCAATTAGAAAATCCAGCTCTTTAATTCCCTCCAGTAATGCCATAACTGATGTTCACACATTAAATGCTATGCACTTAATATTAATGTTCACTGTTTCTTCACATGTTGAAATTTCTAATCTGCTTCATCAGAAAGAGAAAGATCTGGGTTGGCCCAGAATCTTCTTAACATACTCCTGTTCCCTTTCAGTCATCCAGTTCAAGGCAGTATGAAACAGCTGAACTGACCAGTCCCAGTATAAACACCAGAGAAGTACTCTTACCTGCCAACAGACCAAGTACTTTCCTTCCACTATATACCATCCCTAGCTTTACTGCTGAAATTGAGCTTAGGCAACATAATAAGAGATCCAGAGTTAGCCTAGGCCTTGCTGACAACTTTAAAAGCAACAACAGCACACCGTGCAAATGTCTTCCCTATCTTCTGTTTCCCAGCTGTAAAATGGGTTACATCCCTCCAGAGCTGTTACCAAATTATTGAAAAGATGTCTGCAGTAAGAACTGTGAAACATTTAATCTGTCTACTAAAATGGATTATCAGTGGGAGCTAATAATGATAATCCAGCGTCTTATGGGTTTGAATGAGCATAATTGGGATGCAACTAAATCCTCTGTATTTTCTTAATGAAGGAAGAAAGGGATTATCATGGCTCACTGGAGAACCAGACAGTTGTCCTTTGAGATTCAAGTGTGTGACCAGTATCAGTGGAAAATTTTAAAAAGCAGAAGACTATGGAAGAGAAATTTATTCTGCTAGAAACAGTGTCAGAGAAACGGGCAGGAAAAGGGGATTCTGTATTTTCATTCACAGTTCTAAAAGTTTATCACACTATACCTCATCCCATCCCTCAAGCCATCCCTGTGAAAGTTTCTGAATTAGCTCATACTTTGACAAACAGGATACAAATGGATATTGTAGAAAAATTGGTTCAGCAGTACAAAAACAGGGTATTCTGAAAGATCTTTTAACAGAATTGGTATGCTGTACTTTTATTGCTGTTGTCATTTTTAACAGTTTTACACTGTGCTTAAATATAAACAGTATTTTACACTTTTTGGCATAGCAGTTTATTTACCGGTAATTTTTTAAAACCTTTTTTCATAATTAGGATTTCTTTTTAAAGACGTCTTTTCTTTTAATTCTTCTTGTAAGATGTCTTGGGTCCCATGTCAGATGACAGGAAGTATATAAAGTAAATGAATAAATAGCTCAAAAAATTACAATCAATTATTTCATTGCCACATGACTGATTTTCATGGCATATGCTAGTCTGTTGTTGACCTATTTTTGCTGTTTCATTTTTGCTATCATTATTATTGGATTATACTGCTTTTTTAAAACTTCAGTTTCTGGGGGGGGGGTTTACTAAATTTTGACTGAATTTTACAGCTAGATATGTATGTATTATCATTCATGCATTAAGGATTACTTTTCTCCAGTAAGCTTAGCATATATGGGCCTGAATCTCACTTTTAATCTTAAGTAGAGTAGAGCCATCAAATTACTAGAACTCTTTTTACTGGAAGTCTATTCAATGAAAAGTGAAGGCAAGTACCGATAACAAAAATTAACCTGGATTTACAGTGTTGAAAGCTCTTACAGAAAGGGGAAACCTTTACTCTTTTGGAGATCTGAATCTTTTTCTAAAGAGGGAAATCAATAGCTGAAACTGAGAATATATAGATAAGGAAAACAGACCCACAAACTTAATAGACATTAGAGACAATGAAGGGAGAGAAGGAGGAAATGACGAGGCAAAGTGGGTAATAGATCGTGGGACAGAGATTGTTCTGACTCTGAAGCTTTTTGGGGGGATTTGTTCACAAGGACTTATTTATAGCAAAAGAAAGAAGGAATCTGTACAGGAGAAGGTGTGACAAAGCGAGAGAAGGACTGAGAGCTGGGAAAGATGACAGAGGATAAAAGAGGGAGTGAACTGAGTTGGGACAGAACTTGCAGAAGTATTACCCCAATAGTCAACAATAGATTCAATTGACTCAAGAGGTCTGCTCTAGTTGGGACTACCAATGGGACTGAGGCTATGATTCTTCTGCCCACCCCACCCCCACAACAACAACCCTGTGAGATAGGAGAGGCTGAGAGATAATGAGTAGCCCAATGAGTGTCTCTCAGTGAGTTCTTGGTTCAAGTAAGAACCTGAACCATGGATCTTCCAAGTCTTAGTCCAGGGGTGACTAGTCCAGGGGTTCAGAAGTTGTGAGACTGCAGGTCCAAGCAGTCCTGCCTTATACAGCCAATGGTGTTAAATGCTGGGACTTGCAGTATATCAATTCCAGCCTGATTCCTACCCAAATCCTATTCCAACACTCTTGTCACAACACCGTTTCTTTATTTTAGCTTGTGTGTCTTTGGAAATTTCTCTGAGAAGGCTTTGCTCTAATGCTCAGACTTTACCCTAAATATGTAAAGAAAAATAAAAAAAATTACTGTACTTGGTTGCTACTAGAGTAAGATGTTTTCACATTAGCAGTCATGTGCTAAGTGAATGTATGAAGAGAAGAGATTCAAGGAACCAGAATGAAAGAAGCATCACTCTTGCCTTTTTCTTCAGTATGCAGCAACCAACATCTACTCCCTTTAATTGCCAGGAATTCTATCTAGTTTCCAATGAAATCCACATAAAACCAGAAGTGGTCAGCCAATAAAACTAACAATATCAAGCAAATAGCAAACAAAACAGATAATATCAAATACATAACTTTTTGCCAGTTTTTGTTTGTTTCCTGAATATCCCTAAAGGTCAGAATGATATGAAACTTCTAAGCAAACCTCTCTAACAGACCTTCAAAACACAAGGAGTCAAGCAGAACAAAGTAAGAAAACTAATGACTCATTACCTGAAAAGATGGTTTAAATTAAATTAAATGGTTTAAATTAAATTAAATTATGGTTTAAATTAAAAAAACAAACACACACACCATATTTATTTTTTGCTGACTCAGGTACAAAAATGATAACATTTCCAGCCCCCTCCCACAGACAAGTGAAGCTGCAACAATCAGAAGCAGGACTCCTGTCATAATTCGTTATCACAGCCTTGCTTACTGATGGCAAGGAGCTGGAAATGCCATGCTTCTTGTGTCCTGATCAGCAGTTGAACACACCTTTTTTTGTCTGATGCGGCTGCTGGCTGTTAAGATGGGCTGCGATGCATTCACATTGTCTTATAGTAAGACTATGCAGTCCTATTGAATATAGAGTAGTTACTTTGACTATAGAGTATTTACTTTAGGTTACAAATCTTTAACTGCAATACAGCATGCTGTTACCCCAAAAGTGTACACTAATACTCGTGCCTCTGTGAAAGATGTAGCTCAAATGCGGAGGCTTGCAAGAGGTGGGATAACCTAGAAAGATCTTTCCACCAGTGTTTATGAGGAACTTGCAGGAAGAACCAGCCAGAGATGTAAAAATAAAGTGTGTTTTATTGGGAGAATTCAATCTCAGACACACATAAGACTCAGATGTTCACACATTCACACAAGAGCTAACTGAAGGAAAAGGAGGAAAGGTTGATAGTGAGATTTCAGAGAATGGGTGATATTGACCAATGCAAAAGTAGGGAAGAAAAGGCTACGTGGCTTAGACTTGTGTCTAAGGGCAGTATAAATCAGAAATGAGTGGCATTCAGCAATTGATGTATTACATCTGAGCTAATTAAAATGTGGGTTTAAGTATTCTTTTTCTACCTGGAGGCGAATATATTCATGACTCTCCAGCAACATGGAATCTGGAATGAACTGATGGCTTTACCATGTAGGTGATAAAGAACTAATGGCTGATTTGATAGCTTTGTGCTATAGGGCAGGCGTGGGAATAAAGGAAGAGATTCTGAAGTTGAGAGGTAACAGGAATAGGATAATCAACATTTCCGTGTGAACACTGGAGACTCATTGTCTCAGTGGTAGCTAGCTGAAAGCTTGTTAGCACTTGAAAGCACCTGCCTATGGCTTGGCTATGCTTGCAAGGAATCTCTTGGCCTTGCTTACGTGTCCAGTCAACTTACTTCTTTTCCAGCAGAGTTTCCAGCCATAGCGGTATATCAATTTATCAACTGCGCCATATCAAGGTGTAGGGGTGTATGGCTACTAACAATGTCAGCCTACACACACACACACACACACACACACACACAGAGTTAGATTAGCAAAACAAGAAATTAAAGAAGATATATTTGAAGAACTTTCAAAGCCTTTCATGATTTATGTTCTTTGGGGGAATTCTCAACATAAACCACCACTTGAACAAACATCTTTCTAGAAAAACCCCCCCACAATTTTAACTATATAGATAACATACCACCCAACAAGTAGTATTTCAAAGATGAACTAAACCCACATTGATTGACTGTAGTATATATTTAGGCCTACTAAGTAAGATTTGACAGTTTGACGTAGGAAGAGAGGGAACTGATTGGCATATTTGTATTATATTTGTAAGCTAATGGAAAAATGTGTAATTGAAACACTCAATAAAATTATAAGGAGAAGGAGAGGAGAACTGGAAAGGAAATCCTAGCTTGTATCATGACAGTTAGCACTTAGGAAGATAGGTAGCTACCTTACATGAAGTCAGACCATAGTTCTTTCTAGTTCAGCATTAGCTATACCAGCCTTCTTCAACCTTCACTTCTCCAAATGTGTTTGACTACAGTCCCTATTATCATAATCCATCAAGGCTGAGAATAGTGAAAAGTGGAAGGCCAGCATATTTAGACGACACATAAGTGGGGAGGGCTGGTCTTTTCTGACTGGAAAAGACATCTATCTGGACAGGGGACCTAGTTCTATCTGTAGATGCTGAAGATGAATTGTGAGAACTGGTATGCAATGCATGTGCTTATACAATGAGCTTTCTATGGACCAAAACCATTTGCTTATAGATCCGACAATTCAATTACTGTTACAACAAATGCAAGTCTGCTGTGTGAAAAAACATCTATTTCATAAAGACCACAGAGAATGTCAGCACCAGAAGCTGTTTTTGTAAAGATACCTTATCCAAATCCTGCTTTATTTATCTAATTCACATACTCTTAAAAGCACATCCCTCCACCAAATGATGAATTATTATTATTATAGAGAGAACAGAGCAACAGAGGTTTTAATTAGATCAAATTTAAATCCAGAACAAAAGCAAAACAGGATGCATCCAGAATGTACCCAACTTCTTCCAGTGGGAAAGGATCATGTTTTGAAAATGGCTAAATTTATTTGCATATTATTCCATAAACTGAGACTCTTTCCCAAGCTTTGGTTTCACTGCTATTTGCTTTTTAAAGTGCTCGTTTAGTCTACAGAGTGGTTAAAACTGATTGATCCCAGACAAAGAGAAAGCAGAGATATCCGCTTTCTCCTTCGTTTTGAAATTCACAACTAGGTTCCTCCATGGACCTTGGAATTGGTGAGTGGGCAAAGAAGCTCAAGCCCTGCCAGACTAGTTGCTGGTGGCCAAACTGGACCACCAAGACTCCTGTGTCATTGAGCCTCCTCAGAAATTGTCAGTCAGAAGCATGCTAAACCATAAAGCTCTAAGAAATAATAAGACTGCTATTATCATTGACCTCTCCCAGGAATAATAACAAAGGCTGCTGCAATTTATCCTATGCACACTTACTCAAGAGTAAGCTAAACTGAACAAACCGGAGGGCAATTCTACATACACATTGTGCTTATAAGAGTCTTCATATTTAAACATGTTTGAATGGTAATGATTGGGAAACATAATTTGCCTTCCCTTTGCAAATACCTTAAAGAAGGAAAAGTTAATAAAAAACTTGCCTACTGTTGAGTTCTGGGATCCTTGGATTCTGAGATCCCTGAACTCTTCCTCTGTTCTTCCAGGCCCCAGTACTTGATTTTCTAGCTTTTGACTGTCTCAAAATCTAAACCTCAGGAGACCTGGCAACCTCGTAGAGGCAGGCACAAGCATAGTCTTGAGTATCTTCAGGAGTCTCCATGAGCTCTTTCGTTTCTGTCCAGAAATCCACAAACACTTATTGGCATGCTATACCGATGGATCCATGTTGATGGTGAACCTAGAAGAAGGAGCATCTTCTCAACTAAAGAATACCTTGACTAAATTGAGTCTTGAATCCTAGCCCTTCCAATGGTCCAGTACCTAGAGTGCTAATGATCTTAACAGGATTTCCTGCAGTTTGAATGCTGTATAAAAACTCAACTATATAATGACAGATGCTGGATGTGTATCTCATTAACTCAAGAAACATTCAAGGGATTTGCAGAGCCAAAGACACAAATGGAGGGGGGCTGCTCTTCTCAGAAGGGACTGTAATACAGAAACCTCTTAATGTTGAAAGCCTGGTAAAGTGGGAGTTAATTTGCTAACAAGAGAATAGAAAGGGATTTAGTAGATTCTCTAATCCAAAAGAGTGCTTGTGTCTGTCTGATTCATAAATCAACATGCTCTGGGCATTTTTGTTGTTGTTGTTGTTGTCTTTTTAAAAAAGTGTCCCTGTATTTACCAGGCAGCTGGAACACTTCTCAACTGCCAAGTTGATGGAGAGGCTCTCTTAGATGTAGAACCAAGAAAGGAGTACAGTCAATTGGTTCCAGTACATTGCACCTAAAGGAACATATTTTGCAGCCTATCTACTTTGGGGCATTTCAACTATTCTTACATTGTTCATGTGTTTTAGGAAGGGATTAGCAGTTCTCCTCCAATTGCTTAATACTCCTTGCCAAAAAAAAGAAAGAGGAAAGAAAGCTGTTTTCTCAACCTTCTCAATTTGCCTGAGCCAAAGCACTGTTGGGAACCTTTGCTACTGTTAGTACAGCTGCGGTTTTTAACGGGCACTGAGAAGAAGGCAGCATTCAGAAACCCTCTACATCTTCAGCTTGCTTTCCCCTGTTGTAAATAATATAACTAAGTTGTTTGCAAGAAAAATTAAGACCTACAATGCTATGCTACATAAGGCTGCAGATCAGAGCCAAAATACACCATTACTCTGAGCAGAGGTTGGAACATTTTGTTTTTAAAGTTAATACATTAGTGTTTTTAATTTTAAATCCCCTATTATTCAATACTAATTTGCTTTTTGAGTAATGAGTTATGAGCAAACAGTAATTACCTTTTTAAAAGAAAAACTATAAAAATTAGAAAAATGATCCCAAGTCCTCCCAAGTGGTCCTGCAAAGCAACATTTTAGAGAAACACATTATTCATTGTATTTGGAAAAATGGTGTTACCAGTTGTTAGGTTGTAGCATTAGTTTTAATGCATTACTTCCTCAGGCTGACCCTTTAGTATGTACTTAATACAGACCCAGAAAAAACAAACAAATGCTACTGCACATAGCTTGGCTCTGTGTCATATTTATTTACCATGCAAAGGTCAGCCTGAAACTTGAATGCCACCAGAGGTATAGGAGGTAAAGCTCCTGGACAGAAAGTTGATCTTGCTATGTCATTTTCAGGCCTATATTCCACTCCACATGTACTGTCTGGGGTGCTGTTCCACCAGTAGAATGGTCACTGATTATCATTGTCCTGTGCTGTCAGGTCATTTCTGACTTACGGTAACCCTAAGGCAAATCTATCATGGGATTATCTGGGGGTTGAGAGAGTGTGATGACACCAAGGTCACCCAGAGGGTTTCTATGGGTGAGCGGGTAATCAAACCCTGCTCTCCTAGATCGTAGTCCAGCACTCAAACTGCTACGCCACACTTGCTCTGGATTTAACACATCCTCAAAAAAGAGGCATAAAGGAACAGAGACTTGCACAAAAATTTTCCTATACTTATGTATATGTATGGGGCCTAAGTACCCTAAAGACACCAGATCTCTTCTCAACTTGAATGCTAAGCAAGGTCAGTCCTGGTTAGTACTTGGGTGTGAGACTGCCAATAAATACCAGGTGATGTAAGCCACATTTCACAGGAAGGAACTGGCAAAGCCACCTCCTTGTCTAAGAAACCCTATGAGATACATGGGGTTGAAATTCATGGGGTTGACAAGTGACTTGAAGGCACGTATATGCATAGACACAAATTTTGAACTAACTCCTACATATTTTTTAAAAATACTGTGTATCACAACATAGTATATCATATGTCTCTTATGTATCAGGTGTCCCTTTTGATTAAGGGATGATATTTTGTGATGTCAGTTCTAGTAGAAAAAATACAGAATCTTTCTGCACTCAAAATACTAACAAATTTATTGTGGTGTAAGCTTTCATTGACTAGGGTTCACTTTTTCCAATGCATAAAATCATATCCTAAATTTGCAGGTACATACATATATACATACAGATAACGAAGGTGAAACTATATGTATTGTTTCATTGATTTGATTATTTTATATGGTACATTAGGTTTTTTTAAAATGTATATATATATGGTACATTAGTTTTTTAATATATATATATATATATATATATATAAAAATTTTAAAATATATAATGTACATATATATATATAAAATTTATATATATATATAAAATATATTTTATATATATTCAAATTGCTTGAGATAGTTGATACTTTATAACTCCTAATTTCATTGTTCTTTTCTTTGGCATCGGTTAGGTTTTAATTTCCCCTCTTTGTTTTTGCTTTTAGAATTGTAACCATTACTTTTTATTAATTTCTAGTTATGAAACAATGTACAAGTAACACACCCTACAATTACAAAAATTAAACTGATCAAAGTTTTATTATAACACTTGAAATCAACCTACAATATTCTTCTTCTTAAGCATTTCCTGTCTCCAATAGAAAAATAACTTCATAGAGAAACGCTTAAGCATCCTGTGTTCACCATTTCTCCACTCCTACATGGTCCCATTTTGGGTGACAATTATTAGAATACTCAGCCAGCATGGCCAGTGGCCATTCTACGCCCTCCAGCATTTCATAAATGAAAACTGAGACATGTGTGGCCAAGCAACATCAAAGTATGATACAGACAGCAAAAGTTTTTTTTTTTTAAAGGACAGGCAAGGAGATGCTTTATTGTTCTTAACTGAATTGTTTTTAGTAGCTTTTCTTCTTTTGAAGTTGCATTTTATTCTTTTAATTGGAGGTTTGAATTGGTTTTTTTTTTAATTATTTTTTATTAAAATTTCAAACCATTAAAACACATCTCTTACATCTCTCTTACAAATCGCAAGCACATCAATGGCAAAAAACTTGGCAAAAAAGATTGAAATATACTGCTTGCCAAAATCTGCGGGAATATGTCTATAAAATGCATTTGAGATGGTACCTTCCACCTGAAAGGTTGGCGAAAATGTACAAGTGTGATGAAAGATGCTGGAAATGTAAAACAGCAAAAGTTATTAATGAGGAAGAATACCCAGACTAGAGGAGGCTGCAGAAGTTTGCTTTTGCCAGAGCCTACTGGGAAGGGCAAGATTCTACCCTCTCCTCTCTCCACTGCTGAGTTAATTGAATGAAAAATACTTCTGCACTTTGAACTCAGCTTGCAGCAACTGAGGACAAAGGGGAAAAGTGAGAGGAGAAGAGGGCGACTGGGACATTTTAAAAGCAGCTGAAACGTGGGAGAACACAGGCCTAATTAGAATAGTATCTGCCAAACAGAGACAATTTGAGGATATGTGACTCCTGCTGGGGAACTGTAGTACAAAACAGTAACTTTTTCAAACTGACCAAATTATTCTGAAAAGACTGAATATTTGCAGCCTCATGGAAGGACTATATCTAGGGTAGGATGTGGAGTAAGCACAGCAACACCTCATATTCTATTACTGTCCTCTCTGAAATCTGTTTTTCCTGAGTGAAATCTTTCCAGTATTCAGCTTGGAGGTTTTGCATCTTGCATTTTAAACTTGTTTACTCCCTTTATGAGGAAAGCATTTGAAATATAAACACCAGACTTATTGATAGCTAAATCTTGTGCTATTACAAATGATGGTGCCTTTTTTTTTCTTTTTCTCTTCCCACCTCCCTGATAGTCTTCAGATGCTGAAAATAAAACCAAGCAACGTAATAAAAACAGAGCAGAGTATCCAAATTAGCAACATAAACTGGAACAAAACAAGCAGTGATTGAACTCCAAATAAAATTAAATCAGATCTAAGCAGATGGCGATGGGCCACGGAAAATGAAAACCTTATGTCTAGAAAGAGTTTGAAAATATATTCTCCTAAGAATAACCAATGTCTTCCTATACTGTAGGAAAGGATATTATAGTTGGCTGATGTCTATTCAGCTGCAGCAGGTGCAAACAACCTATTTCTTCCAGCTTGAGAGCTTGTGAAGTAATCTCTTCAGGACTCTGGCCTTTTCCGCATGACAATCTTCTAGCGCGATTATTCCACTTTCAACCTCCTAGGGAATCCTGGGGTTTGCAGCTTTGAGAGGGGCCGGCTGGATTCCCTAGGAGGTTGAAAGTGGAATAGTCGCACTAGAAGAGTGTTGTGCGGAAAGTCACTTTTAAGAAGAATGAATATCATGTATTATTTTATTTTCTTTATTTTATTCATATGCGTATGTACTTTTCCCCAGTACTGGGACTCAAGGCAGCTTGAGCAGACTTACTGAATTTACTTATTGAACTTACATAAGTGTTGACTGACAAAATTAGTATTCATTCAGCAAGTCCACTCTACGTAGCATGAACAACAGGATATAGGCCCTTTCTGCAGCACCTTCCTATCTTGCCATGGGGATGGAAGAAGGACAGGACTGCAACGATGCTTCTGAATGACGTTGTCGCGGTTCTGGCCTTCTCCCATCCCCAGGCGTCACAACTGCAGATTAAATCATTGACGAGTCTTCCCAGCGCAGCTCCAGAAAGTACCCAGCTGCACTGTGGAAGGAAGAGCCGCGGCCATTGCACTCTCTTCCGCAGGGAGCCAGCCAGTGCAGAGGGCAGTGCTGCTGTCACGCTCCCCTTCTGGCATGGCTGCTGCCGGGATGACTTCGCAAAAAGGTAGGGTTCAGAAAGGGCCTCAGTCTTCTCTATTTATATAGGGATGGCTATGTAGAGAACTTCCCAGGTGAAGTGGGAAAGTTAACTGGTCCAGATCAAATCTGATTGGACTATAGCATGCGTGTAGTTGTAGCCATTTTCAAACGCAAGGCAGAGCAGAATCCCAATTCCTGTTTAGTGTCCTCAGCATCTGTTGTTGTTACCGTATTGTTGTTGTTACTGGAGCATGTCCAGAGGAGGGCAACCAAAATGGTGAAGGGTCTGTAAGCCATGCTCTATGAGGAGCAGCTTAGGGAGCTGGGTATGTTTAGTCTGCAGAAGAGAAGGTTAAGAGGGGATATGATAGCCATGTTTAAATATTCGAAGGGATGCTATGTCGAGGAGGGAGCAGCCTTGTTTTCCGCTGCTCCAGAGACTAGGACAAGGAGCAATGGATTCAAGCTGCGGGAAAAGCGATTCCACTTAATCCTCAGGAAGAGCTTCCTGACAGTCAGAGCTGTCTGGCAGTGGAATATGCTGCCTCAGAGTGTGGTGGAGTCTCCTTTTTGGAGGTTTTTAAGCAGAGGCTGGATGGCCATCTGTCGGGAATGGGTTCATGCATGGCAGGGGGTAGAACTCGATGGCCTCTGTGGTCTCTTCTAACTCTATGACTCTACCTTTTAAGTTGATTCCAACTGATGGTGACTCTATCAGGGTTTCTTGCCTCCCTTTTTGTGACTTACCTTTTTGGAAAATGCCTGAATAGGACTTAAAATCATAACAGTTGGAAAGAAGCCCATGCACCATCTAGTCTAACCGCCTGTGCCTCTGTGGGAATCCACGGACAGAGCATCCTTGACCCTGGCATAGGTGAAACAATTTCAACGATCAGTGGTTTTGTGTGCCTTCAAGTCCTTTCTGATTTATGGTGACCCTAAGGCAAACCTATCAGGTGATTTTATTGTCAAATATAAATACTGTGAACTATCCATATCAGTATTTTTTAAAATATCAGTTTTGTTGTTGTTGTTTGCCTTAGAGTTTGCAACCCTAAGGCAAACCTATCATGGGCTTTTCTTGACAAGATTTGTTTGGAGAGGGTTTGTCTTTGCCTTTCTCTGGGGCTGAGAGTGTGTAACTTACTCAGTTTCCATGGCTGAGCAAGGATTCAAACTCTGGTTTCCCAGAGGTCTAGACCATTTCCACACTATACTGTAATAGTGCCATTATTCCACTTTCAACATCTTATGGAATTCTGAGCTTTGTAGTTTACTGAGGCCAAAGAGCTCTAAATGCCCCTTCCTAAAATGCAAACCCCAGAATTCCATAGGGTGTTGAAAGTCATATAATAGCACTATAACAGTCTAGTGCGGAAATGGCCCCAGTCAAACACACAAACCACTATGCCCAATGCATCAGTAGTTCTCTCTCTATCGGAAACCTTTTTGTATGTGACCTTTCTCTCCCCACACAGTGTGAAGTGGTACAGCTCTGACACAGGTTTTTCATCTTATAGGCATGAAGAACAGCTTACAAAGAGGAAGGGGTTCCACTTTCTGCCAACTACACTGTTTACTGGGTTACAAGTTAAAATAACACACTGTAATAAATTATGGGAAAAGGTACTATTAAAAAAGTGACATTCTGAGGTCCGAGAAAAATGATGGTTGAGAACTGATGACAAGTATGCAGAGCCCATGTAGTCCACATCCAGCCTCTAACTGGAGGAGGGATGGATGAGTTAGCCAAATCTAGTTTCTCCTGGGATGCTTCCGAAGCTTCTGATTTAATTCTTTTAAAGCATCACTATCAAATCTTTTCCTCAAAGCATTTTCTAATATATTAAAACCAGAAAGAAAATCAACCATAAAAACCACATCACAAGAGTAAGAAGGAAATCATTTCCAAGTATCCTGCCTACTTCTTTCTAAAAATCCGAAAAAACAGACAAATGAAAAAAAAAAAACTATAACTACCTTCAGGACTTAATATCTCAAAGCTTTCCTGAATAGAGGGCTTTAAAAAGCCACTTAATGGCCAGGAGGGAGGAAACCAACCACCACATCTGAAACATCATTTCATAAGCTGGGAGCAACTCACAAGAAGTCCCTGCTCCTTGTTGCAGATGACTTCAAATTCACACTGCTAAGGAAACTCTTATTGTCCCTAAATAATAATCCCAACAGGCAAGCAAGTTCCCAAAGGCAAAGATGTATTCTGAAATACATACTGCATACTCAACCAAGCCAACTCAAAAAGCTTCTATGTCTATGAGTCTCGTGACACTTATCTACACTGACTTTTCTAGCCAGATATAAAGTATGGTTATTAGGAAGAGTGATAAAGACTGCAATGACCAAATATCTCCTGTTAAGTAAACCAGACAGAACTTAAAATCAGTGCCTCAAAAGCATTTCCTTGTAATACTCACCCAAGCTTGTTGGAAAAGAATCAGTCACTGACACCAGTGCCAATGTAAACAGCAACAGTCGAAGATCCATACCTCTGGATTCTGCAGCTATTTAAAAAAAGAGACAGAGACAACAATATCAATCTCATGATCGTAAATGCTCTTAAGAAATAAATGCTCTTTCACCTGTCTGCTTAGTTTCCTGAGCGGTGCTAAGCCAAAGATTTATGAAGGAAGCAGATTATACTAAATGTTATTGCCTTGTAAAGTTTTACTGTATAATATACACTGGAAGAGACAGTAAATCCTACTCTTGGAGGCTTCTAACCCATGAATTTTGCAAAGCAAAGAAGGACTTCCAGGACGTATACTGGTTTTATAACAGTACTGTGTAACTGTCAGCAGTTATAAAAAATAAAATCCTGAGAACTGTAGTTTGCTGACGGTGCTCAGAATTGTGTTAGAGAAACTCCAAGAAAAGGAGTTAGAATCCTTCATGAAACAACAGTGGAAAACTGCACTCCTATCCATGGTCTATTAGCAGTTCTTGATATTCAGAGAGGTCAGGAATGGGTGTTCAGGAACTATTTTATGGAATGATATGGATACACCAAACCTGGAGCCTCTTTATTCCTAAGAAAACCTACCCTTCATGTTGCATTTATTGTATATGTTCAGTACATATATTCTATATATATCAATAAGTTTTGGTAAATTTGTATTCCTCATTGTTGGGACAGTGTTTTAATTTCATACCATTGCAGTTAATGCAATGGAAGATTTCCAAGAAAAAAATTATACAGGAAAAAGCCAAAATAGACCCTGGCCACTGCAAGGCAGCAAGGTTCTGGATGCTGCAGTGGCTGCATGGCAGGATGGTTTTGCCTGTGTGGTATAAATGCTTCACTCTTCCTTCTCCATTTATTATATACTAAGTTACAGTTGGACATACCGTCCAACTGTCCAAATTTTGCAGGGGCAACCTCAACCCCCTGTAGTCCTATTTTTTCGGTTGCTTTTAAAACGTCCCAGTTTCTCTCTCTTCCTCCCACTTTCTCCCTTTGTTCTCTGCTTACTTCAACTGCTGCAAATTGTGTTCAAAGGGCAAAAGTGGTTTGCACTCAATTACGTCAACAAGGGGAAAGGAGAGAGCAGAATCTTACCCTTCCCTGTATATTCAGACAAACTACAGCAACCTCTCCTAACTTTACCATCCTGCCCACACTCTAATATTGATTGGCCACATATGTCCCAGTTCTCATCTATGAAATGTCGTAGGGCATGTACTTTAATAATTTGGGGGTTTAAGAAACAAAATGGATGGTAGCAGTTTATTCTCTGTCTAATCTATTTCTTGCTGTCCTGTTTCTTTTTCCAAAATGGACTTCCAGTTGCAGAAGCCCAGCATAGCCAATAGTGAAGAATGCTGGGAACTGCAGTTCAGCAACATCTGCCTGATTTCCACCCCAGTCTATAAAATCACTACTCCATCTTATCTTTTTGAAAAGGAAAAACGTTTTTTCAGATTTTTTTTTAAATTAGAGTTTCATGACCAAAAAACCTATACAGTCAATGAACAAACAAACAAACATAGTTCAACAGGCTTCTGATATGGGAAAAACTTTTTGAAGTTTTTATGTAGAATGCATTTTTAAGATGAAACTCATTTTAATGGATCTTTTATTAGTTGTCTTGAATTTTGAGGGATGAATTTTTATTTACAATTAAGAACATTGTTAAAAACTGAATTTATATTTGTTAACTTTAGTAGACTCAATTTTTAACTTATATTTTAAAATCTCACTTCTAACAGGAAAGACCTGGCATGGTGAAAGATGTTCATATTATATACGACCCAGTGATTTATTCTTACCCGTTAGACACTGAGGAAGGCAAATTTTGTTACTAGGTCTAGAACAGGACATTCATATTTAAAGCAACTTATGTGAAGCTGATTTCATTTTGTTGGTATGTTTGTTGGTACAACTTTCTTCTTTGTTGCCTAACACTTCTGGAGCCAGTGCAATACAAGTGGTTTGAGCTTTGGACTAGGACTCTAGAGACTAGGGCCATTTCCACACTACACTGTTATAGTGCTATTATCCCACATTCAATATCCCATGGAATCCTGGGGCTTGCAGTTTAGGGAGGGGCCTTTAAAATTCTCAGCCAGAGAGCTCTTTGGCCTCAGTAAACTACAAACCCCAGAATTCCACAGGAGGTTGAAAGTAGAATAATAGCACTAGAACACTATAGTGCGGAAATGGCCTGGGGTTTGAATTCCTCCTCATCTGTAGAAATTCACTAGGTGACCTTGGGCAAGCCATACGCTCTCATCCTCGGAAGAGAGCAAAGGCAAACCCTCTCCAAACAAATTTTGCCAAGAAAAACCCCATGATAGGTTTGCTTTGGATTGCCATAAATGTAGGCACACAACAACACACCTCTGGAGCCTGTTTCTCATCCCAGTGTTGTCCTGGATTTTCCAAGGGAAGAACCTTTTCAGCTTCCCTTGCAATATATTTAGGCATTCCTCTCAAGCCATCTCATGGCAAGATTTGTAACAGTGAGAAAAAAAAAAGTGTGTCAGTTCTGTCCTTCCAAAATGAAAGGCGCACAGATTTCCACACAACGGGCCTGCCTTTGAAGGCCTTCCCTCACTCAGTGGAAACGAGACAGAGCTCCTCGCCAGCTGGAAGTAATTAAATCTCACCACAAACCCTACACAGCTGCAAAAAGGACTCAGGCCTCACAGATATTCCTCTTCCACAGTTGACAGAAGAGGCTAGCTTGTTTAATCAATGGTAAATCGGTAAATGCCAGTAACGAAAGAATTCTTCTCAGCAGCCCATACTTGTGCTTGCTTTGCTCAAAGGGGGCACACAGAACAGTTTTGCACTCAAAGTGTTTACTGTAAAAATGTATTTGTGTAAAAATGGAGGATTCACTATGGAAAAGATAGTAACGACTGAACTGGGAAGAATAACATAGGGAAGTGCATGGGGGAGGTGGATATACCAAACATGGGCCCTTTTTGCATGCTTTTTTTTTTTTGCGAGCGCCCCTTGAGCATTGCGTGAGTGGGAGCGTCACTCCGTATGACGCACTCCCACTCATGCAATGCTCATGAGGCTAAAGCGGGGCGCACACATTTTCTTATTTTCGACTGTAAGCCGAAAATACTTCGCGCTTGCGCAATGCTCGCGGCACCCTCATGCATTTACCTGCATGCAGTGCTTCGGCGAGCCGGGGCGGTCGCGCTTCCTTCTCCCAGCGCAGCCTGCAGCTCCCAGACTGTGCTGCGGAAGGAAGGGGTGGGGCGCGAGTGCGACAGTCCCACTACCAGGAAGCCGGTGCGGGAGGCAGAAGGGCTGGCGTGAACAGCTGCTTGTGCGAGTGCTGCTCCCCACTGCCGCGATCAAGGTAAGGTGCGAAAAGGGCCATGGTGATGTATGTCTCTTTTTTTTATGTGTTGTGGAAAACTAATAAAAAATTTTATAAAAAAAAATCAAAGTGTTTACCACATGTGTATCACTCCTATCCAGAGCTTGAAAAACTTAGTTTCTGTACTATGACTCTCCAAAACTTCCAGCCAATATGGCCATTACTCTCAGCAGTTTTTTAGACAGGGTCAAAGTACAGCTGCGTGAGGCCCTCAGGGCCCCTCGTGGGTCAAAAGATCTTGTTTCAAATTTAATTTAATTTAATTTGTTGTTTGTTTGTTTGCTCTGAAATGCCCCAAAATGATCTTTAGGATGTGTAGAGAGTGTTTCCAGAACATTTAGCACCCCTGGACCTCCCCAATGAGTCAAAGCAAAATACTGCAAAATTCTTCAAAAATGTTTTTGCCCCAAAATATCCCCAAATGCCTAGGAAGATCCCAAAACATGCCTCCATCTCTGCTAGAGGATGTTGGGGGTGGGGGAAACATTTTTTAAAATAGGAGTGGGGTACAGTTTTTCAAAGTTTCCTGGAGGGCTAACGCAGTCCCCTAGTCTTCCACAGTTGCCAATCCTCAGTTTTGATTGAGGTGAGAAACCAAATGTTGCTGGATTCCAAATCCCATCAGCCCAGGCCTGTATGCTAAATGGGCGAGGATCATAGGAGCACACATCCAACACTAAGGTGGGGGGACATAGAGTTTCCACTTCTACTTTAGAAATTTATGATCCCGTAATGCTTGGTTTCTAAAATAAGAAACATTACAACAAGAAGATACATATTGGTCCAACTCAATATCACAGCTAAGTGATGGTTTAGGCCTTGCATCATTCTTCCCTCCTTTCAAAAGACGCACTTATGCCCTCTCATCTTTCTTTTGAAAAGGAATAGATATTGTTTGTCAATCTCTCCCTGTCACAGAGACACATTTCAACAGAGCCTTTAAAATATATATTTTGGGGACAAGCAAGCATGAGTAACTTCTGATTTTGTGATTCTGTGGCTCTTTCAGACGAAACAAATGTGTCAGGACGTTGTAGATATCTGCTTCTGTAATCTTCAGTTGTTCTTTTTTAAAAATATATCCAAATAACGTTTCTGTTATTTCAGACTATTTTCTGGCACTTCTTGGCACCAGCTGCAACACTGATTCCCACCCTCAAGCAGGTTTCTTTTTAATGCTGAAACATACTAGAACAATATTTCCCATCTCTTCTCTCACTTGTTTTTTAACTTTGGTGAAATGGAACTTTGGTACTATACCTCTACAAAATCCACAGGGGAGAACATTTGTCCTTCAAGCCGTACGATTACTTTAGCAATCCATGACCTAGCTTTAAAAAGTCTTGAAGAGCCTCAGTGCAGATCCAAGAAATCACTATAAAAAGTCCCCAAAAGAATGAATGGATCTGGAGGCAACCACAACCAGAAAGACCCATGGAATTATATTGCAAGAGCTCACACTTCTTTAGACTAATTTGCAAAAGCCCTATGAAGGAGGGCTGGTGATGGTAATCATGGGGAAAGTTCCTTAAACTGTTAGAACAAATGAATGACATGTTAGGCCTGATCCAGTTGCACTCTTGCATGTGGTGTTAGGTGCATTCAGTGCATCTGAAGAAACGGCTTCCTATCTACAAAAGTGTGTGATGAAATAAACCGTAAGAACCATTCCCGCTTGATCTCGCTCTAACACTATAGCAATGGATTGCTACCGGTTCAGGAGCCGTGCTTCCACACAACATCATCGCTATCCAGCTGCTATCCATTAAGTACATTAGCAACCCATTGTATTGTTCCCTGTAGAGGGACCTCCAGAGTCTGGGTGGTGTTCATTGGCATATTTTTGAGTCTTAATTTTAGTGGTAGCCAAATCTTGTTTACTTTCTGAGTTTCTTCTTTCCTATTGAAACTGTCCATGTGTTTATGGATTTCAATGGCCTCTCTGTGTAGCCTGCAATAGTAGTAGGAGTCCCTCTACAGGGAACAATACAACAGGTTGCTAATGTACTTAATGCACTGTTGCGCATATCCCTTGACTAAAAATACACCCTGGGGGATATTCCATTTAACAATAGGCCATCAAACAGGCCAACTGTAACACATGCAAATTGCTCCCTCCCACCCGGGGACTACACAAGTATATATACTCTGTCTCACTTCCATGCCACCAGATCCTCTGAGGATGTCAGCCACAGATGCAGGCAAAACGTCAGGAGGAAATACTAATAGAACACAGCCTCAAAGCCAGGAAAAGTCACAACAACTTATGGATTGCGAACATGAAAGCCTTCGACTTTACAAAATTCACTCTGTTCTTTAAATGATTGATGGTCATTTGTCTGGGGAAAAGGTGGGCAAAGAGCAGCTTACGGGCTGAATGTTGCCCCCAGTGCCATTTTTACAGGCCTCAGGGCCTGTGAGAAGTTAAAAAAAAATTGCCCACATATGCTCTCCAGTGGGTAGAGGGGTAATTTGATACACTTCCCCCCGGGCAACTTTACATCTAGAAATTCTCTTTTTCAGAACTGGAAGTTAACCAGAAGTGACTTCCAGTCACTTTGTGTCCTGAAAAAAGGCTCTCCTGGGCTTAAAAAGGTCTAGGAGAACTTTAAAAAAGGCAAAAAGTTGCCCCACAAGCCTCTGGAAGGTTTTGAGAGACATCTGGGGGAAAATTTTAACTAAATATTTGTGTGCAGGAGTAAAATCATGAACTCGGAACAGTGGATGAAGGCTGGGCTGTGGAGGATGCAAAGTGTGATTTGACTGGGCCTATAATATTTAATCAGATCAGCTGAAATACTACCTTACTATTAAAAAGTCTCCAAAAGGGAGCTTTTTATAAATTTGTGTCGCATGTTTCTTTTCAGCTTCTTGTTATGCTGCTCCCAATTTTCCTCTTGACTTCTTTTTAAGTTTATTTATTCCAAATTATAGTCAACTAGTGTGGTTCACAAGAGTGGCATTCTTTTATTTCAAATATCTTTGCTCATGGCATTCACTGTGATATTGGCTCTGTGTCCAAACCCTTTTCCCCTCTCCTGAATTTGTTTTTGTTTCTAGATGCATTTCCAGTTTGCACCCCTTATGTTCCCCTTCTGTTTCTCCTCCAATGGCTCTTCTCTATATTACAAACCTCTTTGTACTAAGTGTAGTAGTAGCACACCAAGCTGCAATAATGTACTGGTCTATTCCTTTGGGGCTTTTTTGGTTCATGGTACTGGTGCCTGAGCTAGAGGGGTCACTTCCCTTTGGAATGTCTCTGAGAAAGTCAGTTTCATGAATTAGGAGAAAATCATCTTGGCTATCAAAAAGGAAAGTGTTAACTACAAATCACAAAACCACTGGCAGAGCGATACAAGCGGAAGATTCTTTAAATTCAAGATATATCTTTTAAAAACGGATCAGCCTAAAACCTTTTTAAAAACCCTATTGAGGCATAACTTATCTATACAAATCTTAAAGAAAATTCAGAAATGTGTGTACAAAATGTGTACAAAACATTTATTGGTGCGACATGTGACCAGTGGTGTCATTTGGCCGTTTTATACGGGTTCACTTGAAGCAGTTGTTAAAATCTGTTAGTTCACCAATCTGCTTCTTGTAGAAATCAAAAGTTTCTCTGCACCCTCCCCTCTCTTACTTGTGCATGCTTTGATTCATTCTCAGCTGTTCTCTCCTACAGCTGCTGCAGCAGCAGGAAGCCCAAAAGTTTCCTGGCTAGTCCCAGCTCTGCCAAGGCAATGCACAATTAAGGAAGGAGAGCTGATTGCTGGCCTGTAGGCAGCTCCCAACTGGGAAGGAAGGCAGGCAGGAAAGAAGAAAGGAGGGAGAGCAATAGAGAATGGCAGAAAGAGGGGGAAGGCCCTTATTCTCCCCATCCCCACTATAGGCAGGCACACATCCACACACAGTTCTCCAACGATGAATCAGACCACAATCGAAATGTTTCAGTTAACATGTACACAATGTGGCGAGAAAAACAGATTGAATCATCTGTTAATTATTTTCAATGCCTTGTTACTAGCAACAAGAAGGAATGTGATGGGTGATGTACACAGCATTCTGTAGAAACTATTTATAATTGCTCCTGGATTATCATTCTGTAGAAACTATTTATAATTGCTTCTGCTGAATCAAAGGCCATTTCCGCACTACACAGTTTTAGTGCTATTATTCCACTTTCAACATCCTGTGGAATTCTGGGGTTTGTAGTTTACTGAAGCCAAAGAGCTCTCTGGCTGAGGATTCTAAAGGCCCCTCCCTAAACTGCAAATCCCAGGATTCCATAGGATGTTGAAAGTGGAATAATAGCACTAAAACAGTGTTGTGCGGAAATGGCCGGAGTCTAGGAAAGAGAGGGGAAATAAGGCAAGAACGCTATACAGGCTTACAAGTGAACTCATTTGGACTGACTTCTGAGAAGACAAGGATAGAATTGTGCTATAAGGAGATATAACTATAGGCAATTTTTTAAATCATTGAACTGATGGTCAATGGGAAAAAAAGACGTGGATATTCGAGAGTATTGCAATGCAAAGATCAGTGCATTAGCAAGCCTATTAGACTGTCATTTTAATAATGATAATGATAATGATAATGATGATGATGATGATAATAAATAATAATAATAATAATAATAATAATAACAACAACAACAACAACAACAACAACAACAACAACAACAACCACCACCACCACCACCACCTGCCTCTCCCCATTTAGGCACTATGGCACAGTTTTTATGGGATGCCTCTTATGATATGTTATAAAGAAGAGGGGCAACAACTTCCTTGGATTATAAATAGAAAGTCTTCTTTCTTGAGCAGACTGAAAGTCTGCCGGTCAGATGCTTCATTCACCTCATGTCATGATGACCCTTCTGCAGAATGCCTGATAACTTTCCCCTTATTAACAGGTTCTGTATTAGAGAGGGGGAGAGGTAGAGCAACTTTTAAAACTACATTTTTACGTCCTTGTACATTCAAAATCACACCCAGCTTTTCGGAGAACCCTTATCTTTTCCCTCTTGGTTGGAAAATTAGCTTTGAAGTTTGCAATTTTGAATGGAATAATTCCAGCAGCAGAAAGTCTCCTTTCTTCTAATCTCAGCTGAAGCTCTTAAGATTACTTTTCAGTTAAGATGTTAGAGCACACATCCATGTATAAGGAAAATGGGAAACCATCATTCTTATTATATTCTTGCCTTTATATCAAAACGAGTGTATTTACCTGGTATTGCCCAGAGTTCTATTTTCCTCTTAAGGACTTACCAAACTGTCTTCTCCAGCACTCGTAACTTTTCCCCATATTTCCCAGTGCAATCTGTATTCAGAGAGTTATTTACATACACAGTTTGGGTTCCTGGGGGAATATACTGTCCTTCTCATTGCTGCTAGGCCTCATCTCCATAGCAGCTGGTCTATTCAAAGTTGTTAACATACAGAGGTTGGGTTCCTGAGGGAATACACTGTCCTCTTCCTTGCTGCTAGGCCTCCTCTCCATAACAGCAGGCCTATTCCAGTCTGTTCCAGTACCTGTAACTTCCTCCCATATTCCCCAATCCAATCTGTATTCAGAGTTGTTAACGTAACAGAGGTTTGGTTTCTGAGGGAATACACTGAACTTCTTGCTGTTAGGCCTTGTCTCCATAGCAACAGGCCTGAGTTCTCTGGCTGAGAATTCTAAAGGCCCCTTCCTAACTCCCAACCCTAGGATTCCATAGAATCTTCACAGCCAGCCAATAGGAGGTCTTCGCCTACCTGACGCAGACAAACCAACAAATGCACATACTTTGTCTTTTATATAGTAGATGGAGTGCTGAGATTTCACAGATATTACTATTTGTATTGAGAAATCTGCAATTAAACCTGTTAAATATAATAGGATATTTTAGCAAATGGTAAACCACAGGCTTAACAGTTTTCACTTCTCTGGGTGAAAGGCTCAGTGACTTATTTTACAGTAGAAGAAAAAAGAGAAGGAGCAGCACAGATCAATCATGCTTGACCTGTATTTAATAGCAGACATGAATTATCACCCAGCACAGGTCACATATTGACTAGTTTTGTCAAGCTGGAATATCATGTATTAGCTAGTTTTGCATATAACGTCAAACTATGGTTTATGCATGAACCTGAACAATCTGAACAAGTCCAAGCAAAGCCTCAGCTTGCACAGACACACACTCTTTCATGCAGCAAAGGGTAGGACTTATTCAGTGTACAGTTTCATTTTTGGAGAATCTTGACACATTGTTATCTACAAAGCAGAGATGATGCTTTAAAAAAATATCTGCGGTCAATTTCTCAAACAAGCCAACTTCAGCCTATTTAAATAACCAGAGTTTGGTTTAAACCATGATTTCTGGTATAATTGTAACAACACATATGGATTCCACAACAGTGAAATTGAAAATTGGCAAAGTCCTTCCCCCACCACATAATAGGTGGACAGTATAGGGGTATATGGGAAACCAAGGCTTTGTGTGGGGTCATTATGCATTTTATCTGTAGCAGCCTATGTGAATTTCACTCCCGTGTTTCCATCCTACAGAGGTTCCACCCTCCTCCTCAAAATACTTTAAAAGAAAAGCCTAAAACAAGGACAACTGCATTCCATGCAAAAAGGACTCCGTGTGAAAGGGGCTATACTGCATGCAAAAAGGACCTGGGGACAATTGTTGACCACAAGTTGAATATAAGCCAGCATTGTGATGCTGCAGCAAAGAAGGTACATGCTATTTTAGCCTCCATTAACAGACGCATAGTTTCAAAGTTGAGAGAAGTAAAATAAGCCCACTATATTCTGCACTGGTCAGTACTGGAATAATATCTTTAGTTGTGGGTGCCTCATTTTAAGAAGTATATAGACAAGTTGGAGCAGATCTAGAGAAGTACAACAAGGATGAGAAGACGTATGGAGAACAAAACATATCAGGAGATGTTGAAGGAGCTGGGCATGTTCAGTTTAGGGAAAAGAAAACTGATTGCACTCTTTAAATACCTCACAGGCTCTCACAAAGAGGAGGGGAGAGGTTCGTTCGTGGCTACCCCAGAGGGTAGGACCAGGTCCAACGCTTTTAAGTTACAGAAGGGTAGATTTCAATACAATATTAGAAGGAACTTCATGACAATAAGAGTGGTTTGGCAATGAAACCAGTTGCCTAGAGAGGTGGCAGGGTCTCCTTCTCTGAATGTCTTTTTTAAAAAAAGGCTGGACAGCTACCTACTGAGGATGCTTTAGCTGGAGATCTTGCAGTGAGTAAGGGGTTAGACTTGATGATCCTGTGGATCCCTTCCAACTCTATGATTATATAGGAGAATCAAACCCTTGTTTCCAGGATTGTGGTCCAACGCTCAAACCACTACATCACAGTGGTTCTCTAACATTAAAAATGTGTGCTATGAAATGATGCACATAGCATCTGCATACCTTGTTTTGATCAAAAAGGTTAAAGCCAGAAATGATTTCTGGCCCCTTCTGGCTTTGATTTCCAGTGCCTTTTGTAGCCTGTGGCAGGTCCTGAGGGGTGGCAATTGGCCCCTAGGCAAGTTTTAAAGTACAGTTCCCCATTACATGCAAATAAGGAGAGCACAGGGGAAACAAAAATTGCCCAATCCTGCTGTCCTCATAAGGTTAATGAAAGGCTGACAAAACTCTGCAAAATAAAAGAGTAACCAGAAGTGCACAGAACCCTTATACCTTGCCCCGCCTCCAAAACCCCTCCAACACATATGTCCCAAGCTGGACTCTAATATTAGATTTATGAGCAGCTTCAGAGGCATTTGCAAGGAAGAACTGGGAGTATGGAAGGGGATAAGTATCTTTCACCCTGCTGCTCACTGATCTTCCCCTGCAGATTTTCCTTGATTCACAATCTCATCAGATAAAGTTTTCTGAAATATGCATTGGCAAGAATACTGTTAGTTAGTCACAAGCAGAATGGACCCACTGAATCAACAGCCAAATGATTCCTTATGAGTTATTAGGACAGCTACATAAGAATTCCCTAAACAGACACATAATTTGTTTTGGTTTTAAAATAATCTGATACCTCATTTGTTTATTTATTGGCTGATTTCTGCTTTTGGGTTTTCAAAAATGCCCATTTAAAAACAGTTCTATGTATATTAATGGCACCAATAAAGGGGTCTAAATTATTATTATTTTTCTCTCTCCTAGAGAAGCTGCTGCTTTTAGTTGGGCCTGTCAAGGAAAGGGTTTATTCACACCCTGGGCATTTGTAGGTATTTGACTGGGCCAAAGCAGCTGTGCCTCTTAATTGGCAGCATGCCTGGGCTGGGCTTCACCCAGGCACAGTTAAGACTCAAAAGTGGAGAGTCTTGCTTGAAGACGCAAAGTTGACTCAAGCGAGCCAACACTTGAAATTAAAAAAACAAAAAAACAAATTATGGTACATGGGCAAGGTCTAAGATGGAGCTCACAGAAAGCCTTTTTTGTTCATCTGAGATGTACTATTATCATTTGTATTTTTCCACTCTTTTCCCACCATCAGGCAATACCATTTTCTCATAATATTAAGGTCCTTCACAAATTGGTTAGGCCTCATTTGGAATACTGTGTCCAGTTCTGGGCACCTCAATTCATGAAGGAAGTTGACAAGCTGGAACGTGTCCAGAGGAGGGCGACCAAAATGGTGAAGGGTCTGGAAGCCATGCCCTATGAAGAACGGCTTAGGGAGCTGGGTATGTTTAGTATGCAGAAGAGAAGGTTAAGAGGGGACATGACAGCCATGTTTAAATATTTGAAGGGATGTCATGTTGAGGAGAGAGTGGGCTTGTTTTCTGCTGCTCCAGTGACAAGGAGCAATGGAGTCAAGCTGCAGGAAAGGAGATTCCACTTGAACCCCTGATAGTTAGATCTGTCCAGCAGTGGAATATCCTGCCTCGGAGTGTGGTGGAGTCTCCTTTGGAGGTTTTTAAGCAGAGGCTGGATGGCCATCTGTTGGGAATGCTTTGATGGGTGTTCCTGTATAGCAGGGGGTTGGACTCGAGGGCCCCTGGGGTCTCTTCCAACTCTATGATTCTATGAAATCACAAATGTGTGTGGTGGTTTGAACGCTGGACTACAATTCTGGAGACCAGGGTTCAAATCCCTACTCTGCCATGGAAACCCATTGGGTGACCTTGGGCATTTTCTCAGCTTCAGAGAAAGGAAAAGGCAAACCCCCTCTGAAGAAATCTTGCCAAGAAAACCGCATGATGGGTTTGCCTTAAGGTCACCATAAGTTGCAATGACTTGAGAGCATCCAACAACAACAAACAGATCACAACACAGCTAGACCATAATACAGGGATCTAAAGAATCTGGAGATGAAAAATTTCTCTTCCTCAGCAAGAAGGGATGTCTTGACATGTCAAGAGATCTCTCAGCCAGGAAAAAATATTACCATCTGATGTGAGATTTAAATTTTTTATTTTATTTTGCATATTGGGATTTTTGGTGAAAATTTTACAACGAGGCTTTTTGCACAAAAAACAACATAAAATAATTTTTTTAAAATGAAGAAGTCTTTGCTGTATTTTGCAAGATTGGTTCCAAAACGACAAGAATGATTGAAAAATGCCCCCCAACTCCATCTAAAATGCACAGAAATTTTCACAGTCTTTCCCAATCTTACCCAATCTTTTGTTCTTGCATGCAAGAATAAAATAAGCAACATTTTAACTTCCCCCTATAACTGTCCCCCCTCCCAAAAAAATAAAATAGGAGATGTCTATTTTGTAGTAGGCCAATGTAAGAATGAAAGCTAAGCCACAGAATGTGAAACATAGACATTACCTCGATAAAGGAATTACACACATAAGGAGCATGTTCCACATCACTCCATTCCATCATGGTGTCAGATAGATGTTGGTGGTGAGTAGCAGCTCTTTTGCTAAACCTAGCTGACTCTGCTCACACATCATTGAGCGGAGTTATCCAAAAAGTATAGCTCTTGGTTTCTTTTTGCCATGTGCCATCCTCTCTTCTTTCCCCCTGCAACAGCCCTGGGACTGCTACTCCTTACCACCATGATGGAAAAGAACCACTATTGCCCCAAGAACTATTGAGCTAGGCTCCACTTCACTGTTGAGACTGCTTTGCTATGAACAAACCAGTGGAGAAGTTGAAAAGACTAGGCATAGCTGCCATTTTACATTCTGCAAGAGAGGACATCACTGTGTTTATGTCCGTCCGCTTCTATCCAACATTCCTCTGTACCAGGAGGATCAAGAAGGAAGGGTTGCAGTGCTTGAAGATATGAGAGGTGGTCTCCCATTTCTCTTCAGTCTGGTCTAACCGTCTCTCTTTCTTTTCCCTCTCATGTTGAAACCACTTCACCGCCTTCTAAAGTTCTCTCCTCTTCCCCCCACCACCCATTTCAGTTACTGAAGGATCATTCCTCCCTTTCCTTCACTGACCTGCCCTTTTGTGAATCTTCAGCTATCATTGCTATATTTGATAGTCATGCCATATTATAATGTGCTGTCTTTGGTGCCTTACCATATAAAGTCAATACCATGCCATTCATCTAGCTTAGGTTAAAGCAGTGATTCTCAGTCTTTGGTTCTCCAGATGTTCTGGACTTGAACTCCCAAAACTTCCAGCCAATAAGGCAAATGCTCAGGAATTCTGGAAATTGAAGACCAAACCATCTGAAGGACCAAAGGCTGAAAATCACCAGCTTAAAGTGAAGTGGCCAAAAGCAGCAAGGTTCATGCTGCCACATTTTATGCATGTATATATTTTTTCTTTTTGGGTGAACATACAGCATCTATTCATCCTGATCAGATTTGTGGCAGATTACAAGGCAGCCTCTCCCTCCCCATTGATGGAGAAGTCTGTACCAGAGTAAGTGCACCCTTTGATATGCAGGATCTACGGCTTAAATAGTGATAGCCAAGCATCTTAAATTGGGAGTGGAGGCTTCCTGGGAACCCACACATGGGGAAAATTCCTGTATTGTGGCCTGAATCTTATTCTAGTGTAGGTTTGTTTCTAGACTCTTCAATTCACCAGTGGAGTTATGGTGACCTCATGAATTTCATAGAGTTTTCCTAGGCAAGGAATACTCAGAGGTGGTTTTGCCAGTTCTTTTCTTTGAAATGTAGCCTACAGCACCTGGCAATTGATGGCGGTTTCCCATCCAAGTACTCACCAGGGCTGACCCTACTTAGCTTCAATGATCAAGAGCAATCTGGGGCCTTTAGGGTATTTAGGCTGCAGCTGGACTAATTAATTGAATCAATGGAACTTGATCAACCAACATTTATATAGCTTCTATTTATTCTATATTGGAACCACATGGGTATAATATCCTCCCTGTGGTCTAGCCTCTTATTCTGTCCCTCAAGCTGCTTGGCTAGCAGTTACTTTTCTTCCTCTTTCACTGCAGTCTGATGGTAATTCAGGTTGCCAATTGGCTGCTACTCTTCAAAAAAAAAAAAATTAAACAGGAGTTATATTTTGCACAGAGCAAGGGACGAAGGGCTGGGAACTTTGGCACTGTCCACTGACTCACTCTTAAACCATCTTTGGCCCAGGCAAAGCTCATTTCTGTGTCCTACCTCCCACTGTGTGTGTTTTAACAACAGGAGCTCTGCCAGAGTTCTGCCCGCATTCACCTCAGCTGCTTGCTCCATTGGTCCATCTCCTGGCTTAAGCCCAGGAGGCAGCGGCCAAGATGCAAGAAGGGAGAGTTCTGGCTGGGAGCCTCAACTGCTTTTCACACTAGGGAGGAGCAGCATGAGAAGACCTTTCTAGTTATATCACAGGAGAGATACATAATATTGTGAGTGTACACTCAGCATTAGAGACCCAGAATGGTGTGGTGGTTTGGAGTATGACATTGCAGTATGACTCTATGGATGACTCTAATGGACCAGGGTTCAAATCTATGGATGACTCTAATGGACCAGGGTTCAAATCAGAGGCCAAAGGTTTGCATCATTCAGATGTATTTTTTAAAAATAACAATAAGTAATTATCTTCATTAGTTTTAAGTCACAACGTAGCATCCACTGGGTGACCTTGGACATGACATACACTCTTAGTCTCAGAGGAAGGCAAAGGCAAACTCCCTCCGAAAAAATCTTGCCAAGCAAACCTGTGATAGGTTTGCCGTTGGGTCAACATAAGTCAAAAACAAACTGAAAGCAAACAACAACCCTCAGTAGGAGCGCCTTAGGTCTACCACTTGCTCTATCTCTGGTGTAGGTTGAGTTATAAGGCAGATTTGCTGTGTGAGTAGCTCTGTTTTTGGTTGAGTAATGGATGAGATGGTTGATTGGTCACTTACAACCAGAGCTTGGAAATAACTGGTTTGTTGTCTTTGTGATGTGTCTTCGTTTCTGACTCATGGTGACCCTAAGGTGAAAGTATCATGGGGTTTTCTCAGCAAGATTCCTTCAGTGGGTTTGCATGACTGAGTGAAAACTGAAGTCCTAATTCAGCACTCAAATCACTACACCGGTGGTTCTTCACCTGGGGTCCACAGACTGCTGGGGGTTTGCAATGTCCTCACAGGAGGTCTACGAAACCTCAAGGGCCACTCAGACAGTCTCTTTCCCACAACAGACAGTCCACTTGACAGGAACCAAGGCAAAGACAAGCAGGCTGGCTGGCTGGCTGGCTGGGCCTCCATGTTGTTGTTCAATGCACTCCAAGCCTAAACTGGTGGGGAGAGGCACCTCCAACACTTCTGAGGAAAGTGTACATTTACTTATTTCTCACTTGTCTCCCAGTCTGAAGACTCTTGATGAGCAATTTAAAATAAATGTTTGATGCCCTGCAGGGTTTTAAATCTTGAGTTAAGTCTTAGAGGGTCCATAGCGAGAAAAGATACTCAGTGAGGTCCCTGCTAAAGAAAAGGTTAAGAACCACTGCATGACACCATGCTGGCTGTCAACCAATTTGAAAATCACAATTCACTAATTACAAATTAGCTTGTAAGAAGTCAAAATACCTAGTTAATTTTGATGAATTCCTTATCTTAATTACAAAGGGTGCAACTTACAATTTAGGCCATTTCCACACTAGTTTGTTATAGTACTATTATTCCACTTTCAACATCCTCAAAGACCCTTCCCTAAACTGCAAACCCCAGGATTCCATAGGATGTTGAAAGTGGAATAATAGCACTATAACAGTCTAGTGTGGAAACGGCCTTAGCAAGGGATAATATTACTCTTTTTATTGGGTAACTGTAACATCTGAGTTAGTTTTATAATTATGGGGGTGTGGTCTTGTTAATGGTGGAGAGGTATTTTTTTCTTTATTTAAATATATATATACCACCATATTTTAAAGGATCTCAGGGTAATATTCAAATAAACGTAATTTAGAACAATTTAGGACAACTTCAATTTTAAAACAATGAGGAATAATTTAGAGTCTAAACAATTAAAATATAAAACAATTAAAATGGGTCAAAACATTTTAAAACCTATAGATTTGGCCCAAATTATTTAGACCCCCAAAAGCTCTGATAAAAAGACACATAAAATGAAATTTCAGCAGGTGTTCCTTGTGACAATTAAGAAACCATTACCACCTGCGGAAATTCCTTCTTCTACACAACTGTTAAAGGCATAAGAGCCTTCTCCAGCTTCCTCTCTGACAACCCAATCAGAGGCCAAAGGTTTGCATCATTCAGATGTATTTTTTAAAAATAACAATAAGTAATTATCTTCATTAGTTTTAAGTCACAATGTAGCAAAGAGTTACTGTTTTAAAGTGTAATTATAAGAAAAACTACCGGTAACTACCTAGGGCATTAGGTATGTAACTAACCACTTTTGAATGTCTCCTTATAGTATTATTAGTGTCTATACCCAGCATTGCCAGGGGTTTTATTTTCTCATAGGTAATACTTGTTAGAAAGATTTGAGATCCTGTGTCTCTAATTCCCCAAACTATCTTGTCCAGTATCTGTAACTTTTCCCCATATTCCCCAATCCAATCTGTATTCGGAGTTATTAACATACAGAGGTTGGGTTCCTGAGGGAATACACTGCCCTCCTCCTTGCTGCTAGGCTTTGTGTCCATAGCAACTGGCCTATTCAAGACAGACTCAGGTGACTGAGGTCCTAGAACCCTCTGCCAGAGAATTAATTCTAAAGGCCCCTCCCTAAACTGCAAACCCCAGGATTCCACAGAATTTTCTTAGGCAGCCAATCATATGAGGTCTTCACCTGACACAGCCAATCATATGAGAGCTTTGCTTGATGCAGACAAACAAACTTTGACTTTTATATATTAGATACTAGCAAGCTTGAGTAGTGAGTACTGACATGGCTGCTGAGAAAGAAGAAGGAAGTTTCACTTGAATTTTACCTGCAATTTTAATTAGTTTTGTTAAGCCCGAAACACTGCCAATCTGGTACAAATCACCCAGTGATCTAACAGCTGATTCCGATCTACCTCCTGCTTGCTTCTCGAATTGAAAGCCAGGAGCCATCTCTGAGACTGGAGAAAGTGTGAATCACAGAGATAGTTGCAATTTCCCTGCAAATGCTGGCTTGTTCACACCTCCTAATATGCAGTTCATAGTTTGTTTTCCTTGTTGGCGAAGATTTTAGTTCAAGCCATGCAAACATTCGAGTAAAAAGACAGGGCATATTGCATTGAGAAAGAGGAGACTCTCATTAGATCTTGAAGCAACTCAGGTGTTAATGTTGTCTTATCACTCCATTTTTAGATTCTATTCATAGATCCAGTGAGCTGGTAAAAGTCCACATGTCTAGTTTTGATACTGCAATATTTGACAACTCTGCTTTGATCTGATCATTAGATTAATCACTAATTAGCCTTGATAAAATCTGCAATCCCATTTTGCTTCCATGAGAGATCTTACATTTTACATATAGCTGATGGCGAAACAAATCAGGTAGCTTTTAAATAATCCAGAAATATTGCAGAAGGACTGGACAAAAATTTAATTTAACACAGCAAGAGAATTCTGAGTATCAGGAAGAATGCCTCCTCCTTTTTTTTTGTTTTTAAATTGCAAAGAAATATCACTGATCAATCATAAAGATGGGGTCAATCAGTTAGCAGTTAATAGCTCCCCAACAAACATTTGGAAGTACTGCTTCATGGCCAAATTCAATGAAATGATGCTAAATGTAGCAAGATGTTAATAGGATGTAATCCTTTCCCATATGATGAAAGCAGTCTCCCTTGTGGCACAAATATGAATTTTCCTTCTCCAGATAACACAGGATATGTACATGCATATAGATTGGGAAATGTGAGAGATAGTACTGAATCTCAAGAGTAATGAATCTCAAGAGTAATGATACCGGCAAAGTAGAAGCAGAACAACAACCAACCCCCTCCCTGCCCACCCATAAAAACAGTATAGCAGAAAAAAAGAAATAAGTATAGCTATCTTAGTTCAAACACACAACTTAGCTTTACTTGTTAATTACTTGCACATAATGAAATACATGGTCTAATGGAGGAGAGAGAGGAAAGAGGGGGGAAATGGCTTCAGGTTACACTGACGCCATAAGAGAGTGTGCATGGCAAAGAAAACAAACAGGAAATCTGCAGACATGCAAACTACTCATTAGCATATGCACACAATGAGTGCATGAGTACAGGACAGGGCAATTTTCTTAGGACTAAAACTGGAGATAGAAGACAACACATACATGGTTGTTATGGACTGGATAACTTGCCCCCACAAAACTCACTTGGAAGTTAACAGCAATTTACTCCATGGGTTAGCATGAGCAGCATAGCACATTTCTACAGAAGTTGGCGAAACTGAAGGGCACATACAGCATACATCTTTTATAGGTAATCCATACAAATTCGAGTGCATAAAGCATTCATTGGTCAAAGTCATAAGTTCTTCCATAAAATCTATTCCCCCCACCCCATATTTTCCCAGGCTGGCGCCTGCCACCATCTTACATGTTCTTGACCAAGGTGACCCTTCTGCAAACTTCTCTGTCCCTATCTCAGCACCACTATGTTCTCATAACATCCTGTCTCCACCAGTCTTAACTTTCACTTTCCAGCCTATTCCGGTTCCCCCCCCATCAAATACAATGTAAGAGCAAGTAGGCTTTGGATACAATGTAAAGCTATTAGCAGTACTTAGCCTAGATACATAGTAGCCCCTTCCCTATATTATAGCAAATTGCAATGAATACACATTCAGCATATTAGTATTTTCCATGACAGGGAAGTCTAGTGACCTGACAGTGATGTGGTCCTGATGAAAATGCACATGTGCACTTGCTATTTTTTCAAATGATGTTGTTGTTACAATTATTAATTTGGTTTCTACTCGGCTCTTCCTCTCTATGAGTTCAGGGCAGCCAGCAATTCTACATAAAATCACAAAATAAGATCACAAATCTACAAATCTGAAACTTCCAATATCTAAAATCACAAATAGAAATGTTTACTAAAATACAATAAAAAGCAATACAAATAAGCCAAAAGACAAGTTAAATGCTTGATCCCCCAAAGCTCATACAAAAAAATATTATTTTTTAAAATTGGCATTTGAAAGATGAAAATGTGAGTGCCAAACATACATTTAGCACCATGTCTAGTTTGGACCTTGTTCCCAATGAACAAACAAACCAAAATCTCTGGCAATGAGACATTTCATGTTTTTTAAAAATGGGTACAGCCTGTTCATGAGAAGTAAACATACATAAAATTATGTCTCTAATAGAAAAGAAAACAAATAAAGCTCATAGAATAGTAGTTCAGTAGAGAATATTCTCTTGTTCTTCTCTTGAACCCAAGTTACATAAACAATGCTGTATTGACTTCATATGGTGAGGCACTACAGATTATACATTACAATATGGCAACAGGGCCAAATAAGTACAGTAGGTCCCCCATAACTGCAGGGGATACATTCTGAAAAAAGCAGATAATGGAGGGGGAGACATGCCAAGCTTTGTGTACCTCTCTCTGCCACATTCATCTCTTCCCAAGAGGACATAGGAGTGGGGAGGGGGCTGTGCTGTGCTTCTCATGCTTCTTTCAGCTGCATCAGTCTCCTCCTCAGCTGAGAGTAGTCCAGGACGCCCAGCTGTGCCTTTATTGGCCAGCTGCACAGAGCAAGGACCCTGGCCAGCGGTGTCAGCCATGGCCCTGGCACAGATCCATGGTAAGTGAAATCATGGATTTTGGTCACACAGTTATGGGAGACCTACTATATATGATAAACAGCTGAAGGTTTACAAAATGGCAGGTCAGTGAAGCAGAGAGAATTGCCTTCTATGTTCTCTAATTTGATAGTGCTAGATAAGATAGTATGAGAAAGGGACAATACTAATACAGGAAAATAAAATGAAAATAGAAGCTTATAAACTGGTTCAAATGTATGGGAAAGGAACTGCAACAGGCAATGCTCAGCAGCCACTTGTAATTCTCATAAATATCAATGGCACTCATCACAGCAAGGAAGATGGTTTAGTGCTTGCTGAAGAGGTAAGTTTGTCTTTGGACTGCACCATTGCAAACTAAAAGTGGTGATCCTCTTTTCAAAAGCACAACCCAGTCCAGACCACTACACCAGGCTGGCTCTAATCTGCATGGAATACTGATTTGAATGTTGGACTAGGATTCCAGGGTTCAAAACCTCACTGTGCCATGGAAACCCACTGGGTGACCTTAGGCAAGTCACACACTCTCAGTGTCAGAGGAAGGTTGGCACACACCCTCTGAACAAATATCATCAGGAAAACACTGTGATAAGTTTGCCTTAGGATTGCTCTAATTTGGAAATGACTTGAAGGGACACTACCACCACCACAATTAAAAGCATGGAGGACCCTGTTTTAAAGCCCTTTCTGTAAAAAACATCTAATTGTCCAAAGTCTGTTTGAATAAAGAGGATTTTCCTGCTAATGGAGTGAAGCATATTATGCTTCTGAAATCCATGTACACAAAGCCATATCTTAAAATAGTAATAGCAATAGTATGTGTATTTCTATACTGCTTATCAGCTAAGTGTTCTCTAAGCAGTTTACGATGTTTAGCTAATTGCCCCCAACAAGCTGGGTACTCATTTTACCGACCTGCGGAAGGATGGAAGGCTGCAGAAGGCTGGACCCCGGCAGGACTGAACTCGCAGTACCGCAGTACTGTGGCTGCAGTACCGGCATTTAACCACTGTGCCACCATGGCTGCTGGTGCATAACTAAAATGTGCATAACTAAAATTGCATTTTAAAAGGCATACATAAAGACAAAAAGCAATCCAAATTTTGCAAGAATATCTTCCACTCAGTAAGATAAAAAGATTCTCATGTCCTTTCATACTACATATTGAAAGCACTCCAATTCCACATTAACTGTGGAATTAGGCATTAACATTAAGCATGCTACATCCAGTGGAATCCTGGGGTTTATAGCTTGGTGAGGCATTAGAGGAGCTTTCTGACTGAGAATTCTAACTGCCCCTCCCTTAACTGCAAATTCCACAGTATAGAATAATGCTAGTTAAGTGGATTCATAGTACTATAATTGTATAGTATGAAAGGGTCCCTGTTATGGAACTGAAACAGAAGAATGTCAACAGAATTCTGAGAAAGTAACTGAAAATGGAACTGGTAGATTTTTACATCCCTAGGCATGAATGTTGGGCGGGGGGAGATGCTCCCACAACATAATTGCTAGGTCAGATGAAGCTGTCAAGTGCTCTTGCACAGAAAGAACTGTATATTTTATTGTCTTGGCCACCTTCTTTCCCAAACATTCACAGGGGACTATGAGAAAGAGACAGAAAGTTTGCATGGGAGGTTCGGCCGTATAAAATGTTTATTTTTCAATTAAAATACTGGTCTCCTTTTACTGGTAATGTCATATGAAATGGGCCTCGTTTCCTCGAAGAAAAATAAAATGCATGTTTCTACACATCTCAAGGCTGAAGCCTTCATAGTCAATAAATTAACACTAGACTGCTAAAGGATTAATTATTTACTTACAAGCTAGACAAGACTGTTCTGAAGTACTAAAGCTATCAGGAGACACTCACACACACACCAAGAACCACCAGGAGCTATTGCTTTCATGGAAGTCTAAAGGGCACAGTACAGAACCATAATCTTCTGACCAGCCAACCATGCTCTTAATGGGCAATAAATCCTGATCCTGGGCATTTTGCCCACATTATTTTGACACATCAAAGAGCTTGTGAGGCTGTCATAAGTCAATGACCAAACCAATTATGGGCCTTCGAAAACTCTGAACTGGAGAACTGTCTAGGATAAGAGTACTGCTGTTCGTCTAATTTAGGCTGCAACCCAATGCTATGCATGCAGTCTAGCAGTAAGTGCCACTAATTTCAGTAAGTTTTCTTTCTGACTAGGTACCTACCTAAATACCCTGAAGGCAACAGATCCTGTCTGATCTTGGAAGTCAAGCAGAGTTGGCTCTGGTTAGTACTTGGATGGGAGACTGCCAATGAAGACCAGGTGCTGTAGGCTATATTTCAAGGGAAGGAACTAGCAAAATCACCTCTGACTATTTCTTTCCTAAGGAAACCCTATGAAATTCATGGGGTCACCATAAGTCAATAGGCGACTTGAGGGCATATACATACACACAACAGAGTATGGAAAAGTTGGCTTTTTTTATGCTACAGTGTCCATAATCCCCCATCCAACATGAGTGATCTTCCTTTCTATTCTAATTAATGCATTCTAGGATGGTTTTGGAAGCGGCAGAAAACATGCCTCTTTACCACATAAAATCAATCAGGATTTCTCTGCCTCAAAATCTGTAGCAGAGGTATTAGGAATGGTGTGGTGAGTATATTTCCTATCCACCTTCTTTCTCTTTCATAAAATGGAATTTGAGTTAACATGTGTGTAAGCTGTGTCGTACTTATATTCTTTGCTGTTTTGATAAGACCAACTGCTGGTTTATTGGTATGCTGTTGTCTCACATGACTACATTTCTTACTATTTTAAGTGGCAGGCTGTCTTTTTAATTTCATTCTTTAAACTTCATAGGAAGGAACACATAGTGGAGATATGTACGAACTATTTAGAGGATGACTGTGCTAACTTATGTTATAAACCTACATATATTGGGCCAATGTTAACTGTATTTTAAGCTTTGTATATTATGGTACTGTTTTTAATGATTGCATTTTATTTTATTTTAAGTTCTTGGTTGTTTGGCTTTGCAAAGACCTTTGACCAAAAGCAATAAATATTTGGCTCAGAAAATTTAACAGTAGAGCAATTATGTAATTAAATGCATGAAGTTCTGGATCATTGCTTCTAAAGCAGTCACTGAAAAATAACTTACGGAATTTGCTAGCTGCGTTGATAGCTTTTTAAAAATCCAGTTGATAAATTCATTGGTATAAACTGTAATGGCTAAATGGAGCCCCTATGTTCTGGAGCAGTATATCTCTGTCTCCAGATGCAACCAGCATAGGATTCTTCTTTTAGTTTTCTGTTCATGGGATCCTTGTGGAATCTAGCTGCCGCTTTAGAAACAGAATGCCAGAATGATAGATCTTTGAGTCCAATCCAGCAAAGAAATTTCAGTGTTCACATATTTTCCTTTGATATTCTCTGTAGCACTCAGTTGGTCACCGCCAATATGACTAAAGGCTATAAAGAAATGTTAGGATCTGTGTATGAGACACTTAAGTTGATATATGCAACAGCAATAGTTTCAGCAGGAATTCTTATCATTACCTTGAATGACCTTTCAAGCAAATAGTTTATTGAACACAACCTGAAATTAGAGCTACTCTTTCCAGGAAAAACTAGGAACTGCACATGTCACAGTTTCAATAACATGCCCCAGTTGAACCTCACATGATCTGATAACATTCTGTCACCATTAGTAGCTGTCGCACGAAGCTAGGTAGTTTTCGCTAGCTGGATAAGAAAACATATCACATAAGAGCTATTGACGACGACGTGATTATATGGTCAATAGAAAGATTATTTCTCTTTTTCAGACAAAGAGAAAAAAATGGCCCTGAGTGAGACTTCATATTTCTGTTTGTGTGTACAGTTTCAATATCTTCCACCAGAATTTCATATTCCTGTTCTATTAATCTCTTCAAAGTCTCATTCTGTTGACAGAGTAACATGGTATCAGCAATTCCTCTCAGGCAATCACTGTTTAAGTGGGTAAAAGAGAGATGTTGACTATGTGCTGAAGCAGCTTGAAAAGTGTTAAGAGCATAGAGAGACTTGGCATACATTCACACTGCACAATTATAGCAGTTTGACACCACTTTAACTGCCATGGCTCCATCCTTTGGAATGGGGATAATCTAGAAATCTCTAATGTTGTAGCTCAAAGGAATGCAATAAAGATCTCTAGCAAATAATTCTTGAGTAGTTCCCCAAACTACAAATCCCATGGTTCCACAGAAGGACTCTAGCCATTCAAAGTAGTATCTCACTCATATAACTGTGCAGTGTGGATATACCTCTGGTGAACTAGATATTTATAGAGTCAGGCTACATGAACAGCATGGAGAAGCTCTTGAAGAACTGATCTGACTAACATGGAATCCTATAATGAGGATGCTAGAAGATTGATGGGGACAGTTAGCAAGTTTGGCTATTAGAGAGTAGAAAAGTCAGAATTTTGAATAAAATCTAATGGGTCCAAAAAACTTTAAGAATTAAAGAAATAAATTTTTACTAAGCCCGAAGTGACATTTTAGAGATAAATGAAGCTTTGTTTTGAAAAGTTGATGATGAACGCAGGAAGTGGATTAGAAAGTAGGATAGAAGTATAAATGTTAAGCAAATTACAGTTAGGTTATAGGTAATAATGCCAAAAGGAAATACTTGAACATAAAAAGGAAGTCATTTGTTTGTCAGAGTTATGTGTGTGGGATGGTTTTTGTATGATTGTTTTGTGATTTAAGATTGGGTTGTACGTAGTGTTTATAGGGGGAGGAGGATTGGATAATATGGGGAGGTGTATGGGATGGGATAAGTGGGATAATTGAGATAATTACGATGAAAATGTGGTGTATTAGTGATGTAATTGTGATGAAATTGTGAGTAGTCTTCGTGAAAAATGATCCACTTCAGGTTTGCAGGTGGTATGCAGGGAAGGATTACATGTTGCAAGTGCTCCTCTATTAAAACTCCTTCTACATTAAAACACACATATGAACTACAGAAGACCACAGAAAGATGACCCCTTTTATGGGTTGAGAGTTTTTATAATGTGAAGTGCTCAGAAATAAGAGGGGCAGCTGTATCTGGAAGGGGAATAGTCCAGCCAGAGTTCCCTGTGTGATTCTGCTAAGTTCTTAGATGAGGAGTAAGGTACCTGTAGTGCTCCAGATGTTGGGCCAACTAAGGCTGGTGGTTCCTATGTCAGAAGGCTAGTGACTCCATTCAAGGTTTGAATCTGGATTTTAAAACAGCTATCCAAGGTGCTGCAGTCTATTCCTAAACTCCCATAATCCCTTGCCAATGGTCATGCTGGCTGAAACTTCTGAGTAATCAAGTTTGGGAACTGCTTTTCTAATATAATAGGTTATTTTAGTCATCTTTGCTTAGTCTCACATTTTACGTTGCTAGACTTTCACAGGAGAAAGTTACTCAGATTTCAGAAAAGATGTCTGACACCAAGTTTTTAATGATCTGTTTTGAAAACTCTCCAGCTCTTCACTGACTTGAACTATCGTTACATATTTTAACCTTTAAGGGCCTTATATCTTAATCTTAGAGCCACTGTGTTCACAGCAGAACAGGATGTGTGTTTGTTGTGTAATTAATTGCTGCTTAATATGTGTGTTATCAGACCCTTGGATGTCTGTAAATGGGTTACAAATGGGTTACAATCAGATTGTGTGGGACAAATCTTTAGCTCAGCTGCAAACTGAGACTGTATCCACATGAAAATTGCTATGTGGGTCAGATTCATTTCTTGTCCTATGTGGATCTCTGATTCCTTTATCGCAAGCAGGATTTGCACACCTGTCAGTCTGCTTCCCATATACTATCAGGAGGAGAACTTGGTGTGTTTTTGGACTACAACTCCAGACGCAACTCCAAGGAGCATGTTGGCTGGGGGATTCTGGGAGCTATAGTTTAAAATTACTGCCAGAATGCTATATCACCTTTTACTTAACATTAACTTTAGGCATTCCTAACAAAGTAGCAGAGGCATAAAGAAACTCTGTTAGTGAATTGTGAAGATGTGTATCAGGACACCAGCAAGAGTACCCAAAGTGCATTGGGACCGATGTGCATCAGTGCATGATATGCATTAGTGCGCAGTGTGCATTGGGTACTTTGCTGGTTTTGCTATGTAGTAACATAATAGTGGCCCTCTACTGGATACAGACATTACACAACTGCCCAATTCTAATTCTCACATACATATGTCCATCTATGGATATGCAACCCTGATAAAGGAGTCCAGTCTACTTCTGGAAGCTGAAATGTAGTTAGTTACCATAATAATTGATGTTTTTAAGGCACAACTCTTCACTTTCTCCATTTCTTAAAAGTAATTTAAATTTTAATTTCTCTTAAAAATAATGGACTGCTGCAAGCTGCTGGCCCTTTATACAAAAGACACTCTCCTCCTACCCACCTCATTGCCACCCCAATGCTCTCATGAGGCAACAGCATGAGCCAGCACCTGAATCATGTGATATTCCTCCTCCACTTTTAGTGAGGCCATACCCCCGTAACCATAAAATGAATTAACAGTTATAGTCACAACACAAAAGGGATGAAGTTATTCCCTCATGAATTGTGTTCACATTGTAACCAAGTTGTCTTCATTATTGCAGTAAAAATGAATTAATTACATTTAGCTAATCGTTTGGAACTAGATGCTTTGAAGCTGGAGTCAGAGGACTCACTGCAGGTTATAAAGAGAAAAATTAGTTTGCTGTGTTTTCTTTTTTTCTCCCCAATTTTTATTAAAGGTTTAATTTCAGAAATACCCCCCTCACACTTCCAAGCTTAAATCTTCCAGTTGAATTTGCTTATTTCCATTTCATGCAAACATAATTTCCATTTTATAGAGAAAAGAACATTTGCATTATTTCTTTCTTTGATTTCTTATACAGTTATATCTTTACCCATTCCAATACTCCTTTCCATTCTCTTTCAAAGTTTTGGATAGGTTTATTCTTTAAAGAAGATACTAATTTTTCTATCTCTACCATATCCAGAACTTTTAACTTCCACTCTTCTAGCTCAATATGTTTCTTTCCAATATTGCACATATGTCATCCTTGCCGCTGTTATTAAATATAATAATATCTTCTGATGACTTCTTATCTCCCTTTGTTGCCCTAGCATATTTAACAAATAAAACTCTGGTTTCATTTCAAAATTCATCTTACAAATTTTTTGAATTTCATCATGTACCCGCTTCCAATTTTTTTTTTGCTACACATGAAAAAAAGACCCCATCTTTTCATTACATTTCCAATGCTTTGCATTCTCAATTTTAGTTATTTTTTGTAACCTTTCTGGGGTCATATACCATCTATAAAACATTTTATAAAAGTTTTCTCTTAAGTTTAAATTTTCCACGCTCTTTCCCAGGTTTCTAATTCAATTGAGTGTCCCATGTTCTGTGCCCATCTAACCATTGTATCTTTAACTACTTCTGATTCCATGTCTCTTTTCAACAATGGTTTATAAAATTTTGAAATTCTCTTCTTTTGACTTCCTTTCATCAGTAAATATAACTCATTCTCTTTCCTCTTGAATCCATATAGTTTTTGATCCATTCTAAATCTTTCTCTAAGTTGTCTCCATGGGAACCAATTTAACCCATATCCTTCAGCCTTCAGTTCTTCTTCTTAGTTTGCTGTGTTTTCAAAGCCTTCAATTGTCCTCTGTCACCTCACTTTTTCAGCTGCTGTCTCTCCTCCTCCCACTCTGTCTCTTTTTCTCTCAGCTTATTTCAATGGCTGCACACACACCCTCCAGGCAAAATTAGTTTGTACTCAGTTAACTCAGCTGTGGGAAGGGGAGAGGAGGGAATCTTGCCCTTCCCTGTAGACAGGGGCAAAAACAAACTGTTGCAGCCTTTCCTATATTGTGTGTTCTTCCTTGCTAACTTCTACCATCTTGACTACATTATGATGTTGCTTGGTCACACGTGTCCCAGTTTTCATCTGTGAAACGTTGGAAGGTATGTGCTTTTGCAGTCTCTAGAGTGGATATAATAATACATATTTAAATATGAATATCTGTGCAGATCTTAAAATATTAATAGATTATGAGAAAATGGGACGAAGCAGATTTATCATGGCAAAGTGACACCATCAGTCTAATCCTCTTTTGTGTTCCTAGATAAAAATCAGTTCTAGTACTCCTGCTTGGAGCCAATAGTACATCTACTGAGAGCAAGCATAGCACTGTGCATCTCAAATTACTTTTAGAGGAAAGGGAAGTGCAGCTGGTTCTTTGCCAATCAGGTAAATCTGTTTTATGCCTCCAGGATTATGGTTTCATACTGTCCCAGGAAAATCTTATTTTGTCCCAGAGAACAAACCCTTGTAATGGTCACAACTTGTTTACATTTATAGCTTAGGGGCCATTTATACTGCAGAGAGAGAAAATTATACTTGGCAAAGATTACAGAATTTTTTGGGTTGATTGTGTAGATAGATATCCAATTTGCTTCCTGCAGCAGAAGCTTTATTAAACTGATGTTGCGCCAGCCCCTGCCAGTTTCACATGACTACTCTGAGAATCTGTTTGACACACTCAGCATACTTATTTACTTGCTTAATTATTTATTTAAAGTATTTGTGTATCTTGCATTTGATCAGTCTGATAATCTTTTGGATAATTTGGTGTTCAATCTTTTTTCCCCCCTTCACTATATAATACAGTTCTTGTGCCTTTAACACCACAAGAAAAATGAAACAGACTAAAAAAAAATAAACAGGAAGAATAAACAGGTAAAAAAAAACTGGTAAAACTACTGGAAAAAATTGTCATTGGGTAGAGTTCCATTTGCCATTTATCTCTTAAAGCGATATGAACCTTGCCACAAAGAAAAGCTGGTGGTTCTAATAAGAAGAAATCATTACAAGAGAAATCGTTTCAAGTGTCAAAAGCAATCTCTAATTATATACTCTGTATGGCATCTGATGAAGGTCAGCATTTGTTTTTTTATTAATGAGGGAAGAAAGGTACTCTGAAACTGCTCAGAAGCCTTCAACCATCCTTCTTTCATATATTCCTCTGACACAAAACCCTGCAGGGCTCTTAAGGTTCAATCCTATTCACAACCAAAGAAAGAATCTGAGGCACAAGTGTGGGCCAAAACTTAAAATTTAAAGGGCTTCTTCCCATTGTGGACAGGCTTGTAAGTCAATTCATGTGCTCACTTACCTCATCATACTTATTCTATAATATAAAAAACTGATGTACATAACACTTTGTTGTTACATGCCTTCAAGTCAATTCCAACTTACGGCAACCCTATCACAGGGTTTTCTTGGCGAGATTTCAAGGAGATTTCTCATTGCCTTCCTCTGAAGTTTAGAAAGTATGACTGGCCCAAGGTCACCCAGCAGATTTCCTGGGTCAAGCAGGGATTTGAACCCTGGTCTAAGTCCTGGTCTAACATTCAAACTGTTACATCACACTGGCTTTCTTTACAATAAGTTGTTAAAAAGAGAGGAACCATTTTTTAGGTGGAAGAACATGTACTTTGCATGTGTGGGGCACCTGGTTTGATTCATGCTCGCAAATGATACAGGAATAGATTGGCCAAGTGTAAAAGAGGACAAGGGCTCCTGTATCCATAATAGCTACAGAAGAAGGACATTCAGCAGCAGCTACACCTGTGGAAATTTCCCTTTCTTGTACAATTATTAAAGCTTCAAAAGCCCTGCTCATTTCTTCAGGCAACCCTGCAGAGAACACACCCGCCTGAGATCTTCAAGAGCTGCTGCCAGTCCTATGGGCTAGATGGACAAACAGTCTGACCTGGAATAAGACAACTTCCTATGTGTTCTCTGTGTATTGGCTCTAGTACATTCACATTTAATCCAGATGATCTTTTCCAACCTCTAACAAGGAGAAAAGCTCTAACAAATGGGGCATCTATGCATCTGGGTCTTTGCACAATGCTGTGTTCAATATTCACAAACTCTTATGGGCATGATTTGAAAAAGTTTTTAAAAATTGGATGGCAAATCCTAGAATCCCTAGCCAGCTTTGCCAATGGCCATGCTAGCCAGGCATTCTGGAAGTGTGGTTGAAAAGTAACTTTCTCAAGTTCTGTTTGCATGTGTAGTTGAAGGAGCATGTGAAAATGCTGCAATCATGGGCAGGGGGTTGGAGAATGCAAAGGCCTTTAGTGAAATCCACATTCCCCACCACAACTCCATGCACTTTTAATCAAAATGTACCTCTTGGATAGCCTTCTAAACATAAGAGTTAAAGGAGGTGGCCTAAATGTACCTGATCCTTCCATTATTTGCTGCTTAAGTTTGTGGGATGGCTTTTGCACTCTTGCATTTCTTTATCCGTCTAATGTGAATATGACTGAGCCTGCCTCACATTATGGTTGTGAACACGAACTGAGCAATGATACAAAGGAAGCCGGCATTTTCTACTGAAATTGACCCTTGGCCCAGAGACATCCGAGTGTGGTCTCATTAACCTCAACAAGTTTGTCTTGTTAACTCCAATGAGTGGTTTGAAGATGAAGTAAATATTTCTTCCACAGGCTGCTTCAATATCCAGACAGATCCCCATCTGTTTCAGGCCAATGTGGTTGCCCATGGAAAATACAGCTATTCTCTATTTTAGCGCTGTAGACAGAGTGTGCTTTTGAGAGAGAGTGAGACCTTTCCCTCCTATCTTCCTAATGCTGACTTCAAAAGCAAATTTCAGTAATTCTTAAACACATTTTTTCTGTATCCTAAAAGATAAACATAAATGGAGCACTTCAAGCATTTAAAAGCAATTTAATAGCAGGGCAGTTCATGAAGACAGTCCATTGTGTCTTTGCCAGTGTAGATTTATTTTCACTCTTCATCTGCTTGAATTATAACATTAAAGTAACAGTGCTATAAATGAATTCAGGAGACCCCATTTCTCTAGCAGAGTGATTGTTTTTTTTAAACCAAGTTTTAAATTTTGAAAGAAGAGTATTATAAAGTGCATGTATACTCTTTTTAAATACACATTTTTACAATTTCCCCCCTAATATATGCCTTTTTATGTACGGTTTCTCCTAATGCATTCATTTTTACATGCCATTTCCCCTGAGATACATAGCTTTGGTGGGACAACTGCACTACAAAAATGTAAAAACTAAAGACAGGTGTTTTCTGGTTCACATATTTGGTCACAACATGTAAATTACTTCATATCACAATTTGAAGCCAATTTTCCTCTCATCTCCATTTTTATATTAAGCATCTTTAAACAGCCAACCCTAAGAATAAAATAAAACTCTGATTTTCCAAGTAGCTCACTGAAACAGAAGCAAGTTGTTTCATGTTAATGCATTTCAATGCGGAATAATACATCTGGCAATGCCAGGAAAAACAAAGCATGTCAAAATACCTCTGGTGAAAGTAAGGCCAAGTTAGACTGCCAAGTGTGCAAACATTCTTTGGGGATGTCAAACAGAGGCCAAAGACCACAATGAGATCATGGAAGAAGAGGAGAAACTGGCAGCTCTGGCCTTTTGCATCTGACATCCTAACCCAAAGATCTCAGTTATTCTAGGTCACTTATGCAGGAAATGCTGAACCATTGGTCACCATGCACCATAGGCTTTTAAAATGCATCCATAAATAATAGCTAGCAATTATATACTGCACCTAAGTACCCTAAAGGTACCAGATCCCATCTGATCTTGGAAGTGAAGCAGTATCAGCCCTGGTTAATACTTGGATGGGAGACCGCCAATGAAGACCAGCCGCTGTAGGCTATATTTCAGAGAAGGAACTGGAAAAACCATCTGAGTTTTCCTTGACTAAGAAAACCCTATGGAACTCATGAGTTCACCATAAGTCCAGAGATAACTTAATAGGCACACACACACACACGTGAGGGCACATGCGCAGAGTTATATAACGCAACTAATTGATAAAAGGACTTTTCAAACATACATTTAAGTAAATTTTTACAACAAACTCATGAGGTAGGAATTATAAAAAATAGAGGCTTGGCAACACCACATTTTCCCAGGGTCATATACCATATAGACTACTTACTGCTTTGTTTTAGTTCTGTACTTCAGTAATCTTAAATGTTAAATATTGGCATCTTATTTACTAACAACTGAATGCAATACTATCTTCCAATGTATTTCCTTTATTAATTTTGTTGTATCTTAATTGTTTGGTGACATCTGCAAATTTGATAATAATGCCCTCTATTCCCTTATTCAAATCATTGATAAAGATGGTGAACAGCACTGGGCCCAGGACAGAACCCAGTGGCACCCCAATAGTCACTTCTCCTTTTGCTATGGACATAACAAAGAGGTATTTAACCTCTCAAGAAAGCCTGAGTTCATTCTGCACTTTAGCTTTTCTTTCTCCTTGCAATTACTGGCTATTTGGTTGAATTCCTCTTTGGTGGTTTCCCCCTCTTCCATTTCTTGTACAAGTCTCTTTTAAACCTTAGCTCCATTGAAAGTTCTTTAGACATCCATCCCAGATTCTTTAGATATCTCCCATTTTTCCTCCTCATTGGAATTGTCTGAAATTTTGCTTTCAACATATCACTTTTAAGAAACTCTCATCCATCATGAACTCCCCCTCTCTTTTAGTATCCCTGACCATGGGATCACTCCCAGTATTTTCAAAGTTTACTGAAATCAATTTTCTTAAAGTCTAGAATACAGAGGTGTATCTATGGTGCGGCAAGTATGGCACATGCCCTGGGCACCAGTGCCAGGGGGTGCAAAAAACCCATGCACGTAGGGGTGGTGGGTGCGGGTAGGGGTAAGAAGTAGGGGCATAACTTCCACACTTGCCCTAGATGCTGTTTGTGCTAGATACACCACTGCTAGAATGCCTGTTTGACTATGCTTGGCTTTCCCTTTCTGCTGTATAATAAACTCCAGCAGAACATGGTCACTTCTACCTAAGGTTCCTGCCACCTCCAACCTATTAACCAGGTCATCATGGTTGGTTAGGATCAAATCTAAAATAGCTGTTCCCCTTCTTCCCTTTTCCACCTTCTGGATTGTGTCTGGATTGTCTATAAGGTAAGTGAGACATTTGTTGGATCTGATACTCTTGGCAGAGTTTGACTTCCAACAAATTTAAGGATAGTTGAAATCTCCCATTACTACTATATCTCTCCCTTCTGAATGTTTGGTCATCTGGTCCAGGAAGGGATCATCCAAGTCCTCAGTCTGATTAGCAAGATTTGTTCAGACGGAGTTTGCCACTTCCTTCCTCTGAGGATGAGAGAGTGTAATTTGCCCATGGTAAGTCTTTGGGTTTCCATGGCCAAGCAGAGATTTGGATCTTGGTCTTCAGAGTCTTAGTCCAACACCCAAACCATTACACTACAGTGGTTCACATACACCACACTGGCTTCTGTGTCTGCTCAATACTGCACATATCATATTAGGCTTCACAAACATGCAAATCTTGACTAATCAGAGACCACAATGCAAAGAAACAAATGAATGTGTGTACAGGTTCAGTATCCCAAAATCCAAAAACCTCCAAAACCCAAAATGTATGCTGCCAGATGCCTGCCTCTGCCTTCAAGGCAGCTGCTGTGGTGCTCCTGCTTATTGATCTCTGAGATTCTCAGTCTCTCTCAAGCCTCACATCTCATGCACAACAGAAATGGCGAACAAATGAGACACAAGCCTGGAAAGAGATGCAAGGGATATAAGGATCTGTGAAATGGTAGGAATCCAAGAGCAGTGCTCAGCACAAAGCAGCAGCTGTGGTGCTCCTGCTCATTTGTTTGTGACTCCCCAGAGATCTCCTATTCAGACTGTATTTTATGTGTGTGTAAATATTAGTATTCTAAAATTTGAAAAAAAAAATCTGAAATACAAAACACTTCTAGTTCCAAGCATTTTGGGTAAGGAATACTCAACCTGTACTAATCACTGCACTGCCCTTAAGTCTCTGTATCATTAATTCTGTAACTGTGTAGTGATAATCCCCACAGCTGTGTTTGGTTCTGCTTGAGCCAATGGTACAATGCAATAATACAGGCCCGTACATCTCCTGACTCAGTAAGCAGAATGATGCAGCCCTAAGAAACATGAGTTTTGTAGCCTGGTAGGTACTAGACAACCTCCCTTAGTGGCAAAATCTATATAGTATTTTTTCAAAGAAGAAATTACTTAGTGCTGAGTAAATATTCACCAGTGTTTGGCTTCCTACCAGAAATACACCTTTGACCATTTGCATCAGCATCTGTCTACTTCTCTTTGTGCTATTCTCCCAATTATTTGAGCTATAGAACTCAATCTTTCTATTGTAATGCTATCAATAGCTCTCAGAATTAAATACAAACAATAGAAACAACAACAATAAACCCATATTGACATCCAGCCACAATACTGTAGAACGCTCACAATCCAATATGCAATCAGTGTTTGCACAGTGAATGTTAAAAACAGAGGACTGGTTGAGCACCATGTGCTTGAAGCAATCGCAAAAGCTTAGTGAATGAGCTGAGGAGAGAGTTAAAAGCTTAGAAGTTGCACTGACCTTTTAAAACTCAATCTGAAATGACTTAGAGCAATGTTTTCCCTTGTAGAAAAGTGAAGAAGTGACACATGCACGTCATTTCTTTTCCTATTGTATTGCTGATAATCCAATTAACTCCCACAGTTAGTAGCCTGAAAATACATTATAATGCTGCTAGACGAGAACAAGACACCACTGACTCAGGGAAAAATGTAAGAATCTGTGGAAAACATCATTCATACCTCCAATCAGTGTCTTCAAGATCAGACAGTTGGAGCAGCAGTATTGTACAATTTTAAGAACATGTTCAGTAGGTCTTTACACTGCCCTGACTGGGGAATGAAACAATAGATCCACTTTCAATTGATCTTCACTATCCTTGTTTTAAAGCTGTTTTTAGCCATGTGTTTAATATTTTAAACATTTTTATGCATTGTACATTACCTCAGCAGCCCTGGTGGACTGGAGGTGATAAATGTCATCATTCCATCCATCCATCCATCCATTGTGAAAGACAGTTGAATATTTATCAATGCAAGATTTGTTGTTAAGTAACATTCGGAATAAATCCTCATTGGGTGGCTCATTACAAGTTAACAGTAGTTTTCACAAACAACTTTAAGCTTGATATGAGGAAGCAGACATTCACTGGATTCTCCCATTGTTTGATTACCGGAAACCCACACTTTGTTAATAATGAATGTATTACCATTCCAGGGCCTGAACACCCTAAAGGCATCAGATCCTGTCTAATCTCGAAAGCTAAACAGGCTCAACCCTGGTTGGTACTTGAATGTGAGACCACCAATAATACCAGGTGCAGTGGGCTATATTTCAAAGGAAGGAACTGGTAAAACCACCTCTGAGTATTCCTTGCCTAAAAAAACCCTATGAAATTTATGGGCTCATCCTAAGTTGACAGATGACCCACACATTATTGTTCATGTGGATAAAGTATTATATACTTTAGTCACTAGGTGGCACTGAGCTTTCCCATTAATGGAAATGCCACTTAAGAAGCAAGACATATTTGCTGATGTTAATTCGTATGTCCTCTATGTCTTCCAAGATAACACTATCTCACCAAATCTTAGTTGGACTTATTTCCACTCTTCTTGAATAAGAAAGGTAGAAGAAGACCTTTGGTTAAAACTCCCACCAAAGGCTCAACCCCCAATCCAGGTCACATTCTCTGATCAGATTCTACTAAGGTTCAATTTTTCTTCCACCTCTTGCTAGGCTTCCACTGAGAATTAAACCTTTCAACACTGTCACAGTCTCTAAATGGCTAAGGGACTCTGCTCCCTAGCTCCTTGGTAAGATCTCACTGAAGGAATGAATAGCCATAGGTAGTTGGCTTTATATAACTACTGGGCTCAGTTTCTCTCTTGAGGAGCTATTCTGGTTGCCTAGCAACCTGCTTCCAGCCTGCCTTGGCACTTCAAATAGTCACACTCCCAGAACTTCATCATAGTTCTTATATTCCATCTAAGGGCATTTCTTCACTACACTGTTATGGTGCTATTATTCCACTTTCAACATCCTGTGGAATTCTGGAGTTTGTAGTTTACTGAGGCCAAAGAGCTCCCTGGCTGAGAATTCTAAATGCTCCTCCCTAAACTGCAAACCCCAGAATTCCACAGGATATTGAAAGTAGAATAATAGCGCTATGACAGTCTAGTGCAGAAATGGCCCTAGTCTAACAATCAAACTACTAGACCCAAAGATACTTGGGACTTGGCACAAATATATGCTGGTGACATTCAAGCAACTACCATATGTGTCAGGCAGTACTCTAAAGTTAAAATGGCCCTACTACTTCAAAAAAAAAAAAAATCCTCTAGATGGGAAGCATTTCCCTGAGTGTTTCCCCATAATGAACAACATGTCAGTTGCAATATAAAGAGACTGATTGGAAAGGTCATAATTTTTTTGATAGACACAAGCCTTTCAGGATGCAGCTTCAAATACTTCAAGTAAAATAAGATAATTTTTTTAAAAAAGATTGCAGTAGACAAAGAGCAGAATGTGACTGAGGGATTCCCTGTAAGATTTCTGCCTTGACACTGTTCACGGTATTGTAGTTGGAGCTGGCCATATTGGCTGGGGACCTCTGGGAGCTGCAGAGCTAAAACTAGATTTTCCAAGCTCTGTTTTCAACTATGAGGCCAAACATGCTTTTTTTTTTTAGCTGACCATATCTCATTTTCCACTGAAAAAGACTTTCTCAAGAGCCTTGGGCCTTGTTTTATCCTCTCAATTCATGAACAGTCCCAAATCTGACATTAAATTGCATAGTTTTGCCCTTCTGGGATGTTCCCAATGACCTCTTTCACAGATCCAGAGTTGAACAATATTTGAGGTTTTTAGCCCTTCATAACCCAAGTGGGCAATTAATCTGATCCTGGAAGGAAACCTGCAAGAACAGCCTTGCCTTCCAAAAGCAGAACAATAAATGCTTCATAATTAAATTGCTCTGTGGTTGTTTGCAACCTCTCTTCCTTCTCAAGAACCCCTGGCATAATTCTTACCAACATTTCATGAGGCAGTCTGACACTGAAGTTAGCACAACCCTTGGTACTGCTGAGCTATTATCCTAAAGAATCAACTGAGAAATGTAATAGACATTTCTCTCACCCATCCACCCACCTCGGTTTCCATCCTGTCTTATTGTTGCTGTCTTACCATGTTCACATCTATATTTTGCAGCAAGAATTGTTATTGTTGGTGTTATATGTCTTCAAGTTTTTTCTGACATAATGGTGACCTTAAGGCAAACCTAGTGGCTGAGAGTGTGTGATGCACCCAATGTCATCCAGTAGATTTCCATGGCCAAGCGAGGGTCATTGTCCAACACTCAAACCATTACAACCTGCTGGTTCTACAGCAAGAGTATCAGCACTTAATTGCTGTTGGGGTATCTTCACGCACAACTGCTGGAGATTTTACCCTGAGCAAACATAAATTTTGCCCAACAAATGCCAAACTATATTTGGAATTAAATGCATCCTTGTGTTTGATTTCTATTTTTAAAATGCAGATAGCATGGATGATCTGGAATCCTAGTAGAGAAGAAGGGGTTGTTTTCCTCTTCAGTCTTGGTTCTGTTCTATGAAGCTGTTTTCACACTGGGCAGGGAGAATCCATCCCCGGACCTAGTATACACTTTTTAAAAACCCAACGCATTAAATGAGAACACACATTTAATGTGGCCTCTAGTTTGGTGCCAAAGTATCTGATGCCCTGTGCACCACACTTCTTAGAGGTCCAGTTGAAGAACATGCAAAAACAATGAGATAATAGCATGGACCTTTTTGCTTTCAGACTGCAAGTAGGTGTTGGTGTGTTTGTTATTTTTCCTAACAATTTTCTTAATGCTTCGTAATGTGTTCTTTAAAAACCATCTATTGTTACTGGACTAAGAAATAATATAAAGGAGCAAGGTGTACTTCTAAGGCACAGATAGCCTAAGGCCTTTTCCGCATTTTATTTTTAAAATGGGGCAGTGCGTCCTCCAGCGAGGACGTTTGCACTTGGGGGTGAACTGGGTCCGGACTACTTAATGTATGTCTGGACTTCAGTCCGCTCCGGAACAACCAGAACTGGTGGTTCCCTGTGCTATTGAAAGACCAATTAAAAGAGGACTTTCAATAGCTCGGCGCGCCCCAGTCCGTCACTGCACTAATGTGTAGATTTGCAGGCTCGCGCCAGCGCGAGGCTACAGATCTTCCGGGGACGGGCTTCTGGCTGGCGAGCTTCTCTGGTTGGTGGCGAGCCTCCACCAACCAGAAGCCTCCATTTTCGTCCCCGGAGAGTGTGTAGAGTGGGTGCGTGCTGCTCCGGATCAACGTGGATTGTCGGGGGAGCGTGCCAGTCCAGTGAGTAACGGACTGCCCCATTTCCCCCCCAAAGTGCGGAAAAGCCCCAAGTTTGGACTTTCATACGTCACTGGATTGTAACTTTCCTATTTTATTTTACTTTATTATTTAGTATTACCACAACAGTATTATACATACGCAAGGACTTTAACTATAAATTAACATTGAATGCTTGCTGATTAACCATTCTATAAAGAGGTAAACAAATATATATCATTATATGCTTATAAGGGGAGAAAATACGAGATGTAATTATACAACTGTAAGTTATTTAATTAATAATGGTACTTATATTACTTAATAATACTTAATATCTACTATCCATAAACTATAACGTAATATGATGAAAACAACAATACCTACTCTAAAATATTCAATATCACGTATTGGTCTTGAATTCAGAAAGAAAAAGAAAGAAAGAAATACTCTTCCAACTAAATTAAATCCAATAAGAAAGAGCACTACTTATGTTACACTTGATTTGGCAAATAAACAAAGGAACGAAGACAGAAAAGGAATGTATGAAATCTCTTCAGAGAGTTTAAGTATCTGTTTGGTACATTTCTCCCATTTCTCTTTCCAGATATTCTTGATTGTTTTCCAGTTCTGATTCAGTTTGTCAATACTTTGGTTATTGTTTATATACATAGTTAGAATGTCCATTTGAAACATTTCTAGTAATTTAAGTAACCATTCTTTGCTAGAGGCTGTCTCATCCAATTTCCATTTGGTAGTGTATAACATTCTTGCTACTGTAACCATATATAATACTAGATGACCACATTTCCTTTGTTGATTTTCATTTAATCCCTTCAGCATATTTAGCAAATATAGCTCTGGGTACATATGTAACTCTATCCCTATAATTTTGCTAATGAAATTGTGTTTTAACTCCCAAAAAGCTTTGGCTTTTTCACACGTCCACCAGCAGTGGAAAAAAGTGCCTAATTCCTCCCTACCTTTCCAACATTTATTAGACCCATTTTTATATATTATAGCTAGTTTCACTGGTGTTAAGTGTCATCTGAATAACATTTTATAAAAGTTTTCTTTCAGGGCAATACATTTGGTAAACTTCAAGTTTGTAGTCCACGCTTTTTGCCACTCTTCTAAACCAATTGTATGACCGAGATTCTGGGCCCATTTGGTCATGTTATCTTTAATAAGGTCTTGCTCCAGTTCTAATTTTGTCAATATTTTGGATATCAATGATATTACATGATCCTTCCCCCTCCTTCCCCTCTACTGTTTTAACATTCATATTATTTATTTTTTCTTAATTCCTTCTGTTTTAAGATTAACCCCATATCTTTCTTTTAGTTTTCTATATAAAAACCAATTGCCTTTGAAACTTCCTTTTCTCAGTTAATCTAAGGATTTGAAAATATCATCATCATGTTTTACTTCGTAAAACATATTTACTAAGTAATATATCATCATATGTCAATCAATTCTCCATTGGGGCTTGGACTTACTTAAAAAAAAGCTTCTTGAATAGATATCCATCATGGAATCTTAACATATACTTTCTTTGTATTTATCAGGAATCTTCTATGATGAAAAAATAATGTCTTCTTCCTTCTCCCATTTATATCTTATTTTTATTTTATTCTTTTATTCAAAACCTCTGGAGGGATGTCTTTAAGGATTTGCAGTTCCTTCCCATTCACAATTACTTTATTTTTATAGCTTTGCTGGAGGATTAAGTCTCTTTCTCAAGTGAAATAAAGAGCTATATCACTGGGAAGATGCATCTTGCTGGCAATGACTGAGTTCCTTCTATATAGTTTGTCCACTTCCAAGTCCACTTGGCCCGTCTCCCAGCCAATGAATTCAGCCAAAATAAGTATCACTGTTTCCACAAGATTTTCTCTTGGTTATTCTCTTAAGCTCTGAACTTTCAAGCATTTCCCTCTAAATCTTAATTCTGTATCCATTCTGAATGTTATTTCCTCTTTTATTACAACTTCCACTTGATTAGTTTGTTCCTCTATCTTTTGTACTTTAGCTTCCAGTCCTTCAGTTCTTTCACTAATCTCTGTCATATCTTTGGTAATTGTTTCCACCTTTTCTTGAATATCTTTCAGTTCCTCTCA
>CAOLHI010003196.1:0-179385 GCA_948474755.1 Ctenosaura bakeri | reverse complement strand
TTAGACTTCTTCACAGTTCAGGGGTCTTTCAATGAGTGGGCATGGATGGGCAGCACAGAAGGAAAAACAGACCAGCTGAGGAATACATAGGTCTGCAGAACTTGGACGAAAGACCAATTCATGCCACAGGCCCAGTTCCTATCATCTTGGCTCCTGCAAGCATCAGAATTTGGAACGCTTTCAAATTACAGGAAAAGGACGCATGGACTCTGAAAACAATACTAGATAGCAATCCAGTGATTGTCACTTCAGAAGTCGACCTGACTGAACGTGGTGGGTCTAAATGTAAAGTATGGACTGTGGCAGTGTAAAACAATGGCTGGAATCCCAGGATGCTGCATTTTGAGAGCCAGGGTGGTTTACTGGTTTGCTGTGATGTAGGTCCTTTTGGCACCTTACCTTCGTTGTGACAGTGGGGAGCAGCGCTCGCACGAGCAGCCACTCATGCAAGCTGCTCACGACAGCCCTTCTGCCTCCCACATCGGCTTTCTGGTAGCGCGACCGTCGCGCTAGCGCCCCACCCCTTCCTTCCACAACACAGTCTGGGAGCTGTAGGCTGCGCTGGGGGAAGGAATTGCGACCGGCCCAGCTCACCGAAGCACCGCATGCAGGTAAAAGCACAAGGGCGCCACGAGCATTGCGCGGGTGCGCAGTATTTTCGGCTTACAGCCAAAAATTAAAAAATGCGTGTGAGCCCTGCTTTAGCCTTGTGAGCATCGCATGAGTGGGAGTGCGTCGTACGGAGCGACGCTCCCATTCACATGACGCTCAAGGGGTGCTCACGCAAAAAAAAATGCATGCGAAAAGGGCCATAGACTCGAGTCAATTGACTCAGACTCAAGCCTGGCTTAAGTCACTCAGTGACTCGATTTGGACTTGACTCTGCAATAAATGATGGACTGACTCAATTCGACTCAAGACTTGTATATTTTTAGTGACTGACTTGCTGCCCTTGGTTCAGTAACATTCATCCAGAAACCCTACGACTTTGAACAACGTTTTCATTTCTTTTTGCCAAAGCATATGCACATTTCTCAGATGGGAATAGCAAATGTGTCAGGCAATAGACTTGAGGAGGAAGGATCCTTCCGTCTAAAGCTTTTGAAGCTTCAGTAATGGGGAATAAGAAGGGTCCTATTCCCCACTTCTGAAAAATCCTCCAGCTTCGGAAATGGAAAGTAAGAAGGATCCTATTCCCCACTTCCAAAGGTGTAGATGGAAAAATCGTAAATGTAGAGGGCCTACTCTGCTTAAATTGTTAAAACTGACTTTATTTGACTTTATTTATTTGTCCAGAATTTCTGGAATATAGGCTGGGGTATAAAGTTGGCTCCCAGACTTGAGACTTGAAACTATCTTCAAGAACTTGAGACCTGAATTGAGACTTGGGCCATTTCTGCACCAGCTTGTTATAGCGCTATGATTCCACTTTCAACATCCTATGGAATCCTGGGCTTTGCAGTTTCGGGAGGGGCCAGCTGGCCTCTCCCAAAAACTTCTTTGCCTTTTTACAAGCCCACCACACATGATAAAATGTTCCCTCTTTTTCTCCGCACTTCAAACATTTTGAATTTCTAGTCATGAAAAAAAATCAAAAGAAAAGAATACCCAAACTTTATAAATTGTTATTATAAAAAGAAATGGAACAGGAAGAAATTTAAAAAACGGTGGTGAGACGGTCACAAAATATAGGACACTCAATAGATATTGAGAGTTGGAGAACGGTATGGAAAACAGATTTAAGATTTACATTAAATTTAAATTTAAGAGAAAACTATTATAAAATGTTGCATAGAGTGTATATGATGCCAGAAAGATTACAAAAAATTGCAAAGAATGATATCACAAAACAATTTCATTGCAACTACTTCCTTGGAATGCTGAGTCTATATCACACACTCGGATTTTGGCTAGTATCTGATAACCGCCCACAGTGAATACAGCAGAAGATGTACTCCAGGGCATTCGCCAGTCATTCTCCAATATATTTTCCAATGCTGCTCCTCCAAAGCAGGAAGATTTTTTTTTCTAGCAGCCAACACTCAACATGTGATCATACATTACCGGCACCATGTCATGGCACAACCAGTGAATCTCAGAAAAAGAGAGAAAAAGCTGTCAACAGAGCAATGGGTGGTTTCAGTTTTGTGGATCTGATGGCTTGGACTGTGGTCTGCAATCCGTTAGTCGGCCTCGAACTATTTCCAGATGGGTCTCAGCACCATGTCACACCCAATACCTCCTATAGGGAAGAAGGATGCAAACATCTGTCATTACTAGGATAAGCGCTGCCACGTTAAACTGGAGGAGTTGCTGAGAGAGATGATGGGAATCAAGTAAATTATTATTATTATTAATTATTTATTTATTTATTTATTTATTTATTTATTTATTTATTTGTATCCCGCCTCTCCATATGGATCGAGGCGGCAAACAACTTACAAATAGCATGTATTTCTATACATGCCCCCAACAAGCTGGGTACTCATTTAGGAAACAGTACAAAATAAAAATTTATTCTCTTAGAATCTCCTCTCCTCCCTCTGATTTGCAGAATGGTAGGATGGATTGTGATGTACACAACTGTGCGTACTTCACTTGAGGGAAACTGAAGTACGGATTGCACTGATAAGAAGAAAACCAGCATGGCAAAGAATATAGTCATTTCTGAGAGGGGGTTGCTATCAATATAAAATGTCAGTTAGGTGTCTGTATGTGTATGCCTTCAACTTGCCTGTGGACGTAATGGCAACTTTCTGAATTTCATAGGGTTTTCTTAGGCTAGAAATACTTTGCCTTTCCCTTCCCCAGAAATATAGCTTACAGCATCTGGTATTCCTTGAGCCTGGATGGACATCTGTCAAAGGAAGTGCTTTGATGTGTGTTCCTGAATGGCAGGGGGTTGGACTGGATGGCCTCTGAGGTCTCTTCCAACTCTATGATCCTATGGTGTCCCACCCAAGTACTAACCAGAGCTGACCCCATTTAGCTTCCAGGATCAGATGGGATCTGGTGCCTTTAGGGTATTTAGGCCCAACGTATCAGTTACCACAAACAAATGATGCTAAAATTTTGCCTCTACCTGCTGCCATGTTGTGACTGGTGGGTCCTAGTCACCTTCAGATGTCTCAAGAAAGCCCTGAGGGTAGAAAATTTCAGGTATTTGCTCCAGTTCAAATCCTCTTCCCCACACACATAACTCAAGTCTTGACTTAGCCAGAAGCTGTTACACTGTTAGCTGACTCATTTAGAAAGACAAAGGACTTGGAAAATTGCTTCAGCAGCATCATTCATTATGTGACTTAACCCACAAGTTAGTCATTGTCAGTAAAGATCCAAGACAATTATAAGATTTAGGTTTCTTTCACACTACAGAGGCCCTTTTCACATGGCATTTGCCATGCAAAAGGGCACCTGGAGCGTCGTGCAATTGTGAGCAGCTATCTGCATGACACATTCACAATCATGCGATGCTCCAAGGTAGGGCAGGCACTGCTCATGCACTTTTTCATTTTCGGCTTTCAGCCCAAAAGGGTACATGATTGTGCATTGCTCCAGGGCCCCGCGCGCACTTGCTGTGCATGTGAAGCTTCCAGAGCCGCAGAGGTCGCGCTTCCTGCCCCAGCACAGCCTGGGAAACTCCCAGGCTGCACTGCTGAAGGAAGAGGTGGGTCTCTCGTGTTACCTGCTCGGGAGCAGGCAGCTCGTGTGGAGCTGAAGCAGTGGGGACACAAGAGCCTCTCGCTGGAAGCTGCTTGCACAGTCCCTGCATCCCAGCGCTGAAAAAAGGTAAGCTGCGGAAAGGGCCATAGTTGTAGCACCTTGATTCCACTTTAGCTGCTGTGGCCCCTCTTCTGGAATCCCAGGATCTGCTGTTTGATGATGTATTTAGAATTCTCTACTAGAGAGCTCTAGTGCTTCTCTAAACTACAAATCCCAGGATTCTTCTGGACTCCCATGGCAATTAAAGTAGAATTGTTTGCTAACCTTCTACTATTTTTTCAATTCTTCTTTTGAGGTGGAAAAATCCCACGCTGAAACTCCTTCCACCATGCCAGGCAGGGAGAAGCAGCACAGCCCTGCCCAAGTCTCACCTCCAAAGCGGGCTGGGCTCAGCTCTGAAGAGACAAGCAGCTGTTCCTTGCACGCATGCCACTGTGACCTCATGAGAGAGAGGAGAATTGGGGCCTTTTCCCATCATTATTCCCCTTTTTGTGTGTACTCCAAAATCTCTTGTGTGAACCCCTGAGGGTGCCCGTACCCCTGGTTGGGAACCACTGTTTCCATAGGTGTAATGGTTTCTCTGATTGGTACTGACAATAATTTGGGCCGTTCCCTCCTTACTTCACTTCCCAGTGGGCACCCAGGTTTCAAAACAGCAGATTAGAGAAAGAAGATTCTTTTGCTACCCAGTTCAAGACTTTGAACATGGGATGGAGGGTGGATAGCAAAGAGTGAAACATGTAACAAGCAGCTATTTGTGATGGATCCAAAAGGGGTTTCCCAAAAAGGGATTCCCCTAAATGCTTCTCTTGCCCACCCCTGTTTAACAGAAGCAAATTGACCTCGCTGCTTTTCCGTTGCAGTCACAGATGAGTTTGTGAAGTCCTTAAAGAGGAAGCGAACGCAAGGTGTTACTTTTGCCCTCCAGGTGCCCAGCTGCAATCTCTCCATGTACATCTGCTTGCTGCTCTCACTATACATGACAGCAAAGGTCGAGGATTAAAAATCAGTTTATCCTTTTGCTGGGAAATAATGGGGTTGGGGCGAGAGATGATGTGGAGCAAAATGGGATCACGGCACTCAGAATCTACACCACACCTATGAGGCAACGAACATTAGAAACAGGGCACAGGGAAATTTATGCAGTAGGTGGAAACACAACTATCCAACAGCAGGACATGCGATGATGTGGGAAAACACAAAGGCCAAAATGACAGAATCATAGAGTTGGAAGGGGTAACAAGGGCCATGTAGTTCACCCCTCTGCTATACAGGAATATACAACTAGAGTACTCCTGGAATTTGCCTATCCAACCTCAGTTTAAAGTCCTCTAAAAAAGGGGAGTACACAACCATCACACTTGAGGTAGTCTACTCCACTGTCCAACATTTCTTACAGTCAAAATATTCTTCCTAATATTCAAATGGATCTCTCTTCTTGTCATTTGAATGCATTGGCTTATATTCTACCCTCTGGTAGCAGAAAACAAGCTGAAAGCCCTTCAGATATTTAAATACAGCTCTCATGTCCCCTCTCAGTCATCTCTTCTCCAAGCTAAATATACCCAGCTCCCTAAGTTGTTCCTTGTAAAGATTGACTTCCTTCCTCTTGTTTGCCTTCCTCTGGACACATTCGAGCTTGTCGATATCCTTCTTGAACTGTGACGCCCAGAAGTGGACCCACTATTCCAGGTGGGGTCTGACCAAAGCAGAACAGAGTGGCATTACAACTTCCTTGGTCCTTCTTGGTGTCACAGGCATGCATAAGTTCCCCTAAAGAAGTAGCGGGGCATTTTTGGCTGCATTCAGTTCAAGGTTTTAGAATCAGAGACACATATGTGATGCAATAGTTGCTGCGCATGCAGATACATGTCCATATTCAGCTAGGCATCAGTTGCACATTTGAGAGTGCACTCAGTTTCACTACTTCCCATTCCATACAAGGGTTGCACGGCACAATCAATGTGTAACCCCACGTACAAAGGCTAAACCCACACCAAACTGATGTAAGATCTCAGCCAAATATACCGATGTAGACAGTGCTGAAGCAAAATGGAATTAAAAGTTTGGCCAGGTCTGTTATGAGCCAAGTGAATCCTATGGCACTGGGTGGCAGATTGAGATGAGAAGTGGAGCAGGGAAGGTTCAGTATACCCGTAGTATTTGATTGTCACCTGTTATCCCCTATCAATTTACCTTTTGACACCTTCTATAAAAGATAAAGTTGATGTGACATCAGTACAGTTTTGATTAGGTCTCTCTGGGTTTTATTTTCTTATGTGGAGTGTGGAATTCTGGGGTTTGTAGTTCACTGAGGCCAAAGAGCTCTCTGGCTGAGAATTCTAAATGCCCCTCCCCAAACCCTAGGATTCCATGATAAATGGTATAGAAATACACATGCTATTGCTATTGCTATTTGGCCTCAGTAAACTACAAACCTCAGAATTCCACAGGAGGTTGAAAGTAGAATAATAGTACTATAACAGCGTAGTGTGGAAAGGTCGAAAGCCACATAGCAAGTCAGAGCTTTGAAATGTTAGTCTCGGACCCTGCTGGTTAGTCCCAGTTAGAGTAGACTTATTAACACAGTTTTGGCTAGTGAATCAATACAGTGGTGTAGATAAATCCAGCTGGTACAATGGTTCTAGCCCAACTGGGAACTAGGAGTAGGACTATGCCTAAGATCTGAACCATAAATTGGCTCTATAAATGTTAAAACTGCCACCTGAAAGTTAGCATTAATGCAATAACTGTTAATTGCTTTAGTGAGAATTATGAAATGCATTTCTGGTGTCAGAATTCAGGTCAGATTAACAAGAAGATAGTTTCAAATTTTAAATATATCTGCCAAAATCCTTCATTGTCAGCATAACAGCAATGGAACTCCCCCATCGTAGTTACATCTGAAATGTCACCCCCCCACACCAACTACCTACACTGGCAGGACCACAGCTGAACGATTTCCGAGGTGCTGGCAACTGGGATGATGAAAAACGACATCTTTCTCACTCACTTGGTCACTAGCACATTGAAACCAGGCAACTGGAGAGACCCCGCAGGGTCCCGCCTCATACGCTTGCCTCAAGGCACCCTACACATCCAGGAAAGCACAGCAGATATCTTTTCCTGGTGTCACAATGCCTGGTGCCTTGGAAATGCTTTGGTCAAGGTGCTACCTTAAAAGTAGGATTGGGGGGGTCACATTTAGTCACCGATGCCTGTAAATGTGAATCCACAGCAGTTACAAGACTGTAAATTCAGTTTATGATCTTGTAACTGAGGCACAGGACACCAGCAATTAAAATTACTAAAAATGGGCCAAATGTCCCACCCCAAAGCAATAGGAAATGTTAATCGCTATTCAAATGCTCACATTGTTGACATTGCAGCTATTAAATTATCTACTTTTTAAAGTGGTTGTTAAAACAAGTAACACATTAGAGGTAGCAAATTAATTTTAATTGAATCACTTCCCAGTTTTGCTGCAGGTGAAGGATCTGTTCCCCCCACCGATGGAACATTCTCCATCTGTCTTTACCCTGAACTTTACTAAAATGAAACAGAGGGGCAAAAATTGCTCATTCCCTCCACCAAGCCATCCATCCATTCCCCTGTCCAGTATCTGCAAAGACATACTTGCGGTCTGGCCAAAAACATCCGCCTGTGTTGTTATGTGTCAAATTGTCTCCATCCCCAGACACAAGGCAATGCCAGCTGAAAGTATTATGTAGCCTTCAGTGGAGGGAACAGCACAGACGCTCTCAGGCCCAGAGTTTGACTGAAGACTCCAGATGGCACTGGTCATTTCATCATACTGTGAAAAATATTAAAGACCTCAGATGGCCTGCTGATTGTCTGAGAATTCAAAAGACAACTTTCCTTTTAACACATTTGGCACCCCTAAATCAACACATAAAATGCCCTTTGCTCTTCCATGTGGCGATAGTAATTTTTTCCCCTCTCTGCCCAATAATATCATACTGGTTCATGTCAATGGGAGTAGTTTTCTCTTCTTCAAAGCACACACAACTTTCCCGAGTCCTCCGCCTATTAATTTGGAAGAAAAAGTGGCTCTGGCATACCGTCAAGGTGAGCCCAACACTTTTTGCTGACTGAGACAGAGCAGCAGCCAGCAATCACTTTCCTCCATCAAAGTCAAAGTGTGCAGTGCCCAAAGCCACCCGTATTATTTTGAAACAAGAGGCAGAAAGTGTTATCACCACCTGCCTTCATCGCTAGCAATAGAAATAACAACAATTGCAAATGAAACAGCTAAATATTTATCCCAGTTTATCCTCCCAGGAACTCTGTCTGGTAGATTAAACCTGATTTCACTTGTTGCTCAGTGAGCACTAGGGCTGTGTTGGAATTTGAACCCTGGCCTTCTTAACCCAAGTCCAACATTCTATGGCCATTTCTGCCCTACACTGTTATAGTGCTATTATTCCACATTCAACATCCCATGGAATCCTGGGGTTTGCAGTTTAGGGAGGGGCTCCCATCAATTGCCTTGCTGCTTTGTTAATAGTAATTGATGGACTGTCAATTGCTGTGTGTTTTAAGGGGTTGGTTTAGGTGGGTTGGTGGGTGAGGAGGATTGGGTATGTTTTTAATGTCTTTTAATCTCTTTTAATGTATAATGTATTTTATGTTGTTCGCTGCCTCGATCCATGTGGAGAGGCGGGATAGAAATAAATATTATTATTATCATCATCATCATCATCATCATCATCATCATCATTTAGAATTCTCAGCCAGAGAGCTCTTTGAAGGAGCCCTGGTGACACAGTAGCTAAATGCCGGTACTGCAGCCACAAGGTTGTGAGTTCAATCCTGCTGAGCTCTAGGTTGACTTAGCCTTCTATCCTTCCACAGGTCGGTAAAATGAGTACCCAGCTTGTTGGGGGCAATTAGCTAACACATTGTAAACTGCTTAGAGAGTGCCTAGCTGATAAACGGTACAGAAATACACATGCTATTGCTATTGCTATTGCTATTTGGCCTCAGTAAACTACAAACCCCAGAATTCCACAGGAGGTTGAAAGTGGAATAATAGCACATTAACAGTGCAGAGCAGAAATGGTCTATGTTCATTCATATGTTACTTCTATATTACCCTGCCAGGTAACAGGATCTATAGAAGAAATCCAGCCAACTTTGCATTTTAGAAGGCACTGCTCATCACTAGCCAACCCATGGCTCCACCCACAAGTATCACGTTTCCATTCAGGCTCCTCCCCCTTCACAAAGCTTCTCCTCCCCTCCCCATCCCACCTCAGCCCCATATGGTCTTTCACTGGCCTGCCAGCTGTACCTCTGCCCCCATGATCTTTCCCATCTATGCAGTCTTTGGAAACTCCGTTGCTGGCAACCTTCAAGACTGATGACCTGTAGACAAAGCAGATGGCCCTGGGGGAGCATTTATGTCTGTCCCCAGAGCTTGGTGGCATTACTTTGCTGGACTACAACTCCCATAATCCCCATCCAACATGACCACTGGCTAGGATGAGCCATAACCCAGAAGGGGGGGGAGTAACGTTCTCAAGCTTGGTCTCAGCTTCCCCAGGGGCTCAGATTTCTGAGTGGGAGGAGGAAAGGTTAAGGAAAGACCAAATCACACAGAGAGAAACACACAGCCCATTTGTGACACCCAGACTCACGCTGGGAGAGGGAGAGGGACTCTCTCGAGTAATATGTACACACACACACACACACACACACACACAGAGCATTACAAAAAGTAGGTTTTGTGCCAGCCTCATCAGTGTGGCAGGGTAATAAGGTCAATGTGAAAACAACTGGAAGGCACATTTCCCAGTAAACATGCGCCGAGTGCAAACAGCCCGACCTTATGTTGTAGAATCCAAACCCATCGAGTCAATTGCCAGAAAACATGACATGACCTTTCAGATTCAGTGAGCATCAGCTCCGGGAGCAAGCTGCCGTGCTCTTTTCCATTTCACTGCTGCCCCCGAGGGCCTCAAGTCACCGGAAATAATAGCTCAGGCCTCTAAATCTGCACTCCTTTAATGAAAAAAATATATATATACACATGGCATCCAGTTTGACCCTGGTGCCAGATACTTTTTCCTGTATGCTTAGCTCAATTTCTTTAAACTTAACAACCTTCTTGCTTGCTTTATTTATATATTTCACACAGACACACACACACTCTTGCCTTTTCTTGTGTATCCGCCGTGTATTTCAAGAGTTCTTTTTTCCCTCTCCTGCCTTTGATTCTTCCCCTCTCTACCCTTCCTTCTTTTTATAGTTGAAATGTGTCAAAAACATCAAGAATGTCTTAGGCTGAATGAAAAGCATTGGTGAAAATGAACAGCTTATCGCCCGGTGTGAAATACCTATGAATATTAGAAGCAACCGAAAGCTCGGTCAGATCAAGGGATCCGTCTTGCCTTATTTTATCTGTTCTGACCGGCAGCATCTCTCCGAGCATTTGGTCAGTGAGATGTCCTTTGCGGGAACTGTTATTTAAGATCTTTTAAATGAATAGAATTGGATGGGGCAGGAATTATCAGGCTCTTTGGATATTGTTGGATTGCAACTCCCAGCATTCTTCACCATTGCTAATGCTGGCAGCGCCACTGGGGCCATTTCCGCACTAGCCTGTTATAGTGCGATGATTCCACTTTCAACATCTTATGGAATCCTGGGGTTTGCAATTTTGGGAGGGGCCGGTTGGCCCCTCCCGAAACTGCAAACCCCAGGATTCCAGAGGATGTTGAAAGTGGAATCATCGCGCTATAACAGGCTAGTGCGGAAATGGCTTGGGAGCTGCAATCCAAGAATATCTGGAAATCTGCAGGATTCTCATTCCTGAGGGAGCGCATAACAATGGGAATAGCTCACAACCACAACCATTATTTCTTATCCGCCTCTCCCTATGGGGAACAACAGATTAAAACAGAGCAACCAATAGACATACAGCACAGTTAAGAATACCAATACCTACTAAAAATACACAATCAATTAAATGAGGATAACATCAGCTTTAAAAAGATGCATACTAAAAACAGTTAATTCATCATTTAAAAACTTGTGATTTAAAAACCAGCTGGATAGGCCTGCCAGAAGAGATTGGTTGTTAACGCTGCTTTAAATGCAAGTTGCGTACCCAGGTGATGGGTCTCTTAAGGCAGGTTATTCCACCATTTTTTGGGCCGCTGATGAAAAAGCCCTTTGGTTAACAGTGCTATTATTCCACTATCAACCTCCTATGGAATTCTGGAGTTTGTAGTTTACTTGAAGCCAAAGAGCCCCCTGGCTGAGAATTTTAAATGCCCTCCCTAAACTGCAAACCCCAGGATTCCATAGGATGCTGAAAGTGGAATGATAGCACTATAACCGTGGAGTGCGGAAACGATCTCAGTCTATAGCACTTCTCCCTTTGAATTATGACAGATGAGACATGGCAGTTTCTGAACCCAGAAGGCTCCCCAAAATAACAACTCAACAGAGAGGCCCTGTGTCGTTAACCCAACAAGCTACAAATACTATCAGCTGGTAATACCTATCAGCAGTCAAAGTTTAGAGAGGGATGGGGGCTGAATTTTAGAACAAGGGCAGAGCAGACCTTTCCCTAGACACGCTGAGGCAACTGAGCAGATTCTGGAAGTAGTAGCACCTCCCAGCCGTTTCTCCTGCCTTCTTTTTGTGCTGGAGGAAAGAGCCATGAATGGCACACAACTAGCACCGTGTGAACCGTATCCAAATCCTGTGGATATGAACTCTCTTCCACTCTTCCATCCTCCAGATGGACTAGGACGCTCCTCCTTTTTTCTACCTACAGAGATTTTCCCATGGAATTTCATTATTATTTTATCTATTTCACTGATAAGAACCGTGAAGCTGAACCAATCAAGTAGGAACTTATGGCCTTTCGTACTGCAAAAAAGTATGCTAAAAGTTGTGCCTCCCTCTTTGATAAGGAGGAGAACCTGAATTTAAATGCAGGAAAAATATTTGTTTATCAGAATTGTAAGCTAATGGGTTGGCCTGACAGTTCCCACTGAAGCAGTTTATTGGGGATAGCAAGTGGAGGAAGAAGTATTAGACTGTAAAGTCATAAACAGACTCCGGTTTGTTTTTGCAGCAACTGAAGTGTCTGGCAATCAGGCAGCAGTAATTCGCCCCTTCAAGCACTGAAATACGTCCACTGTGTTTTAAATATGTTTAATTTTTGCACATGTTTTTCATCAACACAACAACGCCCACCTGGGCAGACCACAGACTAAGCAGCATGCATATGACAGATAGATTTTTAAAGAGAAATCTCTCTCTCTCTCTCTCTCTTCCTCCTTCCCTCCCTCCCTGTGTTTATTCAGAAGTTAAAACCCATTCCATTCAAAGGGACTTAATCTCTGAAAAGCGTGCCCAGAAGTAAAGGATATAAAAGGAGATTGAAGAGTAATTGTCAGAGAACACTGGGACTGGCCTTTATCACACAACATTTTGTGAAAAGAGATGTTATGTTCTGGCACCTCATCTGCTGTACCTTCTGAAGGGGAGTACCACCAGGTTTAGAAATTAGAAATCTCAGTGTGAAGGAGGGAGGACAGTACAGAGGAGGATAAAAGCAAATATCTCAGTGGGAAAGCACTGATGGGTGTGCCATTGCATGCCTATTTATGGAAAATTTCAAAAGCACTGTGACCTTTTGCAAAAGCATTTACATCAATTCATGCATAGTTTTCACTGACTGGTGAATCTTTCCATCTGTTGGTGGATTCTCCAGATTCTTGTGCCGTCCATGAGCCCGCCTGAGTTTTAAGATCTGGGGGAGAGGACTTTCCCGTGGTTCCACCACCATCACAGTCTGTGGAACTCCCTTCCACAGGATGTTCAGCTGGCTCCCTCCAAGTTGTATTCCTGCCAGCAGGTAAAGACATTTTTTTTTTAATTTAGGTAGGCCTTTGTTTTTTAACATGTGTGATACTGAAATGTAGAATTCCAGTATGTGAAGCTGGAAATGTCACCATGTGATGCTCGGGTGTATATTCCAGCCTGTTATGAATTTTAGCTGTTAATTCATTTTCGCTGCCACCACCCATTGAATTATGAATTCCTGGACAGTACAATGGGACACTATCCAGCACATATCAATCCCTAAGCTTAAGGATCTTCCTTTTTCCCCAGTCTATCTAGCGTTGGCGTGGAAAGGAGAGGAACAGGGTCCTTTACAGAAAGTATTTATTAAAGGTATGCAAATAAACAAGGCAAATTAACACACATGGGAAGCTCCCTCCTCCCAGGCACGCTTAGTTACAAGTAGTTACAAAAGAACAGATATAAAAGCACAGATACATTCTTTAGATCAGCCAGCCTCCAAAATAACGGAAAAGTCCCTAACGCGACTAGATAACTATTTCTAATTACTCACAGTTGTTCCTAGGCTTAGATGTTCTAAAGGAAGAGGCCAGGAGGCGAGGCCTATGGCCTGCAGCCTGCTACTGGCTCAGAACCCCCCTCCAGGAGGTTCCTTGGTTGTTATCCCTTTGTTACCTCTCTCTGCCACATGGCCTCCAAGAAGTTTTATAACTTCTCCTTGGAAGCATCTGGAAGCATCCTGAAGATGCTCACCTCTTTCCTTTTTGATTGGTCAAGTCTCACCCTGCTGACCCACATGACCTATGATGCTGACCCACATGACCTATGATGCTGACCACACACTAAAATGTAATCTAATCCCAACACCTTATTAACCCTTGGTTTACCTGAAGAGGGAAGTGTCCCCCTTTTAGCTAAGTCTAGATAATGGGAAGCCCCATTATCACAACATGCTGCTGCAGATGGAACTTTTCATAGGGGGTGTCCTGTCTGCATTCTAAATATGTTTTTTAAATGTTTTATATTTTTTTTAAACAAAACAGAATTCAGTTTAATTTTTTTAACATGCATTAATAGTTTTTTTTTTAATTGTACTTTCTTTTAAATGGTTGTGAGCCACCTTCAATCTACTGCTGGGAGAAAGGTGGGATATGAATTAAAAGAAGGAAGGGAGAAAAGAAAGAAGAGAAGAGGAAAGGAAGGAGGGAAGGAAGGAAGGAAGGAAGGAAGGAAGGAAGGAAGGAAGGAAGGAAGGAAGAAAAGAAGGAAGGAATCCAACCATACATGGTATCTATTCTGTCAGAACATCCAAATATCATGTCATGGATAGCTTGCACTCCGCCAATTTCACTCAGAGTTAAACAGCAATGTTTATTTGTAGCAAAGCAAGCAACACAGCAACCTTCTTTCAAAGTCGCTGAGACTAAAGCACACGTGGTGGTTACAGCTTTTATACCTTTCCATACTAATTAAGGCAGACAAAGCTGTGGTTGAAAAGGATGATAAAGTTCACATCACCCCACCAACCTAGATGTTTTCCTTGACCTGCAGTTTCTTACAGATCTTTCATCCTCAAGGCTGGAACAAATGCCTGCCTTCTTATCCTTGAGCATTTCCATTTCTCATAACACCATTCAATACTTCCATCTCCCCCGCAATCTTCTCTCCATTTACTAGATATGCTGTAGCAGCAAGCAATAAAGCAATTAATCACTTGATATCCCAGAATACACTACAAGCTTCAACTGGATACACAGCTGAAATCAACCATTGGCAACTAATACTTTACAGTGCTTTACTGACTCTAGCAATGCCTAAGCTAGTTGGTCTATTCTAATACCACCCAACAGATACTTATGACAGGAGCCAGGCATCCTGATACAAAATTCCAATGTCAATTGAATTTCTTTCAGATTTTCACAACACTCCTAAACACAACCTGCTACAGACCCCCCAAAACTGCCTGAAGTGTGGTAGAAAACAGTATCCCAAGGAAAACACTGAAGTATCAGTTTCCAGTCTAGTCAACATCTGTGCATGGGAAAGAAAAGACTGGTTTGTCACTTTAGGTGGAAAAATCTCAGGGTCCAGATATGGGATATTTGTTGCTGCTGTTGTTTTACATGGAAATTCAATTTATTTCATTTTTGAGCCTTTCTAGTGTACTGGATACAAGTTATGGACATCTGTGTATACTGTACAGCATCAGTGGGAACGGGTAGGACTATGGCCATTTCCGTGCTACACTGTTATAGGTGCTCTCATTCCACTTTCAACCTCCTATGGAATCCTGGGGTTTGCAGTTTAGGTAGGGGCCGGCCGGCCCCTCCCTAAACTGCAAACTGCAGGATTCCATAGGAGGTTGAAAGTGGAATGAGAGCACCTATAACAGTCTAGTGCAGAAGTGGCCTACGAGCCCCATTCAAGCTGTCAAGACCCTGGGTAGCTGCAGGTCCTTCAAACCCCTTGTGAAAAATGGAACATCCACCCCAAAATAGAGAATCACATCTCAGGAGCCTCCAGGTGATATAATTTTCCATTCTAAGGCTATTCTGCTGGATGCACCAGGTGTATACGCTGTAAACTCAAACCTTTGAGACCATCAGACAGGGTATCTCAATAGGGGAATGGATTCATGATAGACTACTGTGACTCTTCCTCCTTGCCCATTAGATTTTGCCTTCTGTTGCACCCAGAAACCTAGTGGGCATACCACTTCTCCCCTCTAAATGAGGAGGAGTGGATTTGCAATGCATCCTCATTAAGCCCTTGTTCAAATCACCAGACTTCCATAAAACTAGAGTTAGGAATTCAAAAAAGACCCCCAAACCCTGAACTCCAGCAGTGCATTAAACTGCATTATGCAAAGGATGATTAGGCAAAAAAGTAGCCAAGATGAACTAAGTGGGAGACAGTCACTCAGCAGGGCTATAACTAAAAACTGCATCAGAGTAGATGTCAGCCTTTCATATTTTGCTACCACCGACTGACTTCAGTCCTCTGTAACCAGAAGTCAGCAAAAATTTAAGGTATGCAACTGGGTTTCAGCCATCCTCTGGACTTTAACTACAAGACATCTTGTTGTGTATTTGTAGCCGAAGCATGCATATATATATATATATATATCTTGGCAGAGCAGAGCATTTTTGGAACTCATGAAGGAGGGTGGCCTCTTTGAACATTTTTTCCCCTGCACATCAAAACAATGACAGGCTTCCCCCACTTATCTGACAGGTTAGGGACCAGAGCACTGGCAGAAAGCGGAAATGGCCAAAATGCAGAACACATGAACATGAAGGACTTATGAAAGTTTCTCTTGGGACTGACCACACACTCATGATGATTGTGTCTCTCAAGTGGCTTGGTGCCTCCTCCCACTTCCCCAGCTCACTTTCCAAGCAGCACACATGTGGTAGGCAAGGCGAACTGATAGAAGCCTGCTCTTTCAGTGCTTGCAATACAGAGAGGCTCCATTACTTCGACGAGGGGATCTGCTCTTTCCATAGGCAAGACTTGGAACTGTACGTGCATGTGAACAGTCCCAAGCAAGCCTCTGTAGGCAAGAAGAACTGATGAAAAAGCAGACTCCATATCAAAGTAATAGCACTTTTCCTTAATCTGGAAGCACTGACAGAGTGAGCAGTCCAATCAGAAGGTGGGGGCTTCCTAAACTGGCATCATGTCAGTGAATTACAATGGCTTAAGTTGGACTTATTCCATTACATCTCACTTTTTGGGTCATTGCAACAGTAGGAATTCACAACTGACCACACAACAACCATATAAACACCTTTTCTCAGAGGCAGCACCCAAATCTGGCCATTTCCTGGTCAGCACAGAGCAGAGGGGGGCACAGGCAAGCCCCCAGCTATGTTCCTATTGCTCAGGGGTAGGCAAAGTGGAACCCAAAGACTCACGGGGCCCCACATGGATTTCAAAAACCGGAGAAAAATGCCCCTCTTCAAATGTCCTGTAGTGGATTTAGGGGACCATTTTTGTCACATTTTTGGAGGGTGGGCCATTTTAGGCCCAGGAGAGGACTTTTTTAAAAACAGGAAGTAAAACAGAAGTTACTTCCAACTACATCTTGTTTTAAGAAGACATTTCTTCTTGGTCCCCGTAGATGCCTTTTGCTGTATGTTCCTCTTTAAGCAAACAGTGGGATGCTTGTCTGATGCGCCTCCCCAGAAAATGGCCAGGTTCAGGGGTCTGCCATTGAGAAAAGGCAGCTTGGGGAAGGTGTTGATGGCAGACTAACTGCCCTTCAAAGCTATGGGCATTTCCACACTACCTTGTTATAGTGCTATTATTCCACTTTGAACATCCTATGGAATTCTGGCATTTGTGGTCTAGGGAAGGGCATTTAGAATTCTCATCCAGGGAGCTCTTTGGCCTCAGTGGTGGTGTGCACCTTTCAAGTCATTTCTGGCAACCATAAGGCAAACTTATCATGGGGTTTTCTGGGGATGAGAGTGTGTGATGCACTCAAGATCACCCATTGAGATTCCATGGCCAAGCAGGGAATCAAATGCTGGTCTCCAAGGTCATAGTCCAATGCGCAAAACATCACACCACCCTGGTTTTCACCAGGAAATTTTAGATGATGTGATTTTTCTGACCATGCAGTTCAGCTCTGAATTCACCAACAGAAGAAGGTGGTGGACCAAGATGACAAGAGTAGAACAAAGTCAGATTGTTCAGAGGAGGACTATGCAACTTTTGAGTCCCAAATCAGCATCCAAAGCTCCAAGAAACATGTCCTTTCCTTGATTATGCAACCAGCACTTTTCTCAGCGCAGAAATCTCAGTTACCCAGACAGTGTGGCAAAGGTTATGCTTTCATCACAATATGTATATTTTATCTTCAGTTTCAAGGGGAAAGGTAAAACCTTTCTTACACATTAGACAGCTCCCTTTTTCCTTGTGGTTATTTTATGATTTATTTATTAACATTTTTTATAGCCTGGCCTATATTCAAAGATCTCAGGGCAGGATGTGGGCAATAAAGCAGCTGTAGATGACTCAAAACCATTCTGAAAACAATTTCGAGTGGCTCAGATCATTTAAATCAGTTTACGGCAAGTTAAAACAAGTTAAAGTGGTGTACTGTGCACTATATACTAGAACAGAAATCCACAATTGTTCAAGCTATGATCCCTGAGTCTGAAACATCTGTTGGAAAGCTACATTTTAATTTGCTGCCAAAAGGAAAACAAGGAAAACATACCTCTTAGTGGTTGGGAAGAACAGGAATGCCAAAATGCCAACTTCTCAGGAAACCATATCTGAATGTGCACGTGGAGTTCCTGTAGAATTTTTGAGATGTTTTGTATCACACCCATCTAAAGGTGTGGGTGTCTGGTGAATTGGTAGGTGTGACTTGTTACAACTCTTCCATCTTTTACAGAATACACTTCTGTTAAAGCAATAAAGTGCATAGCAGGAGGTTGGACTCGATGGCCCCAGGGTCTCTTTCAACTCTATGATTCTATGATCCTAATAAAATGCAAAGTTGCAAACATTAAAAATATATAACTGGAAGCAGAAGATGGAGAAGTTCCATTTTCTCTGCAAAAATAAGACCATAAGCAAATTGTGGCACACAAAATGTTAATAACAAAAATTAAAGTAAAGCTAAAGAAGAACACTAAATTAATTGCTGTGTCCAAATGCAACCTGAAGAACATCTCAGTAGAATTTTAAACACTATGTACAAATAGATTTCTGTTGTAAAGCCTAATTGACTAAGCACCAAAAGAACTCTGGTCTGAAGCTAGGGACATTGTTAGGGAAGAATGCAAAAAGACACTATCTGCTGCCAAAAAGAAAGAGAAGGCTCGGTAGATGACAGATTAAACTCTCCTAACAGTTAAGGACAGACAAGAAGCAGAAGGTTGGACTCAATGACCCTTGTGGTTTCTTCCCACTCCATGATTCTATGAAAAGAAAAAGGTGATAAAAATAGAGTCAAAATCTTGAATGCAACTGTTCAGCAACTTGTGCGCATCAACAAACTACCAAAAACTACCATAAAATCAATGCAGTGTTTAAAAAAATGATCCACAAAAAGGTGTCAAATATGCTAGCCATGCCATTGCCATACTCTGGTTTTTCTTGGCCACATGTGTCCTAGTTTTCATCTATGAAAGTCTGGAGGATATCAGTGTGGGGTTCTGGGAGCTCCATTTTTGCTTCCAAGCTCTGGGAACCAGACACTGCTACCTATTTTATTGCTTACACTTTTTCTAAGCTTCTTTGCAGTTTTCAAAAAGAGAGGGCAAGTAAAGAATCTATGCAATCAATCAGATGAATTTAAAAATATATGTGGGGAAGGGGGCCATGTTGTACTTCATCACAGACAACAAAATGTTTGGGGTTTGGCCCTCCATGTGGTTTGTCTGTCACTAAGGCCATTTTCTGCACTAGACTGTTATAGTGCTATTATTCCACTTTCAACATCCTATGGAACCCTGGACTTTGCAGTTTAGGGAGGGGCCTCAAGCCTTGAGGCCCCTCCCCAAACTGCAAATCCCAGGATTCCATAGGATGTTGTAAGTGGAATGATAGCACTGCAACAGTGTAGTGCAGAAAGGCCCTAAGTTACGCCCTTCCTGCAGCACTGAATCAATTTCTCAAACCTGTTCCTCAAGACCTGATTTGAATATTTCTGGAATCTCCGAATACAGCCACATGTTGTGATTCCCTGCAGCCCACCTTTCTCGTTCTGACCATGGCGAGCCAATCTAGCATCTTTCTTTCCAAGATCTGTTTCTCCCAGTTCAAGTGAGGCGAGACGAGAGGAGGCTTTGACAATAATACATTTTAATGTTCCACGATGCCCACGCTATGCCAGCTTGTTCTGCCTACATCTGAAGAAAAACAGTAGACGAACTTGAGAGCTGAATCTTCCTTTCAAGAAAAATCTCTCCTCTCCAAGGCAAAGAGTTCGAGTGAGGACAGCGTGCTTCCTTTTTGATAAATAATACAGGAGGTGGATTCACTCCAATATGAACCTTTTTTTCCCCTTCCTTCTGTCTTGCTTAAAAGGGGCTGAGTCCACAAGTAATGTAATACACCAATGAGAGGATAAAGGCGTGTGCGCAGTTGAGAGGGGCTGAGGCCAAGTATGCGGATCCAAAGATATAAGTGCCACATTCACAAGAGTCTTGAAGGTGGTAGGTAATATTATTCAGGTGGGATGGTCACATACAGTACTTTGCACGCTTACAAAGATATAAACCAGTGTGGTATAGTTGTCTGAGCATTGAACTACAATGCTGGAGATCCTGGTTCAATTCCCCGCTGGGCCACGGAAACCCACTGGGTGACCTTGGGTGAGTCACAGACTCTCAGCCCCAGAGAACCCTGTGATAGTGGTCTCTTAGGGTCTCCATAAATCAGAAAAGATGTAAGCCAACACAGATAAGATCTGACATCTCAAGGGACAGGCACAGCTGGAGTATAAGCTTTAACTCTGTAAATGCACTCCTAGCCGCTGTTGAAAACTGAGATTTCAGGCTCACCCAGGAGCATACCCAAGCTGCAGACCTCCATCTTCAGGGGAATGTAATCCCATCCAACACAGTCTGAATCCCTTTTCCCTGATCTGCTTTTTGACTGACGAGGAGCACCTCCATCTTGTCTGGGGCCATTTCCGCACTACACTCTTATAGCACGATTATTCCACTTTCAACATCCTATGGAATCCTGGGGTTTGCAGTTTCAGGAGGGGCATTGAATGCAGAAACAACAAGCATTTAGATGGATAAAGATGTAGTACAGTGATATAAGCAATAATAAGGAATTCTGGAGAGGATTGGAAGGAACAAGAATATATCTGATTTAATATAAACAATGTATAGATATGTATGTTTTAAATACGTGAAATTTTAATAAAAATATATAAAAAAAAGAAAGAAAGTGGAATAATCGCACTATAAGAGTGTAGTGAAGAAATGGATTAAGTTTCTGTTTGTTCAGCCTCATGCAGTCCATTACCCATGACTGGCACGAGTTTAGGATTGAAACAGCTTCCTTGGTTTGTGGTGGATGGAGCTGGGAATCATCCACATACTATACGTACAGTTTATATAAGCAGTCAGTATATGCAGTCTAGAACTGCATTTGTGCTTTTTTTGCCACTGCAGCATAGCGTTAATTGTTGTGGTTTACTATGGCCATTTCCGCACTACACCGTTATAGTGCTATTATTCCGCTTCCAACCTCCTATGGAATCCTGGGGCTTGCAGTGTAAGGAGAGGCCTTTAGAATTCCCAGCCAGAGAGCTCTTTGGCCTCAGGAAACTACAAACCCCAGAATTCCACAGGAAGTTGAAAGTGGAATAATAGCACTACAGTAGTGTAGTGCAGAAATGGCCTGAGTCTCATTCTTCTGAACAGCCAGTGATTAAACGAGTCGGCAACTTTGAGGAGCGAGCAAAGATGGTTGCCAAAGTGTCCTACAGATACAGTCAACCATTCCAGTCTTTAATCATATCTCTCTTGTTAACAATGGACAAGCCGGTTGAGATGGTTGAGTGTAATCCGGTTGACTGCAGCTCCTGACCCTTAGTGACACAGATCAACAAGAACCAAACAGGCCCCAAAAAGCCTCATTTAGTAATACTTCTTCCTACGCATTCACTTTTTTGCAATGAAAGGCATTTTGGTAAATTGGTGTCTCTATGGACCGCTGTGAAAAGGGGAGGGAGGTGAAGGCTTGATAGATAAGCATTAACCCAACTCCACTTCATAAACAGCTTCACATTGGTGGGGGAAAAAAAGGCCCCAAAAACCTTTTGGGGGAAAAAGGGGGGAAAAGGGGGGAAAATTAAATGAAAAAAAGGGGGGGGGGGAAAAATTTTTTTAAAAAAAAAATTTTTTGGGGGGGAAAAAGGGGGAAAGGGTTTTTAAAAAAATTTTTTTTGGAAAAAATTTTTTTTTTTTCCGGGCCCCTTTTAAAAAACCCCAAAAAAAAGGGAGGAAAAAAGGGGGGGGGGTTTTTAAAAAATTAAAAAAGGGGGGGTTTGGGGGGGGCCCCTTTTTTTTGGGGGGGAAAAAAAAAAATTTTTGGAAAAAAAAATAAAAAAGGGGGAAAAACCCCTTTTTTTCCTTTTTTCCCCCCCCCCCAAAAAAAAATTTTTGGGGTTTTTTTTTTGGGGGCCCCCCCCGGGGGGGAAAAATTTTTTTTTAAAAAAAAAAAAATTTTTTCCCAAAAAAAACCCCCTTGAAAAAAAAAAAAAGGAAGGTTTAAAAAAAGGGGGTTTTTTTTTTTTTTAAAATTTTTTTTTTAAAAATTTTTAAAAAGGGGGGGGAAAAAAAAAAAAATTTTTTTTAATTTTTAATTAATTTTTTTTTTTTTGGGGGTTTTTTTTTCCCCCCTTTTTAAGGGAAACCCCCTTTTTTTTGGGTTTAAAAAAAAAGGGGGGAAAAAAAAAAAAAAAATTTTTTTTTTTTTTTAAATTTTTTTGGGGGGCGGGAAAAAAGGTTTTTCCCCAAAAACCCCCCCTTTTTTTAAAAAAATTATGGGGGAAAGGGGGGGGAAAAGGTTTTTTCCCCCAAATTTTTTTGGGTTCCCAAAAAAAAATTCCCTTTGGGGGGCCTTTTTTTTTTTTTTCCCCCTTTAAACCCCGGGTTTTTGGGGTTTGGTAGTTCCGGGGGAAAAGGGGGGGGAAAAACTAAAGGCCCTCCCAAACTGCAAACCCCAGGATTCCATGGGGGGTTGGAAAAGGGGGGAAAAAAAAAAAAGGGGGGGGGGCCAAAAAAAAAATTTTTTTTTGTTAAAAAAAAAAACCCCAAAAAAACCCCAAAAAAAATGGGTTTTTTTGGGGGGAAAAAAAAAACCCCCAAAAAAAGGGGGGTTTTCCCCCTCCAAACCGGGGTTTTTTAAAAAGGGGGAAAAAAAAAATTTTTTTCCCCCCCCCAAAAAAAAAAAACCCCTTTTTTTTTTTTTTTTTTTTAAAATTTTTTTTAAAAATTTTAAAAACCCCTTTTTTTAAAAAAAAATTTTTTTTTTTTTTTAAAAAAAAAAATTTTTTTTAAAAAATTTTTTTTTTTCCCCCCCCTTTAAAAATTTTTTTCCCCCCCCCCAAAGAAACCCCGGTTTTAAAAATTTTTTAAAAAAAACCCCTTTTTTTTTTTGGGTTTTCCCCCCAAAACCCCCCCAAAAAAAAAAGGGGAAAAAAGGGGCAGAAATTTTTGGGGGCCTTTAAAAAAAAAAAATTTGGGGGGCCCCCCTTTTGGGGGGGAAAGGGGGGGTTTTAAAAAAATTTTTTTTTGGGTTTTTTTTAAAAAAAATTTTTTTTTTCCCTTTTTTTTTTTTCCCCCCAAAAAACTTTTCCCCCCGGGGTTTTTTTAAAAAAAGGGGAAAAGGGGTTTTTTCCCCCCCGGGGGGGGTTTTTTTTTCCCCCCCAAACCCCCCCCTTTTTTTTTTTTTGAAAAAAAACCCAAAAAAACCCCCCCCTGAAAAATTTTTTCCCCCCCTTTTTTGGGGGAAAATTTTTTAAAAAATTTTTTCCCCCCCCCCCCAAAATTTTCCCCCTTTTGGTTTTTTTTGGGGGGTTTTTTTTAAAAAAAAAAAAAAGGTTTAAAAAATTTTTTTCCCCCCTTTTTTTCCCCCCCCCCCCCAAAAATTTTTTTTTTGGGGGGGAAAAAAAGGGGAACCCGGGAAAAATTTCCCCCCCCTTTTTTTTAAGGGCAAAAGGGAAAAAAACCCCCCCCTTTTTTTTTTTTTTCCCCCCCCCCCCCTGGGGAAAAAAAAAAATTTTCTTTGGGGGGGGCCCCCCCGGGGGGGGGGGAAAAAAATTTTGGGGTTTTGGGTTTTTTTTAAAAAAAAAAAGGGGGGGGTTTAAAAAAAGTTGGGGGAAGGGGGGGGGGCCCTTTTAAAAAACCCCCCCTTTTTTTTAAAAACCCCAAACCAAAAAAGGGGGGGTTTTTTTTTTAAAAAAAAAGGGGCCGGGAAAAAAAGGGGGAAAAATTTTTATAAAAAACCCCCCCTTTTCCCCAAAAAAAAACCCCAAAATTTTTTTTTTTTGGGGGGGGGGGGCCCCCCTTTTTTTAAATTTTCCAAAAAAATTTTTTTTTTTTAAAAAAAAAAGGGGTTTTAAAAAAAAAAAAATTTTTTTTGGGGTTTTTTTTTCCAAAAAGGGAAAAAAAAACCCCCCCCCCCCAAAAATTTTTTTAAAAAGGAAAAAAAAAGGGGGGGGGGGGAAGGGGGGAAAAAAATTTTTGGGTTTTTTTAAAAAAATTTTTTGGAAAAATTTTTAAATTTTTTGGGGGGGTTGGGAAAAAAAAAAAGATTTTAAATTTTTTTTTCCCTTTTTTTTAAAGAAAAAAAAAAAAGGGAAAGGCCCCCCCCTTTTTTTTTTTTCCAAAAAGGGGGTTTTTTTAAAAGGGGCCCCCCTTTTTTGGAAAAATTTTTTTTTTTTTCCCCAAAAACCCCCCCAAAAAAAAAAAAGGGTTTTTTTGGTTTCCCCAAAAAAAGGGGTTTTTTAAAAAAAAAAATTTTTTTTTTTTTAAAAAACCCTTTTTTTTCCTTTTGGGCCCCCAAAAAAAAAAATTTTTTTTTTTTTTTTTTTTAAAAAAAAAAATTTTTTTTTTTTTTTTAAAAATTTTTTTTGGCCCTTTTTTTTTTTGGAAAAAGGGGAAAAAAAAAAAAAAAATAAATTTTTTTTTTTTTTTAAAAAAAAGGTTTTTTAAAAATTAAAATTTAAAAAAACCCCCACCAAAACCCCCAAAAAAAGGGGGGGGAAAAAAAAAAAAAAAATTTTTTTTTTCCCAAAAAGGGGGGTTTTTTTTAAAAAGGGGGGTTTTTTTTTTTTTTTAAAAATTTTTTTTTTTTCCCCTCAGGGTTTTTGGGAAAAAATTTAAATTTTTTTTTCCCCCAAAATTTTTAATTTTTTTTGGGAAATTTTGGGGGCCCCCGTTTTTTTTTAAATTTTTTTTTAACCTTTTTTTTTTCCCCCCCCCCCAAAAAAAAAAGGGGTTTAAAAAAAAAAAAAATTTTTTTAAAAAAAAAGGGGGGGGTTTTAAAAATTTTTTAAATTTTAAATTTCCCCGGGGGTTTAAAAAAAAAAATTTTTTTGGGAAACCCAAAAAAAATTTTTTGGGGTTTTTTTTCCCCCAAAAAACTTTGGGGGAAAAATTTTTTTTTGGGGGGTTTGGGTTAAAACAAATTTTTAAACCCCGGAAAAAAAATTTTTTTTTTAAAATTTTTTTAAAAACAAAAAAAAAAAACACCAAAAATTTTTTAAAAAAAGGGGGGTTTTTTGGCCCTTTGGCCCCCAAAAAAAAGGCCAATTTTTTGGTTGGGCCCCTTTTTTTTTGGGGCCCCAAAAAAATTAAAAAACCCCCCCCGGTTTTTTTGGGGGGGGGAAAAAATTTAAAAAAAAAAAGGGGGGGGAAAAAAAACCCCCCCCCCAAAAAAAACCGGGTTTAAAATTTTTTTCCTTAAAAAATAAAAAGCCCCGGGGGGGGCAATTTTTCCCCAAAATTTTTTTAAAAAATTTTTTCCCCCCCCCCCAAAACCCCCCGGGGGGGGGGGCCCCAAAAAAAGGGGGGGGGAAAAAAAAAGGCCCCCCGGGGGGAAAAAAAATTTTTTTTAAAAATTTTTTGGGGGCCCCCTTTTGGGGAAAAATTTTTTGGGGTTTTTTTAAAAAAAATTTTTAAAAAGTTAAAAACCCGGGGAAAAAGGGGGGTTTTTTGGGGTTTTTTTTAAAAAAAAAAATTTTTTTTTTAAAAAAATTTTTTTTTTTAAACCCCCCCCCTTTCCCCCCCTTTTAAAAAAAAAAAGGGAAAAGGGGTTTTTTTTTTTTCCCCCCCCCTTTTTTCCCTTTTTTTAAAAAAAAAAAATTTTTTTTTTCCCCTTTCTAAAAAACCCCCCAAAAAAAAAAAAAAACCCCCCCGGCCCCCCCCCTTTTTTTAAAAAATTTTTTTAAAAAAAATTTTTTCCCCCCCTTTTTTTAAAAGGGAGTAAAAAAAAAAAGGGTTTCCTTTTTTTAAAGGGGGGGGGGGGAAAAAAAAAATTTTTTAAAAAAAAAAAGGGGGGGCCTTTGGGGTTTAAAAAAAAAAATTTTTTTTTTTTTTAAAAAAATTTTTTCCCCAAAAAAAAACAGGGGGAAAAAACCCCGGGGGGCCCCCCTTTTTGGGGAAAACCCCTGGGGGAAAATTTTGGGGGGTTTTTTTCCAAATAATTTGGGCCCCCCCCTTTTTCCCCCCCCAAAAAAATTTTTTTGGGCGGGCTTTTTTTTTTTAAAAATTTTTGGGGTTTTTTAAAAAGGGGGTTTTTGGGGGGGGGAAAAAAAAAGGGGGGGCCCCTTTTTTTTAAAAACCAAAAAACCCCCCCCCCCTTTAAAAATTTTAAAACGGGGGGGCCAACCCCCCCCTTTTAAGCCCCCCCCCCCGGGGGCCTGGGGGGGGGGGGGGTTTTGGTTTTTTTTTAAAAAAAAAAAAAGGGGAAAAAACCCGGGGAACCCCCCCTTTTTTTTGGCCCTTTTTAAAAACCAAAAAAAAAAAACCCCTTTTTGGGGGGGCCCCTAAAATTCCCAAAAAAAAAAATTTTTTTAAAAATTTTTTTCCCCCAAACCCCGGCCTTAAAAAAAAAGGGGGGGGAAAAAAAAAGGGGGGGGGGGTCCCCCCCCCCCCGGGGGGGTTTTTTTTTTTTTTTTTTTGGGGTTTTTAAAATTTTTTAAAAAAAAAAATTAAAAAAACCCCTTTTTGTTAAAAAAAACCCCCCAAAAAAATTTTTTTTGGTTTTTTCCCAAAATTTTGGTTAAAAATAAAAATTTTTTTTTTTTTTTGGGGGGGGGGTTTTTTAAAATTTAAAAAAAAGGGGGGCCCCAAAAAAAACCGGGGTTTTTTTTTGGGGGGCCCCCCAAATTTTTTTTTTTTTTTTTTAAAAAAAAAGGGGTTTTTTTTTTTTAAAAAATTTTAAATTTTTTTTTTTTTCCCCCCCTTTTTTTGGAAAAATTCCCCGGGGGGGGGGGGAAAATTAAAAAAAAAGGGGGGGAAAAAAAAAAGGGGGAAAAAAAGGGGAAAAAAAAAGGAAAAAAAAAAAAAAAAAAAAAGGGGAAAAAAAATTTTTTTTTTTTTTTAAAAATTTTTTTTTTGGGGGGGAAAAAAAAAAGGGGAAAAAAATTTTTTTGGAAAAAAGAAAAAGCCCCCCAAAATTGCGGGTTTTGGGGGGTTTAACCTTTTTTTTTTTTTGGGGGGAAAACCCTTGGGGGGGGGAAAATTTAAACCCCCAAAACCCCAACCCCCCCTTTTTTTTTCCTTTTTTCCCCGGAAAAAAACCCCCCCCCCCTTTTTTTTTCCCAACCCCCAAAAAAAAAAAAAAGGGAATTTTTTTTTTTTGGTTGTTTGGGGAAAAAAAAAATCCCGGGAACCCCGGTTTTCCCCCTTTTTTTTCCCCCCCAAAAAACCTTTTGGAAAAATTTTAAAACCCCCCCCAAAAGGGGGAAAAAAAACCCCCCCAAAAAAAACCCAAAGGGGGGAAATTTGGAAAAAATTTTAAAAAACCCCAAAATTTTTTCTTTTTTTTCCCCCAAAACCCCCCCAAAAATTTTGGGAAAAAAAAAAAAAAAGGGGGAAAAACCCCCAAAACCCCCAAAAAAAAAAAAAATTTTTTTTTTTGGGGGAAAAATTTTTTAAAAATTTTTTTTCCCCTTTTTTTTTCCTTTTTAAAAGGGGGGGGGAAAAAAAAAAAAAAAAAAATTTTCCAAAAAAAAAGGGAAGGGAAATTTTTCCAATTTTTTTTTAAAAATTTTTTTTTTTTGGGGGGGGGAAAATTTGGGGGGGGGCCCCCCCCAAATTTTTTTGGGAAAAAAAGGGGGGGGGGCCCAAAAATTTTTTTTTTTTTTCCCCTTTAAAAAAGGGGTTTGGGGGAAAAAAAAAATTTAAAAAAAAAACCCCCTTTTTTTTTTTTGGGGGGTTTCCAAAAAAATTTTTTTCCTTTTTTTTTTTTCCCCTTTTTTTTTTTAAAAAAAAACCAAAAAAAGGGGGAAAAAAAAGGGTTTTGGGGCCCCCAAATCCCCCCCCCAAATTTTTTTTGAAAAACCGGGGGAAAACCCCCCCAAAAAGGGGGGGTTTTTAAAAACCCCCCTTTTTTTTTAAAAAAACCCCCCTTTTTTTTAAACCCCAAAAACCCCCAAAAAACCCCCCCTTTTTTCCCCTGGGGGTTTTTTTTTTAAAAAAAAATGGGGGCCCATTCCCCGGGGGAAAAAAAAAAATTTTGGAAAATTTTTTTTTTTTTTGGGGGGGTTTTCCCCCTTTTTTTAAAAAAATTTAAAGGTTCCCCTTTTTTTTTTGGGGGGCCCCAAAACCCCCCAAAAGGGGTTTTGGGAACCCCCAAAATTTTTTTTTAAAACCAAATTTTAAAAAAAAGGGGGGGGTTTTTTTCCTTTTTTCCCCCCCAAAAAAGGTTCCCCAACTTTTCCATTTTTGGGGGGCCCCCAAACCCCCCCCCCCCCCAAAAAGGGTTTGGGGGTTTTTGGGAAAAAAAAAAAAAGGTTTTTTTTTGGGGGGGAAACCCCCCCCTTTTTTAAAAAAAAGGGGTGGGAAAGGTTTGGGGGAAAAAGTGTTGAAAAAAAAAAAAAAAACCCCCCCTTTTTTTTTAAAAGTTTTTTTTTTTAAAAAAAAATTTTTTTTTTTAAAAAAAAAGCGGAAAAAATTTTTTAAAAACCCTTTTCCTTAAAAAACCCCCCAAAAACCCCCCGGGGGGGTTTTAAAGGAAACAGGTTTTTTTTGGTTTTTTTTTTTTAAAAACCCCTTTTTTTCCCCCGGAAAAAACCCCCAAAAAAACCAAAAAAACCCCAAAAAAAAATTTTTTGGTTTTTTTCCCCCAAAAAAAAAAAACCCCCCCCCCCAAAAAAAAAAGGGGGGGGGGGGGGCTGGGGTTTTTTTAAAAACCCCGGGAAAAAAAAAAAATTTTTTTTTTTTGGGGTTTTTTGGGGGGTTTTTAACCCGGGGGGGAAAAAAAAAAAAAAAATTTTAAATTTTTTTTAAAAAAAATTTTTTTTTTTTCCTTTTTTTTAAAAAAAAAGGGGGGCCCTTTAAACCCCCCCCCTTTTAATTTTTTGGGGAAAAAAATTTTTTTTTTTTTTTTTGGGGGGGTTTCCCCCCCCCCTTTTTTTTTTTTTTTTAAACCTTTTTTTAGGGGGGAAAAAAAAAAAAAAAAAAGGGGGTGGGGGGGGGGTTTTTTTTGGGGGAAAAAAAAAATTTTAAGGGGGTTTTTAAAAATTTTAAACCCCCCCCCCAAAAAAGTTTAAAAAAGGGGGAAAAAAAAGGGGGCCCCCTTTCCAAAAAAAAAAATTTTTCCCAAAATTTTTTTTTTTTAAAAATTTTTTAAAAAAAAAAAAAAAGGGGTTAAAAAGGGGAAAAAAAAAAAATTTGGGGGGGAAATTTTTTTCCCAAAAAAAAAAAAAATTTTTTTTTTTTTTAAACCCCTTTTTCCGGCCAAAAAAAAAAGGGGGGGGTTTTTTTTCCCCCCTTTTTTTTTTTGGGTTTGGGGGGGAAAAAAGGGGAAAATTTTTTTTTTTTTTCCCCCCCTTTTTAAAAAAGGAAAAATTTTTAAATTTTTTCCCCCCCCCCCCCCAAAAACCCCCCCGGGGGGGGGCCCCCCCAAAAGGGGGGGAAAAAAAAAAAATTTTTTTTTTAAAACCCCCCCCCAAAAAAAAATTTTTTCCCCGTTTTTTTTAAAAGGCCCCCAAAAAAAACCCCCCGGGGGAAATTTTTAAAAAATTTTTTTTTAAAAAGGGGGGGAAAAAAAACCAAATTTTTTTAAAAGGAAAAAAAACCCCCCAATTTTTTCGGTTTTGGGGGCCCCTTGAATTTTTTTTTTTCCCCCCCAAAAGGGGGGGGTTTTTTTTTTAAAAAAAATTTTTTTTTTTTTTTAAAAAAAAGGGGGGGAAAAGGGGGTTTTTCCCCCCCCTTTTTTTTAAAATTTTTTTTCCCCCCTTTAAAAAAAAAAAAGGGGGGGGTTTTTTGGGTTCCTTTTTTCCAAAAAACCAAAAATTTTTTAAAAAAACCCCAAAAAAAAAAATTTTTAAAAAAAAAAAAATTTTTGGGGGGGAAAAAAAAAAAAAAAAAAAAAAATTTTTTTTTTAAAAAATTTTTTTTAAATTTTTTTTTTTTCCCCCCCAAAACCCGGACGGGCCGGTTTGGGGCCCCGGGTTTTTGGGGGGGCCGGGGAAAAAAATTTTTTAAATTTTTTGGGGGGGTTTGCAGTTTGGGGGGGGTTTTTTAAAAGGAAAAAAAGTTTTTTAAGGGAAACCCCCCCCTTTTTTTTCCCCTTAAAAAAAAAAGGGTTGGGTTTGGGGGGGAAAACCCAAAGGGGGGGGGAAAAAACAAAAAAAAAAAAGGGGGAAAATTAAAAATGGATTAGGGGGGGGGGCCCTTTAATTTTTAAAAAATTAAAAACCCTTTTGGGGGAAAAAAAAAAAACCCCCCCCCAAAAATTTTTTTTTTTTTTTGGGGGGCCCCCCTTTTTGGGGGAATTTTTTTTTTTTTTTTCCCAAAAAAAACCCCCAAAAAAAAAAAAAAAATTTTAAAAAATTTTTTCCCCCCTTTTTTTGGGTTTTTTTTTTTAAAAGGGGGGAAAAACCCCCCCGGGGGAAGGGGGGGAAAAAAAAAAAATTTTTTTTTAAAAAAAACCCCGGGGAAAATTTTAAAAAAATTTTTTTTAAAGGTTTTAAAAGGGGAAAAAAAAAAATTTTTCCCCCCGGAAAAAGGACCCCCAAAAAATTTTTTTAAAAAAAATTTCCCAAAAAAAAAAAGGGGTTTAAATTTTTTTTTTTTTTGGGGAAAAAAAAAAAATTTTTTTTAAAATTAAAAAAAAAGGGGCCCCCCCTTTTAAAATTTTCCCCTTTTTGGGGGGGTTTTTTTCCCCCCCTTTTTTCCCCCCCTTTTGGGGGCCCCAAAAAAAAGGGGGTTCTTTTTTTTAAAAATTAAAAAGGGGGGGAAAAAATTTTTTTTTTTTTTGGGGGTTTGGGGGGGGGTTTTAAAAAAACCCCCAAAAAAAAAAAAATTTTTTTCCCAAGGGAAAAGGGGGGGGAAATTAAATTTAAAATTTTTTTCCCTGGGCCCCCAAAAACCCTAAAAAAAAACCCCCTTTTAAAAATTTTTTTTAAAATTTTAAATTTAAAGGGGGAAAAAAATTTTTAAATTTCCCCCAAAAATTTTTTAAAATTTTTCCCCCCCAACCCCCCCCCTTTAAAAGGTTTTGGGGGAAAAAATTAAAAAAACCCCCCCCTTTTTTTGGGGGGTTTTTTCCCAAAAAAAAAGGGGGGAATTTTAAACCCCTTTTAATTTTCCCCTTTTTGGGTTTGGGGGCCCCCCCCCCCAAAAAAAATTTCCCCCCCTTTGGGGTTTGGGGGGGGGGCCCCAAAAAATTTTAAAACCCCCCCCTTTTTTGGGGAAAAAAATTTTTTTTTTTTTAAATTTTTTTTTTTAAATTTTTAAAAAAAAAAAAAAAAAAAAACCTTTTTAAAAACCTTTCCCCCTTTTTTTTTTAAAAAAAAAAAAAAATTTTTTTTTTTTTTTTTTTTTTCCCCCCCCCAAAATTTTTGGGGGAAAAATTTTTTTTTTTAAAAAATTTTTTAAAAAAAAGGTAAAAAAAAAAATTTTGGGGGTTTAAAAAAAAAATTTTGGGGGAAAAGGGGGGGTTTTTTTCCCCTTTTTAAAACCCCCCCCCTTTTGGGGGGGGTTTTTTTAATTTGGGCGGGGGAAAAAAAAAAAGAAAACCCGGGTTTTTCCCCCCCCAAATTTGGGGGTTTTTTTTTTTCCCCCCCAAAAATTCCCCAAGGGGGGGGCCCCCCCCCTTTTTTTTTTCCCCCCCAAAAAAAAAGGGGCCTAAAAATTTTCCCCTAAACCCCCCTTTTTTTTTTTTTAAATAAAAAAAAAAAAATTTTTTTTTAAAAAACTTTTAATGGGAAAAATTTTTTTAAAATTTTTTTTTAAAAAAGGAAAATTTTTTCCCCCCTTTTTTCCGGGGGCTAAGGGGGGGGGGGAAAAAAAAAAAAAGGGGGGGGGCCCCCTTTTTTTTCCCCCCCCCCCAAAAATTTTTTTTGGGGGGGAAAAAAAAAGGGGGAAATTCCCCCCCTTTTTTTCCCTTTTTTTTGGGGGGGAAAAAAACCCGGGGGAAAAAAGGGAAAAAAATTAAAAATTTAAATTTGGGGGGGGAAAAAAAAAAAAAAGGGGGGGGCCCCCCCCAAAATTTTGGAAAAAAGGGGGTGGGGGGGAAAACTTTGGGGGTTTCCGGAAAAAGGGGGGGGAAAAAAAAAATTTAAAAAAAGGGGGGCCAAAAAAAAACCCCCCCCCCAAAAAAGGGTTTTTTTAAAAAATTTTTTTTTGGGAAGGGTTTTTTTTTTAAAACGACCCCCCCCCCCCTTTTTTTTTTTTTGGGGGGGGGGGAAAAAAAAAAACCCCCAAAAAAAAAAAACCCCCCCCCAAAAAAAAAATTTCCCTTTTTGGGAGACCCCCCCCCAAAAAAATTTTTAAATTTCTTTTTCCCATAAAAAAAAAAAAAAATTTTTTTAAAAAACCAAAAAAAACTGAAATTTTTTTAAAAAAATTAAACCCCCCAAAAAAACCTCCCCGGGTTTTTAAAAAACCCCCGGGGGCCAAAAACCAGGGGAAAAATTTTCCCCCCAAAATTTTTTTAAAAAATTTTTTAAAAGGGGGGGTTTTTTTTTAAAAAACCCGTTTTTTAAATTTTTTTTTTTTTTTTTTTTTAAAAAAAATTGGGGGGGAAAAAGGGTTTTAAAAAATTTTTTTTTTTCCCCCTTTTTGGGGTTTTTTTTTTTTTCCCCCCTTTTCCCCCCGGGGATTTTTCCCCTTTTCCCAAATTTTTTTTCGGGGGCCCCCCCTTTTTCCCCCCCCCCCGGGGGGGGTTTTTTTTTTAAGTTTTCCCTTTTTCCCCCCCCCCCCCCCTTTTTTTTTTTTTTTTTTTTTTTAAAAACCCCCCCCCAAAATTTTTTTTTGGGGAAAAATTTTTTTTTTTAAAATTTTTTTTTAAAGGTTTTTTTTTTGGGGGTTAAAAATTTGGTAAAAGGGTTAAAAAAACCCCCCCCCTTTTCCAAAAAATTTTTAAGGGTTTGGAAAAAAAAAAACCCCCCCCAAAAAAGGGGCCCCCCAATTTGGGGGGTTTTTTAAAAATTAAAAAAACCGGGGAAAATTTTTTCCCCCTTTTTTTAGAAGGGGGGGAAAAAGGTTTTTTCCCCCCTTTTTTTTTTTTTCCCCCTTTTTGGGGGGGGAAAAAATTTCTTCCCCCCCCCCGGGGGGAACCCCCCTTTTTTTCCCCCAAAAAAAAAATTTTTTTTTTTTAAAAAAAAGGGGGGAAAAAAAACCTTTTGGGTTTTTGGGGGTTTTTCCCCCCCTTTTTTTTTAAAATTTCCCAAAAAAAAAAAAAAAAAAACCCCCCAAAAAAAAAAAGGGGGAAAATTTTAAAAAAAAAAAAAGGGGGGGGGAAAAAACCCCCCCTTTTTTTTTGGGGGGGGGAAAAAAGGGGGGCCCCAAAAAAGGGGGGTTTTTTAAAAAAAAAGGGGGAAATGGGGGGGAAAACCCCCCCCCGGGGTTTTTTTTTCCCAGCTGGCTTCTGGTGGATAGATAGTGTTTGGGACATGCTCCTTCCTTCCACAGTGCAGCCGGCCTCCTTCGTGCACTGCACCGAGGAAGGAAGTACTTGATAGCGCTTCTACCCTTCCCACACAGCCGCCAGTGACACGATCATTGTGTGAAGGGAAGCCATTACCAGACGTTTTCTGGTAATGGTATACTGTGCAATCACAATGGCTAGGGATGCAACAGAAGCAGGACTGCAACAACTTTGTGTGACGGCACATGTCACGGGCTGGAAACAACACGTCCCCGTGCCAAGATGATGCCATCATGCAGAAAGGGCCTTAGTAGAAACCTACATAAATGAACCCCCAGCCCACCTTAAGAGGCAGCAATGGGGTCAGGCAAAGGAGGTTCATTCAGCTTCCAGTCAAGGAGCAGGGAGGATGCTGTTTCCACCCTGCTCCTGCCAGTAAGTAGGGCCGCAACAAGGACTTACGATGGGGTCCTGCTTCTGACTGACTGCAGCCTCACTTGCTAGCAGGAGGGGGGCAGATATGTCATCTTCCTCGTGCCCCCCCCATCAGAAGCTGAACAGACCTCCTTCACTCAATCCAGCAGCTAGATGTCAAGGTGAGCTGAGGGAGTTGGACCAGGAGATGTTACTTAGGCAGACATAACTAAGTAGCCAATCTAGGATACCGGTGTACAGTGGCCCTTCCACTTTCAAGAGGGTTTGGGGTGCAGAACCTTTGCAAAACTGCAAGTAACTCCCCACCCCATGATCCCCCTGCCATTTCCTCACCTTTTGTGCACTGGGGCCAGAGGCAAGAGAATGGGAGGGGAACTATGGAGGGAGGGAGGAAGGTATGTGCATGCATCCCTTCCCATTTCCTTGCCTTTTGTCCAGGTGCGTGCCTTAGTAGAAACCTACACAAATGAACCCCCAGCCCTCCTTCCTTCTCCACACCCAGAAAAATGCAAGGGAATGGGAGGAGGAGAATGGCAGGGGAAAGCATGAACACAGGACTGTGGGATTTATAGTACAGCACACCAAGAGCACTAAAGAGACAGCTCTGTTATAGACCTAAGCTCCCCTTTAGTTCAGTAGGCATGATGAGTATTTTACGGGCATCATCATGAAGCGGTTGTATCATGCAACATTCTATTAGATGGTCTTTTCTGTTTCTTTGGTTCTGAAATTAGCACAGGTTTGGGAGAATGGCATCATCAAAAGCAGTCTGGCCTAAGAGACTCCTTTTGGAAATCACATGAAACTCTGGCCCTGGCTTCAGTGAAGTTTCTTACACCATCTTGCCTCCTTCCACATGCTTTTTTTTGGCTGAAGGAGTGTGTATGATGAATTTTGGAACTTGGCACCCTGCCAGTCAGAGTAATTGCTTTCTGCCTCACTAAAATACCCCCTGCAGTTCCAACCAGAAAACTTCCTTTCTTTACTTCCTCTCCAAACAACTAAAGGGTGTTACTGAGGCCAAACGGCCAAGAAATGTGTTTTACCCTTGAGGTGGCTGTGTTTTCAGGCCTGAGTTAACTAACCCTGAAAAATACACATTTATACCATAATCTGTGTTTGGGGATTCATTAAGCAAGGGCCTGCAACATGTCATAAAAGCTACCAAGGCCCCGGCTTAGGTTGCAATGCGCGGCACACCAGCGATTTCCTTGCAAGATCTTACGGACTGTAGGAGCAATTTAAAGTAAATGCCCGTTAATGTGAGAAATGAAATGATTGCCACGAGTGCAAATCATTTGCCAACTCTTTCTCTACAAGTCTGCCTGCCATGCAAGAGATGCTGAACAGCAACCCCTGGAATTTCAGGAAGACCAGCTGGTTTTGTGTACCTAATCCACAGTACACCAGAGAGGTGCACAAAAATATTCACGCCAGACCCCTACAATTGCAAGAGAGTCCCTAAAAGCCGCCTCGCTTGTTGTTCCCAGTGCCATTCTGAACTCCATTTGTTGGAAAGTTGCACAAAAGCCAAAGCACAATATATACTCTGCTGTTTCCTCTTTGCACAGCTGGGTCATCTTGATGTTCCACTAAGACTGGATGAAGGGAGCTTGTTCACGCTGCATCTGACCAAGGGAACATACATAACCAAGAGCTAAGGTTCCCTGTTCAGGTGTCCAGGCCAAAACCTGAGAGCTAAGGATGTGGTGATGTCATTAAGCGTTATGCACTAAAGAGCGACAACATTTGTTCACAGCTTGTCATTCAAACACACAAACACAAAGATATTAGGCATTGCAGGCAGAAAGACAAGAGGAGACATGAGATTTGAATACGGAATTTCCCACCCTTTGCCACATCATTGCAAGAAAGAAACACCACTTACTCGTTATAATTATCACTAATAAGAGTTCATTACTATTCATGCATCAATAGTTAAACCAACATTTAGACAGCAGATACTCTAGTAAAGCCTTTGACTACCAAGTATCCTTTAGTTTTGTTGAACTAGCATTCCCATCATCCCCAGACAGGATGACCAATGATCCCAAAATGGCTGGAGAGGACCAGATGGGAGTGGTGAGATGAAGGAGAGCAACACTGGTTGAACATGATCAAGCAGTTGTAGCATCTTTTGTTGAAACAGGGTGACTATTTGTCTAATGAAGATCTAAAAGGCTTCTGAGAATGCCATGATGAAGCTGTCCCATAGATTTTAATCGTGTACCCATGTACATCCTTTGGCAATGGTTCCAATGGCCTGTAGGCCTTGGGAGCATTGCTTGTGCATGCATTGGCATCCAGAAGGCGGTGCTAGCTTTGGACCTGAGAGAAAGGAATCAGTGATGAGGGCTATAGCCATCACAGATCCAACACAGAGAGAGACCTACTTGACACTAGCAGATCATGAAGTGTACTTACACTGGAGATGCGGAGGGGCAACAGCTGAAAGGCATCTGACATTGCCAGATAGACCCATGGCCAACAGTGGCCACCGGGGTCAGAGACGGAGAGGCAACCTGGCTGTCATTAAGTAACCTGGGAAAAAGTATTGTGCAAGGAAGAACTGGACTTGTATGGTATCCAAAAAGTACACAGGTCCTGGTTATACCAACGTAAGTCACTAAAGGGATTCCAGCCGTAGATTCAGGTATGCCTGGTTCCAGTCCTTCTAGTAAACTGGAGCATTCCCCAGCTCACTGGTGGATTGTGGCTAGTGGCCAGGAAGAGCCAATGTTCTTTTTAAGATAGATAGATAGATAGATAGATAGATAGATAGATAGATAGATAGATAGATAGATAGATAGACAGACAGACAGACAGATAGATAGATTGCCTTGATATATACACACACACAAGCACACACACACTTGCAAATGTGTGTGTTTAATTTCTTCTTAATTGAATTCCCTGCGTGACCTGCACTGGTATGTGTAAAGAATGTTCAAGGTAAAGAAAAAAAATATATCTAGGGCAACCAAATACCATTGCAATGAGAAATTAATTGCCAAGAATGGTTAATATGACAGGCGAGTACATAAAATCCTATTATATTTCTTCACAATTCTATTCTGTAGTGTCTACTACTGCTATACTCAAAGGCCAGGGCGATCTCCCAGGGTAAATTGCTACATAACTTTGACATTTCTGGCTCCAATTAACCTTACATTTGAGCTATTTTCTGAGGGTTTTTTTTTTGTCTGAATTTGTGAGAAGGTTACTTTTCCCCCTTACTGTAGTTTCAGTTGCTGACATAACAAGCTGCAGTTTGGGCTAGAGATATATACATATATTTAACATATTCAAAGCTGATAAAGTTGTAAAATGTACCATCTTGGCTAAATGAGGCTGTCATAATATGGGTAGTTTGCTGTGAAACATCCCTTTCACCAATTCTGCTAGTTAGGACTTATGGGATTTGCAGTTCAACGACCTTTGGAGGAACATGCCATTTCCATCCCCAATTAAATAGCATATAGGCTGGTATCCTTTATGAAACACATAGCCATAACGTTATGGCTACACTTGGGCCATTTCCACACTGCACTGTTCTAGTGCTATTATTCCACTTACAACCTCCTGTGGAATTCTGGGGTTTGTAGTTTCCTGAGGCCAAAGAGCTCTCTGGTTGAGAATTCTAAATGGCCCTCTCGAAACTGCAAACTCCAGGATTCCATGGGATGTTGAAAGTGGAATCGTAGCACTATAACAGGCTAGTGCGGAAATGGCCTATAATTCTTTTAACTGTTTCATTAATCCTGTTAAAGGTATTAGAAATCCAGCATGGTGTAGCGGTTTCAGAGTTGCTGGACTGTGACCCTGGAGACCAGAGCTTGATTCCCTGCTCAGTGACAGAAACCCACTGGGTGACCTTGGGAGTGTCACACACTCTCAGCCATGAAAACCATGTGATAGGGTCACCTTAGGATCACCATGCCAGAAATGACTTGAAGGCACACAGCAACAGCAGCAGCAGCAAAAAAATCTTACCTTGCAGATGTCCTGACTGATTTATTCTTATGCAGCTTTCCATAACATTTCATAAATGCACCAATTCACTTTCAAGTTTTATGTTTCCGAGTTATTTAACAGCAAAATCACAACTTAGATCCTAGAAATCAATATATTTTTTCCATGCACACTAGATAACAAAATAGCTAGGTGACACAATTGTCCTTGTCCATCATAGAATGTCTACAGTTTTAAATCAGACTAGTAGTATAGAGGAAAATCTGTGATTCTTTGTGTGACTTGTTCTCTCAAGCACTACCAGTCCCAGAATTCTTTGTGGATAGGCAACAGGAAGGAGGAGTGGCAGAAGAATGTGGGACATTGATCTTGGGGACAATGGGAACCAGTGATGCTGGAAAGAATTACATGTCAGAAGCTATGTTGGGTGGGGTATTCTGGGAGATGTAGTCCATAAAAGTAATATTTCTGATCTCAGGCTTGTGAATTGAGACACTGGAGGAGAAGGCCTTGCTTTGCATGCTCTCTCCTCCACCACCCTTTTAACCTTCACAAAAACATACTGTATACCTACACTGGGATATTGGCTCCATCAAATTTGGAACTGGAGAATAGGTATTCTAAAACACCAAAATTGTTGGAATGGATCCAGATTCTGTCTTCCATACACAAACGGCTCTACTTCCATATTGTATTTCCACCTGATTTGGAGAGATTATGCTTACACATACACACACACACACACATGCACATATATCCATGCAGTGAATCCCCTAACATTCCATGTAGCATTTTCATGGCCTTGAAGGCAAGTTGTTTTGGGGATACCTACTTCACCCCCAGTAAAATCTAATCTCCCCTGTGCTTGGCTGTTGAGTGGTCATGCTGTCTGGATGGGTCTGAAAACTGTAGTCCAAAAAAGCAAGTTCTCCATCTTCTATTCTAAGTAACTTCTTAGCACATGCATCCAGACACTGTGGCCCACTGAATCATGGATGAGCTTGCCTGCAGAGATTAAGGCTCAAAGTAGATGAACCAGAGTAGATGGTACCCCAGGCCCATGTTTAACACGAGTTCATTTTATGAAGTTGCAATTATATGCAAAGATCCCCTCCGTGATGCTCACATAGCTCATGGTATCTCCTGGTGCTTGCGATGTCTGCTGCTGACTCCCAGCACTGCTCATTCTGCTCATGGTGGTACTGGCCTCCCTGCTTGTGCTGTTAACGCTTCTCACAGTATCTGCTTCTGGCTCCTCATGTCGTTGATATCACTTGCAGTATCTGTTGCTGCTGGCTGGTGCTACTTCATCTTGCTTGCGCTACCTCGAACTTGGCGGTAGCTGGTGAAATGGTCATGCTGCTTTAAAATGGCCCCAAAGTGATTTTATGATACTGGCAATCCAGATAAACCAAAGAAAATCCTAAATGTGCTTTCTTCAAGTGAGAAGATGAACGTTCTGGACCTGATATTGACACTGAACCATCTGCATCATCCTGATGTTATAATCAAGGACCACCCTCTGACAACCTTCCTTCTGATGAAGTTTTCTCTTCTGATGATACCTGTATGTCAGAAGGCCAATATTGACTGTTTTCCGTGGCCACAATGTCTTTTTCATTCATTTTGGGCAAGAAAAAGGTGTTCCACATTATACACAAAAATTGCATAATGCAAAGACTCCCAGAATGGGTCCCTCATGTTATACATGGTCCTACTGTAGTTCTAGTAGATCTCCTTACTAGTCCAAAAAGGCCTAGAAATAACAGTTATCCCATTATTCTGTTATTCCATTACTCAGTTAGTTATTCAGTTATTCAGGTGGATGGATGGATGGATGGATGGATGGATGGATGGATGGATGGATGGATGGGTGGGTGGGTGGGTGGATGGATGGATGGATGGATGGATGGATGGATGGATGGATGGGAGAGAATGAGAGAGAGAGAGAAAGAGAGATGATAGATAGATTATTCAATTCTTTATGATGCAATAAATGTAAATCCTGCCATTTTTCCAAATAACAGCATACATGGCTTTCCCTCTCCATCCTTTGTCTTCACAACAACCCTGTGAGGTAATTCAGATTGAGAGAAGGGGATTTCTCCAATATTAGCAAGCAAATTTTATGACTCAACTTGATATCTTGATCTGTCAGATCCCTGGTCAACACACTAATAATCACACCAGATATTCTCTCCTCGTGATTTCCCTGTATCTATGCGCCAGTTTCCCAGATCATAAGAGAGATCTAACATAGAGAATATTACCATAATGTAACCTTTTTGCACCTATCCATTGCAGGAGCATCCATCCAGAATGCACAACCTTATGTTTTATGCATTGGTTTGTTTCAAAATTACCTTTAGAACTAAAAATGCAAATCTGCGTGGTTAAAAAAAGAATTGAATGAATGAAAAAAAGATGCACAAGTTTAGAACAGGAGAAAAGCTATGGGAAGAGAGCTCCACATTCATTAATACAAAATAAAGTGTTCCATTTTTTCAGCAGCTAAAGATCAAGGATAGCTTTTTTACATAATTAAAACTCTGAAATTTTAATCGAGTCTTCCCAGCACAAGACTGCAGGGGAAAAGAAAGAAAGGAAGGGGGGAAAAAACAGGGAGGAAACACGTATCTATGGGCATTAATTGCCTGCGATAATCTTGCGCTCAGTACATGCAAGCGATCAAAACTTTGATGTGTAAAAGTGATTGCCGTGTTGTTCTTCAGAGGCATTTTGCAGCGCTGATATTTTATGGCTTGCCTCTTCTTTCCGCTCAGGTTCATTTAAAGGGCAAAGTATCTAAGCATTCAAGCTTTTGACCCCACTAGCAAATATTTAATGTATGAATTAAACTGGACAGGAGTTTGCCAGAAGCTCTCTTCATGTTTTATTTCTCAAGCTATTTTTACCAACATTTAATCGCTTAAATGTAAGGGGATAAAGACATCTCTGACAAACTATGTTTATGGAGCTAAATGCCATCGAGGGGAAGCCCTTCTGTGTGTGTGTATGTGTGTGTGTATTTAATAATAAGTTCTGCACACTTTAAGTCATGGGCTGGATGGTGGAAAAGGAGAACAAAACCTTGGTAGAAACCAAAAGGAGATAACAGGTTTATTGTTGCTGTTGGGTGCCTTCAAGTTATACATGACTTATGGTGACCCTCAGGTGAACCTATCATAGGGTTTTCTGGGGCTGAGAGTGTGTGATGTACCCAAGGTCACCCAGTGAGTTTCCATGGCCAAGCAGCGAAACAAACCCTAGTTTCCAGGATCATAGTCCAATGCTCCAACTACTACATCATGCTGGCTGTCTTAGATAACAGGTTAGCACCAGATAAATGTACACTTTAAGAAACACAGGAGTCCTTCAGCTGGACATTAGTCCCAGTAAATGTCAGGCTATTCTGGTCCTAAGTGGTATGCCTCATTCTGGTTGTTCACCCAGTCACGTCCAAAATCTATCAAGATTGTGTCCTTTTCTCCCCCCTGCTTGAAGTGTAGTGTGGGTGGGATATCCTCCATTTCTCAGAAACTTAATGACAGAAGGAATGGATGACCATCCCTCAGGAATGCTTTGGGCATGTATCCTTGGCAAGGGGTTGAACCAGATGGCCCTTGAGGTCCTTTTCAATTCTATGGCCATTTCTGCACTACATTTTTATAATGCTATTATTCCACTTTCAACCTCCTGTGGAATTCTGGGGTTTGCAGTTTCCTGAGGCCCAGGAGCTCTCTGGATGAAAACCCTGAATTCTCCTCCCTAAACTGCAAACCCCAGGTTGAAAATGGAATAATAGCACTATAACCGTGTAGGGCAGAAATGGCCTATGATTCTATGATCTCCATCAAGAGACAAAACTGCTCTCCTGGTTGCCAAGTTTCTCAGAAAACATGAGGACAGATTTTTAATAGTGACAGGGTCAGCTTTCTTTTCTGTCACCTCACCATCCCAAAAATGCCTTACTCTGTGACAATGGAGCATTACACCAGCAAGAGGGTTTTGATCCAAGCCTCCCTCACTCCTTCGTGAAACCAGCTCCATTGCTAAAAGGAAAGAAAGACTATTGAATCAGTTAAAACAAGGCCAATGGCCAGCATTAAGCAAATTTTCCATGGGTTAGTCGGAGTTAATTGAGTTTAATTGTACAATGGCTTGACAAATTAGGTATTTTTCTAAGCCTGGAATTCCAGCTTGGAATGGTGCTTTCAAAAGTCGGCGTTTTCCAGTCTGCTTAGATGAGACAAGAACGAGCCCCCTTTTCCAGCTAGGGTGGGGAGCAGACAGGGACAAGCGGAGAGACAGGAAGGTATACATCACATCCTGGCTAAATGCACTAACTGTTTTAGTGCAGTGACCTCTCTCTCTGCCTGTGGAAGTGCAACGAGCAAGGAGAGCGATAAACCAAGGAACTTTGCCCGCAGAGTAAATGGGTTGGTTCATTTCTGACTCAGTCTGGAGGAGGCAGAGGAGTTTCTCGTGGACCTGAGATGGACGGATGGTTGGTGCCTCCGGGGAAAAGGAAAACGGCTGAGCATTTCCACATCACTGGAGCCAGGTTTGCTAAATGGACTCCAAAATGAGCAAAGGCCAAGAGAAAGAAAGGGAGGGGGAAGAAAGAGAGGGAAAGGACAAGTCTCAATATAATGCAGCCATTTAAAAAAAAAAAAGGCGAGACAAAGAAATTCCGACTCCCTCAGACCCTCCAACATTTCACACAGATGAAAACCAGGGCTCTGCAACATCAGGGTGCGATCAAGATGTCAAAAGATGAGGAAGAACGCACAAGCTAGGAGAACTGCAGTAGTTTGCTTTTGCATGAGTCTACCTCTCCTCTCCACACTTCTGAATTAACTGAATTGAAACGACTTTTCCATTTTGAGCTCATTTTCCAGCAATTGCAATTGCTGGAATTCCAGCAATTGTAAACATGCCAACAATTCCAGCAATTGAAGTAAGGTGGGACAAAAGGAGAAAGTGGAAGGAGGAGAGAGAAAGTAGGGTGTTTTAAAGTGGGGAGACAGAAAATTAATTGGGACGGTCACTGCCAAATTGAAATAGTTGAGGAGTATGGGCCTTCAGAGCTGGGGAACTTATAGCCCTCTGGGTGATGAACTACATCCCCTACCATGCCTTATCCATTGTCCAGGAGGATAGGTGTTGTAGTGTGACCACATGTAGAGGGCCAGAAGCTCTCCAGCCCAGGTGTAACTGCTAATATAGTAATAGATTTGCATCTCCCCTTCTTGCAAGGGATACAAATCAGAGTACACTGAGAGTTACCTCCCGTTTATCCTCACAACAACCACCATGAGGTCACTTGAGACGGAGAGACCATGACCCAGCCCAAGGCCACTTACCACGCTTAATGGCTGAGCAGACCTTTAAATCCAGAGATTTCCAGTTCAAATGTAATACCTGGAACAAAAACAAAACAAAACTACAGTGAACTCCATTACGGAAAAGATGAGACAGGATCAGAATCTGGAAACTCTGTTTTTTGGAAACTCTAAGTTTTGCCCACTTTTCTAAGCTCTGGACATAATGTAATAATACATTGAGATTATCAGCTCCATTCTCTTGGAAGGTCAGTCCTATCATTAACTTGAGTGAGGGATCACTTCAAGTGGAGAGACACTGGGGTCAGTAAATTCAGATTCCTCACCCCACCCAGGTGGGGCCTTGCTACTCAGGCAAGTGAAATTGTTCCATGCATTTCTCCAGAGCTAGAAATCTCCTGGCTAAGGCCATTTCTGCACTACACTCTTATAGCGCGATTATTCCACTTTCAACATCCTATGGAATCCTGGGGTTTGCAGATCCGGGAGGGGCCAGCCGGCCCCTCCCGAAACTGCAAACCCCAGGATTCCATAGGATGTTGAAAGTGGAATAATCGCGCTATAAGAGTGTAGTGCGGAAATGGCCTTGGACTCCCTTTAGGTAGTGGCAGCAGAAGCAGCTGAAGTAATATCTAGTGCGAGTTACATCTGTACATGTCAGTGACAGGATGACAGCCCTAGGAAGTCAAACGTCTTCAGCTCTGTGGAAATCTATCTTCTTGGTCTGGAACATAAATTACCTGCAAGTGAGAAGACAGAGAATCAGAAAATCATGGCGTTAGAAGGGACTACCTAATCCAACCAGCAGGAAGAGGCTTGTAGGAAAACTTTATTCTAAGCAAGCAACTGTCATACTAGCATAAGGCACCTTATACCTGAACAGCTTCCTTTTGTCAAGTATGCCTTGGAAAGTAACAAAGTTATCAAACAGTTGTAAGTCAGACTCAGACAAGGGTAAAAAGAAATATAAATATCTAAATACTAGCGTATATACTCGGCATTGCCTGGGATTTTATTTTCTCATAGGTAATACTTGTTAGAAAGATTTGAGATCCTGTGTCTCTAATTCCCCCCAACTGTCTTGTCCAGTACGTGTAATTTTTCCCCATATTCCCAATCCAATCTGTATTCAGAGTTATTGACATACAGAGGTTGGGTTTCTGCGGGACTACACGGCCCTCCTCCTTGCTGCTAGGCCTCAGCTCCCTAGCAACTGGCCTATTCAAGACAGGTCCGAGAGCTCTCTGGCTGAGAATTCTAAAGGCTCCTCCCTCAACTGCAAACCCCAGGATTCCATAGGATGTTGAAAGTGGAATAATAGCACTATAACAGCCTAGTGCAGAAATGGCCAATGATTCTATGACTTCCATAAAGTGCCTAATTAAACCTTCTCTGTTCTATGCATAATATCAAATCTACTGATGCATTATGAGATCTACAAAGATTCATGCTAAAAAAAATCAGTCTTCAAGGTGCTGCTAAATTCCTACTCTCCCCCCAACACGCACTTCCCCCCCCCTTTTTTAAGCTGAAAGCAGGGGATATCAGGTTGGGCAGCCAGAGTGATGCAGTGGTTTGGATGTTAGACTAGGACACCTGGAAGCCACAGGGTGTGAATCCCTACTCGGCCTTGGAAACTCACTGGGTAACCTTGAGCAAATCACACTCTCTCAGCCTCAGAGTAATGCACAGGCAAACCTCCTCTGAATAAGTCTGGCCAAGAAAACTCTAAGCCCATTTCCGCACTACACTCTTTTAGTGTGATTATTCCACTTTCAACATCCTATGGAATCCTGGGGTTTGCCCCTCCTGAAACTGAAAACCCCAAGATTCCATAGGATGTTGAAAGTGGAATAATCACACTATAAGAATGTAGTGTGGAAATGGCCTAAGACAGGGTTGCCATATGTCAGAATTGCTTTGCAGGCAGATAAAAACCAGCAGAAGTCAGGACAATGGAGAGCTCCCAGTGGTTCTTTGCCTGAGCATTTTGTAGATTAGAAGCCGGCTGGCTCACTAGAAAGGCAAATGCAATGCAATCTATATTATATCTAGCAAAACCCAGTGAAAAATAGAGACTGGCCTGAATCAAGGAGTAGAGGCAATGGAATCTGCATAAGTGTTGGCTTATAAATAGCCTAAATCCCATTGGTAATCCCAACTAAAGGAGACTCACGGATCACTTATTGAATACTGAGTCACTTACACCTATTCACATTCCATTGGCTCTGTAAGCCTACTCCAAGTAGAATTACCAACAGAATTCAAGTTTATTTATTTAACTCATATCCCACCTTTCTTCCTGCACAGATCCCAAAGTGGCTTACGTGCAATTAAAATAAGCTACAGACTTCAACCAACAATTAAACAATGCTATTAAAACACACAGTTGAAATTTATTATTGGTTCATTGGATTTATGTCTCGCTTTTCTCCTGAATGGGACTCAGTATAAATTTAAAAAGGGACAGAACAATGCATTCAAAGCATATTTCAGGAAGATAAAAGCACAGCCCTAATAAAAGTCCCTCCTGACATGTAGATTAGAATCCAAAAGCCTGGGGAAATAAGATTTTTGCCAGCAGCTGGAAAGAGGAGGGGGACAATAAAATCTTTCATGGGAGGGCATTCCACAACTTAGGAGCAGCCGGCAGGAAGACCCTGTCGCATCCCCTTACCAAACATTACTGTGATTGTAGTGGGACTGAGAGAAAGCACACCCCTCAAGGATATTTAAATTCATCACTTAAAACTCAGGGTTTTGGTTTTTTGCTAGAAAGGAGGCAAGCTGGGGAGTTCAAGGGGGCCACTTCAGTACCCAGGCCACATTTGGCCCTTCACTGATCTCAAATAAATGCTCCTTGAAAGTTTTTGTGTATACTTAAACGTACTAAAGACCCTGACTGGAGGGTCTGCCATTTGCCCTTCCCTCGGACTTTGTTGAGCTGATCATTGCCAGAGAATAGGAAAGTTACTTTTTTTGGACTATGCACATGCAGCTGCTACAGGGCTAGCTACCTATCTAGGTATCAAACTATTTTATACACACACACACAGCCCTATAAAACACACACAGGCACACAAACCATCCTGTATCACAAAATCTCAGGACACAGCGGCAGATGAGAAGGCAAACTAAGACAGTTTCAAACCCTTTCAAGCAGTGTAAAACACACAAAACAAAGCAAACCGTGTAGTATCCCAAAGCCTTTTGTTGTGTAGATTATGAAAAACTATGGATCACTCTTAAAGAAATGGATGCGTCAGAACATTTGATTGTCTGAATTGCTTAGGCCTCATTTGGAATCCTGTGTCCAGTTCTGGGCACCTCAATTCAAGAAGGATATCGACAAGCTGGAATGTGTCCAGAGGAGGGCGACCAAAATGATAAAGGGTCTGGAAGCCATGAAGCCCTATGTCTTAGGGAGCTGGGGATGTTTAGTCTGCAGAAGAGAAGGTTGAGAGGGGACATGATAGTCATGTTTAAATATTTGAAAGGATGTCATGTTGAAGAGGGAGCAGGTTTGTTTTCTGCTGCTCCAGAGACTAGGACAAGGAGCAATGGATTCAAGCTGCAGGAAAGGCATTCCACCTGAACTTCAGGAAGAAGTTCCTGACAGTCAGAGCTGTCCAGCAGTGGAATAGGCTGCCTCGGAGTGTGATGGAGTCTCCTCCTTTGGAGGTTTTTAAACAGAGGCTGGATGGTCATCTGTCAGGAGTGCTTTGATGGGTGTTCCTGCATATCAGGGGATTGGACTCCATGGCCCCTGTGGTCTCTTCCAGTTCTATGGTTCTATGATTCTATGATATGTAACCTGCACTCAGGACACAAGGCCACTATCAGGAAAGAATAGGGAGAAACAGAATGATTTCCACTTGGCAAGAAAGTCAGGCAAACCTGCATTTTATCACCCTATCTGCTTAGTTTGCACACTGACTGTATTATACATAAAAGCAATTCAAAGGAGTTACTTTCTCAAATAGAAATCTTGGTATTTTATCTATCTGTTTGTTCAAAATATTTAGACTGCAACATGCCCTCCAAAAATCCCCAAACTTTCAGGAATAGTCCCAGTTCACACCCTGTTCAGCCACTTTTTCAGCTGCTTCTAAAAGGTTCTCTCTCCTCCTCCCTCCCCTTTCTCTTTTTATTTATCATCCTGTTTCTCTTTCTTATTACTCCTACCCTTATATCTCCTAACTACACTCATCATCTTTCTTGTCTTTCGGTCCTAAGAGCCTCTCATTTTTTGCCCCTTCCAAAAGAAACCTTGAAACTGTAGTTGGGATAAGTTAGATTCTGAGCATATTAAATTTGCAGGTCTCATTTGAGCTTGCTTCTGAATCAGCATGCATAGATTGGCTCACCCCATCAGTCTAAACTGCACTGATATATTATCATTCATCACCATCATCAACATCTCTGGCTTCCAAAAATATTTGGTGATGGTTAAGGATGGTTAGGATTGCAATTATTGGGAGGAGGGGGTGAAAGAAGATTTTGCAAGCAAACTGTAAAAGAAAATGTGGACACTGTTGAAGAGCACTGGTTAATAGGAGCAATCCATTCAAAGCAGAGTGTGGGAAATCTTCTCTTTGCTTAGGGAAAGTGTACAGTCAGCCCTCCAGATTTGCAGTTTTCACATTTGTGGATTTGATTATTCACGGATTATTTGCTGTCACCTCTCCTGCCTCCCTAGGCCATTTTTAATAGGGACCGCAAGCCTCGTGAGACTGAGAAAATGCGAATGAGACTTGTAAGAATCCACTAAAAATGGTGTGGGGCAGCAATGGAGGTGGCAGTCAGCCCCCCAGCCCCCCACTTCTGCCTTGGGAAGGAACCCTGATGCCTCAAAGGACTCCACAGTGGGTTGAATATGATGATCATACTTTTGTGTGTGCTAAATATGGTTTGGGAGGGGCTAGAGTTATTCATGGTTTTTCCACTTTCATGGGGGTCCTGTGCCCAACCCTAGCAAATGTGGAGGGATGACTGCATTTGGTTGAACTACAGCTCTTGAAAGTTGTGAAAGGTAGTCCCTCCCTACAACTGGAAAAAGTTGAGGGTGTTTTTGTTTGGGTTTTTTTCTGTTCCGTTGTGACTTTGGGAAACATGACTTGCAATCGGAGAATTGTTTTCTCATTTTTAAACTTGGGGATGTGATGTTTGGATGCCATGCTCTGAACAAACATGGCTGGTGTTGATTGTATCATGTTGAAAGCCATTCTCAAGCCCTAGTCCTATGGCATCACCAAAGGCCATTCCTAAGAAGTAGCCCTGAAATAGGGCTTGGAACGCAACTGTTATCAAGCAACTCCATTTAGACCTAAATGTTTAGCATGAATGGAAAACGTACAGTGACTACACAATGCGTGAGTGTTCTTTCCATACCAGCTGTGTGACATAACAGTGAGAAGTTCAAAAAGGGCACCAGAACCTCACATATGAAAATAATTACTTCAGCATTATTTTCCCTGGCATTTTTTTTTAAAACAAACCCAAAACCTCAGCACCCATTCGTAACATCATCCCATCCATGCACTTTAAACACACACGCACTAACTCATTACTGAATGATATGATTTATTTATTATTTATTCAATGATCTATGCAGAGTCGATATAGCCCTTAACAATTCTAATGATAACTCTTCTAAAACTGGAAACAACATGAAAAGAAGGTGCATGAATAATTAAAACCTCGCCTCACTTCCTTAACGAGAGCGGCGCAAGTCATGTGCTTGTTTTGCTTTCTTCTGCTTTAGCTCTCCTGCTGCCAGAAAAAAAGGGTGAACTGCCACAAGCTAAACGCCAGCCTGGCGAGCAGAGACTTGCATGTCACCATCCTCGTAAGCAAAGCTACTGTTGCTCTGGCATACATTTCAAAGATTCTCATAACAGCAAGTTGCAAGGGTAAAACACTCTCCGTTTTACAGAAAAGAAGGAGCTCAAGAAGCAAATTAGGAGTGGACTAGGTCTCAGGCCCACCGACACAAATCTGCAGGTGGTACAAAGCTGTCAAGAAACTGCAAGCACTTTAAAGGGACATGATTTCAAGAAACATCCAAAATAATCTTTCATGATTTCAGATTGGAGAGCTGGGCCAAGGCGAAAAAAATCAAATTCAACAGAGAGAAGCGTAAGGTCCTACACTTAGGTAGAAAAAATGGAATACGGAAATATAGGATGGGGGACACGTGGCTGGATAGCAGTATGTGTGAAAGGGATCTAGGAGTCTTCATAGACCACAAGCTGAACATGAGTCAGCAGTGTGATGCGGCAGCCAAGAAAGCCAACGCAAATCCCGGCTGCATCAATAGGAGTCTGGTGTCTAGATCGAGGGAGGTACTGGTACCGCTCTACTCTGCTTTGGTTAGACCTCATCTTGAATACTGTGTCCAGTTCTGGGTACCCCAGTTCAAGGGGGACATGGTCAAGCTGGAGCAAGTCCAGAGGAGGGCGACCAAAATGGTGAGGGGCCTGGAAGCCATGCCCTATGAGGATAGACTTAGAGAGCTGGGTATGTTTAGTCTGCAGAAGAGAAGGTTGAGAGGGGACATAAGAGCCATGTTTAAATATTTGAAGGGATGCCACATAGAGGAAGGAGAGGGCTTGTTTTCTGCTGCTCCAGAGACCAGGACAAGGAGCAATGGATTCAAGCTGCAGGAAAGGAGATTCCACCTGAACCTCAGGAAGAACTTCCTGACAGTCAGGGCTGTCCGGCAGTGGAATCTGTTGCCTCAATGGAGTGTGGTGGAGTCTCCTTCCTTGGAGGTTTTTAAGCAGAGGCTTGATGGCTATCTGTCAGGAGTGCTTTGAGGGTGTTCCTGCATGGCAGAGGGTCGGACTGGATGGCCCCTGGGGGTCTCTTCCAACTCTACGATTCTATGATTCTATGATTCTATGATACAATTCGCTGGACCTGCATAGGGAGAAGATGCATTTTTAACAAACGTAACAAAATGCAGAATAAGGAATAGCTGGTTGAGCTTTGGCATTCTTGAGAAGAAATGTCAAAATTCTGCTGAGGAAAATCTTTGCAAAATTCCAGGAGTATCCGTTGCCTCTAGTAAGAACATATTTATCTGTTCTTTTTTTATTTAAAAAAGAAAAGCTTTCTATTTGAATTACTTTTTTTATACTTCTTTCTGTTTCAGCCTCATTTCTTTAGGGCTCTACTTTGAAGGTTTTGTGGTAATCAGATTGCTTAGTGTTTAAAAAAAAATGTCAAGATCTTTTTCCTTACAAGAATAATCTTTGTTCTTGCAGGAGTTGATCTCGCGTGCCTTCAAACTACTCCCAAGGAGAAAGAAGTACAGCCCAAAATAAGACAGTGAAAGATATGGTTCTTAAGATGATTGAGCAAATGCTGTCCATTTTTCTACATGTTAGTGTTATTGATCACTGACACGGAAGGGTCTGACACATAATCAATAGGCCTTGCGACTCACACCATTTGTGCTCGGGTCTGTAAGAGCTCTAGAAGCAAGAAACAAGGAAAGCAAAGCAAAGCAAGGAATAAACAGGGCTGTCCATGACGCTCTCCATAACAGTCCCATGCAGACAACCCTTGTGAAGGCTTGGGCCCCATACCAAGGCCATTTCCGCATAAGGCTGTTATAGCACAATGATTCCACTTTCAACCTCCTATGGAATCCTGGGGTTTGCAGTTTCGGGAGGGGCCGCCTGGCCCCTCCTGAAACTGCAAACCCCAGGATTCCATAGGAGGTTGAAAGTGGAATCAACGCGCGATAACAGCCTAGTGCGGAAATGGTGCAAGAGCTGGGACTCCCACCTCTGCCATCAGATTTTCCATAAGCTGTATTATTTCACTGGTGTAAAACTCGGAAAGGTTTCGTGTGTTTCGCCCGTGCAGATTATGACAAGGGGCCATACAAGAAGAAGAATCTGCCCTAATCACAGAGAAAGAGAATATGTCCATTGTTTGTTATTATATAATAATAATAATAATAATAATAATAATAATAATAATAATAATAATAATAATATCTATTTATTTGTATCCCACCTCTTCACATGGATCGAGGCGGCGAACAACATGAAATACATTATGCATTACAAATAGCATGTATGGTTTACAATGTGTTTTAGCTAATTGCCCCCAACAAGCTGGGTACTCATTTTACCGACCTGTGGAAGGATGGAAGGCTGAGTCAACCTAGAGCCCGGCAGGATCGAACTCACAACCTTGTGGCTGCAGTACTGGCATTTAACCACTGCGCCACCAGGGCTTCTATTATAATTATCATTATAATTAGAGCTATCAGAAATGGATGCTCATGGCCAAGTAGTGCATGCAGAACTCTCTATCACTTCCATACATGATACCAGGCAGGTAGAAACAAAAGAGAAGTGTCTTCTTGGTGGTGACACCACAGTTACAGAACTCCTGCCGACTGGGGTATTCTCCAGGCTCTTGTTCGGCATTTCCGCACTACACTGTTATAGTGCTATTATTCCACTTTCAACCTTCTCTGGAATCCTGGGGTTTTCAGTTGAGGGAGGGGTCTTTAGAATTCTCATCCAGAGATCTTTTTGGCTTCAGTAAACTACAAAACCCAGAATTCCACAGGAGGTTTAAAGTGGAATAATAGCACTAAAATGTTTGGAAACACCCCCCCTTTTTTTTCCCCAGACCTGATTTTCATTCTGTTTTTCTCTGGGAGGTAATTACATTTGATTTGATTTTTTTTATGAAACCAAACTTGGTGAGGCGGTTCAGTTCTTTGTCTAGACTATATGCATGAAGTATTTTGAATGTTTTTTGTAGAAAGTTTAGGATATCAATTTTAACTAAAATCCTCCACTCACCCCATCCTGTTGCTTGCCACCAGATGCATTTCTCCTCTGCTGAGTTCCGAAACCAGGAGTAAGCCCAGTGGAATGGAAAAATCTCCAGAGAAACACTGCAGGCAAGGAAGAGAGCATTGCATTCTTCACTTGTGGAATCCTTTGCCATTAAAAGAAAACTTTTACACACCCACACACTCACACACAGGAGCTTTCTCTGAAAAATCAAGTGAGATCCTTCCATGTTTCTTTAAAGCACAGATCTGCCTCAGCTTTGTTTCTCATCTGGCCCTTCAATGCTCAATCTGGCATCAAAAATAAATGAATTTGGGAACTGCTCTGGCTTCCATGAGACCACTGCTTATAACATGGGAACCAGCAGACCAAATGATCCAAGCCATTAACTAAGAGGGAACCCAGTGGCAACCTTGGTAAAACTACAGTGGCTGCAAAACCATGATGGAGGGGAGATTTCCAAAACCAGGCAAGCATGGCTGGTCTCGCCATTACACAGGCTGAAGAAACCCCACCAAGCAACAGATGCTGGGGACAGCACAATAAGCATAACCATTATTTCTCTAGCCCCTAGCCGACCCCCTCTTTTGGATGACAGACATACCACATGACTGAAATTAGCCACCCTTCAGTTAGCCTGCTGCATTTAGCATCAACAGTGTTGAACTGCCAATCCAGTCCATTTCTGTGAATAAAAATGTGGGGGCAAGTGTAGGACCATCTTATCTTTTTCTTCGGACAGCAAAATACGCTGGCAGATCACCACCCATAGTAAGCTCAAAGTGAGTGGTAGATGTGGAAATATCACATCCAAGCCTTCTACCTGAGGCCACTCACCTGGAAACCTTATTTGGAGATCAGGGACCACTGAATGTTCACTAAAGAAGCCATTGTTCCTTATTTACCTTCTTCCTGGGACCGTCAGGTTGACTAGTCTGAGAAACAGGGTGCTCCAGAGTCTGATAAAATTACTTTTTGGAATATAACTCCCAGAATCAGTGGCAGAAGGTGATTTCCATGACAAGGGCCCTTTCCGCACCAGCCTATTAAAACGGTGCAGAGCGACCTCCGACGGAGGTCTTCTGCACCATGGAGTGGACCGCAGCGAACTACTTTTTGTAGTTCCACACCTCAGTCCGCTCCAGAGTGACCAGAACTGGTCGTGCAGAATGCTTTTTTAAAATCTCTTTTAAGAGGTTTTTAAAAAGTACGGAGTGCATGACCCTGTGTCACTCCGTTGCCGCACTCCGGTGCAGATTTGCAGGCGCACTCTAGTGTGTGCCTGCAGATCTGCCGGGGGGGGGCGGCTTTAGGCTGGCGAGCTTCTCCGGTTGGTGGAGAGGCTCCACCAACCGGAAGCCACCATTTTGGATGCCGGAGCAGTGCGGAGCGACAAGCACACACTGTTCCTCATCAGGACGGACCCAAACAGACCCACCAAAAAGCTAGTGAGTAGCGGCAGGGAGCATTTCCCTCGCCGCATGCGGAAAGGGCCAAGGATTGCAGCAAATCTATTCCAGACTTCGAAGGAACTGTTCCAAGTGCCGAACATATTTAGGGGATAGTGTTCTGCACCTTGGAGAGCTCCTTTAAAATCTGCTGTACTTGCTGAACAGGTAACACAGATACAACTTATTTGCCATCTTTACAGTATATATCCCCACCACACAACTTGTGAGAAGGGTCACCATAAGTCACATTTCACAAACAAAGGGGTAAGAAAGAGGAGGGAGGAAATGAAGCCATACTATGGGGATATTACAAATCTACATGTCCAGTTCCACATTTAATTTTCCTCTCCTTCACACCCATCAAGAATGGAATCAGAAAAAAGATAGACCCAAGGATTCACACGACAACAGAGACCAACTGAGTTCTCTGGGTTCAGCTCATGCCTGGGAAATGTTTGTCTGCTTTTGCCTATTTCATTTTCATACAAAAAGCAGATGTTCTTTTCACTCTGCCTCCCCTGTCTGACTCCTTAGACCTCAGAACACACACCAAGCCTATCTTCCACAACTGTAAGATGTTTTGCGTATCAAAGCTCCAAGCACGGGGGGTGGTCCAATTTCTTTCCCAGTACCCATCATGGACTGCACCAGCCCTGAAACTTGTAAACTAACCCAGTCTGCATGCAGTCCCACTTCTGGGATTGCATGGGTCCCTGAATGGGGGTTGGAAGGCTCAAACACCCCAAGATAAGCAAGAGGAACATCCCTGGCAAAAATGGACAATCAAGACTACTGTAGCTGAGCCTTGTCCAGCCTTATCAATCAGAAATGTTCCAAAGGATCAAGCACTAAGAAATATTAAGACAGTGGTTGTCTTTGAGCCCTCCCAGGAAAAGAAAAGCTGCCTGCAGTCTGTCCTATGTGCACTGACTTGGGAGTAATCAACACTGAACACAGAGGGAATGCTCCTGAGTAGGCTCTGTGCTTGTAAGGGTCTCTGTAGTTAAGGATGTTTCAATGCTAATTGATGGGGGAAAATAATTTGTGCTCCTCCTGCAAGTGTATGCACACACAGGCAAAATTAAGAACTAGCCTGCCAGGGAAGAGACCCCCACACCTTAAAAACAGTTCAAGTTTTCCCTGGAGGTTGGTTTCTTGTTTTAAGGCAAATCTACTATTTCTGGAGGTTTTTACCAAAAAAAAAAAAGCCTTTTTTCCATCTCTCTCTCTCTCTCTGAGCATACATATGTACATTTGTAGAGATGTAGCTAAGAAAGGAATGCATTGTTCCCTAAAAGAATTCTGCCCCCTGTCATGAAATTTTCTTCCAGATCCAAAATTTCTAGCATTGCAGAGAATGAGACTGAAAAATTGTTTGCACCTAGAATCCTTCTATGTACTGTGTTTGCATTCCCTGGGTCCCTTTATTTGCCTCTTTTCTTTGAATGCCTAAAGTGTGTTTCTAAATGCTCAACTGCAGTTTTAAGTTACTGCAATGCTAGAAACTTGGGGACCAGAGGAAAATTCATTTGGGGAAGCAGAATTCTTCCTTGGGAAGGAAACAATGCCCTTATTCCCCTGCTGCATAGCTACAACTCTGTGTATTGGCAGGAAGGAATCCAGCAGCTGGCTGGGGAAGTTACAGGCCACCTAAATGGTCTATGGGCCATAAGCTTTCCAATCCTGCTTTACGTAGACTAGCTGCTGGGGGGGCAGATGCCACCAGCAAGCACACCCACCCACCATGGCCGAGATCCTACACTGGGGTTATGTAGCATATATTTCATATAGAATTGCACAGTATTTGACAACCCTTGTGCTGCACGGTAACTGAACCAAGACACCAAATGTGAAACCCAATATAGAAACAAATGTGCATGTACATCCATGAGCAGTGCTCAATGTACATCCACATGAAATGCACATTCATAAACAATGTGTATGTGAATCCATGCACAATGAAAGACACTGCATTCAGAACTCCAGTTTCACAGCCTTGAACTGAATGCAACCATTTCCCTTTAGACAAAACTGACAGTCCCTGGTGAATTTCCAGGAAAAGAGGAACACTTGTAGCCAAAAAAATATACGACTCTGATCCCTGGCAAATTAGATGGGAAAAATGTTGACCCTCAAATCAGTTACCCGGAAAAGCACCAGTGTAGGAGAACGTAGGTATGTGAAAGACATCTCTAGGATTCCAGTCAATATGTGACAGAATTTTGAGATGTTGGATATGCAAAGCCATAAAAAAATCACAGGACAAAGCTTTCATCCTGGTTGTGGCATCCACTGTTTATCCTCAGATGTCCCTTAGCTGTGACAGAAAAGCAGCTTTGGGTGAGAAATGCCATATATATTTATCACACTTAATTTTTAATACCCAACATGCAAATAGGAGGGAAAATACTTTCAGTAGCAAAAGGCGAAAGTTCATGGCCTCTGTTTAAGGTGAATCTCTGTCTGTTTGTGTGTCTGTGAGTGCGTGCAGGAAAAACAGTGGCTTTGAGCATTCAACGAAAGAGCAACATCGACACCTTGTGTCCAAACTGAGAAATTTCCTCCTTGTCCGACACATTTAACAGCACCCAAGATCAATGTCTCTGGACAAGGAATCTTTTCCCGTTAATGAATGTGTGATCCTAGCTGATCCAAGGTCATATTAAATTAATGCAGTCTTCAAAGCTTTTTGTAGTAATACAATTAATGATTTGCCTCCCTACCATTCAGGGAGCGGATGGCCCCGAAACCTTAAGGGCTCTGCCCTGACCTATTTCATTATGGTTTCAAAAATACATCCACAGTAAAACCATCCCTTTGTCAACCTGCCTCCATTCCAATCCCAGCCCCTAACCACAGAATTTTAGTAATCTCCAGTTCAGAATTCCTGAGTGGGTTTATCTGCTCCTGGTTCATTTTCTTTTAATTAATAATTTGGGGGTACAGGTTAAGTAGGGGCTGGCTCACATGAAAGTGAGGCAGTTGGCTCAGACAGCACGTGCTGGGGACACCAGTGCCACCTACCTACACACACACACACACACACACACACACACACACACACAGAGCCAGTTCCCCAAGCTCTTTGGCAATTCCCCTTTCTTGAGGGCAGGCATGTTTTTCACATTGAACAGAATCCCACTGGTGTCTTAAAACATGTGCACATTTTCTTGCAAAAGTAGTTAGGCATGTTTGTCCAAATCAGAAGAGCCAGACTCTGCTCAGGTTTGCAAAAGCGGACATTCTCATGGAGCGAACATGGTGCATCGATGTGCATTGCACATGACACACTTGCACAATGCACACAGTTTCAGGCAGACGGGCATTGCAGACACACATGCCCATTCACTAGCAAGGCAGCTAGCACCTGCCATCTCACTTCATGGCCTTGTCGCCTGCTGGGCAGAGCAAACCCATCAAATCAATGGGATCCACATATGTATTGATTCACCATTCAAGAGTTGATTGAACGGCTCTGCTCTCGCTGAGAGTAACCAACAGGATGCTAGCACATGAATTTATAGTTATGTTACATCTCCTTATAAGATCCTGGCCATAGCCCTACCTGCATCCCTAAAACTAATCTAACCCAGCTTCAGGTTCAGAGGGTGGAGAACCCTATCCCATTGCCAGTTCAAAAGTCACACTCCACCGTCAGCTTCTTTACATGGCATGTTCTCCACCTGTCCTGATTTGGCATGGACGGGTTCCAATTAACCCTCTGCCATCCCACTTTTTCAGCTGCTTTTGAAATGTCCCAGTTTCTCTCTCTGCCTCCTGCTTTCCCCCTTTGCCCTCAGCTTACTTCAGTTGCTACAAGCAGAGTTCAAAATGCTGAAAGAGTTTGCGCACAATTAACTCAGTGGGTGGAGAGGAGAAGAGTGGAAGAATTTTGCCCTTCCCAGTAGACTCAGGCAAAAGTAAACTGCTGCAAGAAAAATTAAGAAGATACTTTTATATTTGACCACGGCAGCCAGACTTTGTTATGTGCAGCTGGAAGAATCAAACAGGGCCAACAATTGGCAATTGGAAAGTTAAAATTATGGACATGATCGTAATGGAAAAACTATCCAGTACAATAAGATGGAATTCACTTCAACAGTTTGAGAGAGAATGGAGAATGGTTACGGACTGGACAAGAATTAGTGAGAAAACAAAGCTGGGAAGAAAGATTTTTAAAATCAGATATTTAATTAAATATATTATGTATGCTACAAGAGTTTGGACAATTGGGAAGAAAAGGATATTGCACGTAAATTAGGTTTGATAAAAGATTACAAAAATAGTATGTTATTATTGGAATAAGGAATGAGGGTTATAAATTTGGGGAAGGGAGGTTAAGAATGCAAAGGCTGAATTGGTTGTATAACGTATCGATAAGAGAATGTTTTATTGTGTGTTGGAACTTGCAAAAATAAATTTAAAAAACAACAACAAAGGAAAATGCTGCAGCCTCTCCTACATCACATGTTTTTCCTCATTGATAGCTTCTGCTGTCTTGATCACATCTGATGTCACTCAGCCACACATGTCCTGGTTTTCGCCTGTGAAATATTGGAGGGTATGACATGAAACACCAAGGAACACCCTTATGTCTTCTCCCTGAGGCAGTAAAATGTCTTAGACGTACCCGATGTTGGATCTAACATTCCTTCCCTGATTAACAGGTAGAGGTAAATTGGCCCCGGCTTTGCTTATACTTCCATCAAGAGAAAACAAGGTCATTAATTAGGACAGTCCCACTACATTGAATTTCAGAGACACTTGCATTCATATTTTTTTTCCCAGATTCACAAAAGGTTACAGGAGCATAAAGCTCACTAATCCACTGCCCTCAGCTCCCCAAATCTGTGGCGCTTATCCTTTCCTTTGCCTACCAGCTATTTAAAGGTTGACCGGATCTTTGCTAACAATCAGGAAGGCTTAAAAGCCTAATAAAGTCCGAGACTTGCTTCTGTCTACGATTATCTAATTCTTTCAGCGCAAGTGACCCATCCATTGATCCTAAATTACATTCCTTAATTGGGGAGAGTGAGGCGGCGAGGAGGAGGACGGGAAGCAAATGGATGTTACGCATTGCGTACAACCGCCTTTTAAAGCCCGCTGGCTTCGGACAATATCTCCTGTTTAAAAAACGAGGCCAAATATTTGGTGATTCCATCTCAAAGACTTTGTTATCCACCTCTAAGATTAAGGCGGCCCCGTCTCAATTAGCCAAGTGTTTGGGGGAAGATCCAAATCTCCCAGATATAAACAGGTGCGCTGCACAAAAGTACTCCGAGGAGAATGACACAGTGTTCTGGTAATTACACTCTTTGATCAAACGAGCCTGGATTACAGAGAATTTTCCTGCTCCCATAAGAACCTGCTGGGTTACTAAGATATTTATCGGACGCTCTTCTCCCGGCGCTTTCCTTGAGGGGGTTAGGTGGCAACCATGGAGAGAGCTAAAGGTCAGACCTACCATGAGACCGGCTAAAGAAGCCACCTCAGGCAGCAGATTTTGGATGTAATGAAAAAGCAGCAATTTGCTAGTTGTTGATGTATTTTTGCTGTGTTTTTTACTATAAGTTGAGGGGGTAATCTTGTGCAATATTCTGCCTAAATGTTAGAATAACCTGGCTTGCCTTGGATTTTATGTACACTGATGTGTGGTGAAGGTGATGTGGAGAAACAGTGTGTATAGTGGTTTGATTGCAGGATTAAAACTTTGGAAGACTAGGGATTGAATCTTCATGTGGCCGGGGAAAGCCATGGGATGACCCTTGGCAAATCACACACTCTCAGCCTAAATGGAAGGCAAGGGCAAACCTCGTCTGAAGAAATTTTACAGAAAACCCTGTGGTCTGGTCACAATAAGCCAGATAACTCTGATCACAATAAGCTGGAGCTGGAGGTTTTCTCAAACCCCTAGCCTTAACGTCATCTGATCAGTCAGGCAACCATCGGTTCTACAGATTTTGTAGCACTGTTTAGAGTGTGGTGACAACTGGATAACAAGTCTTGTCATGGTTGTGTATTTGCACCCTGAAGCTCACATACATGTTTCTAAGGGAGCCACTTCACTCTGTGAGAGCTACTAGCTTCTGTTCATCTACTGAACCCACATACCCACATACCCACATCCACATACCCACATATAGAATCATAGAATCATAGAGTTGGAAGAGATTCCAGGGGTCATCCAGTCCAACTCCCCGCTATGCAGCAACACACATCAAAGCATTCCCAACAGATGGCCATCCAGCCTCTGCTTAAAAACCTCCAAAGGAGAAGACACGAACACACTCCTTTGAGGCAGCATATTCTGCTGCTGGACAACTCTGACCGTCAGGAAGTTCTTCCTGAGGTTCAGGTGGAATCTCCTTTCCTGTAACTTGAATCCATTGCTCCTTGTCCTAGTCTCTGGAGGTACCTGGGAGGAGCCCTGGTGGTGCAGTGGTTAAATGCCGGTACTGCAGCCACAAGGTTGGCAGTTCAAACTTGCCAGGCTCCAGGTTGATTCAGCCTTCCATCCTTCCGCAGGTCGGTAAAATGCGTACCCAGCTTGTTAAGGGCAATTAGCTAACACATTGTGAACTGCTTAGAGAGCACTTAGCTGATAAGTAGTATAGAAATACACATGCTATTGCTACCTGGGTTTTTTAGCTAAACTTGTGCATCAGATGCCTCAACTCTTCACTTGATGTGCTATATGGTCTCTTAGGAACAATTTCTAAAGAAAGACTGGGAAAGATACGTGCATTATTTGTGTGCTTTTAAAGCTAGGCTTAATTATCTTTCATCTTTTTATTTGCTGGGCTTCTAAAAAAAGTCTTTACATGTGCTGCCTCAGATCTTATTTGACAGAAGGCGTACATCTTCTAAGGTTGAGGATCCAAACAAACATCAAAAAGTCAAAATGTGGTTGTTGTGGTGCATTGCAATGATTCTTCTGAAACATTCAAAGAGCTCGGCTAATTTTTCAGGGCAAGAATCAGTCTGTTCACCAGCCCCTGCCATCTGATTAGCAGCTTCTGATCTCAGATCAAAGATGAGACTAAGACACCACACCAGCCATAAGATTTGCAAACTGCAGAGATTATCCTATGCCCATTACAGATGAGATCTATGCATACAGTTCATGTGGACGTTACATCAGAGGTGGAAAATTCAAAAGTACAACTCAGTGGCATGGTTTCTTCTCTGAGGATGGGGTAGCCCTCAGAGAAGAAATCTTCAGGAATCGTAACTGGGAAGAGGCAGAATGTGAAGCTAAGAATTTTCTGATGCTGACCATCAGTGGTACCACTGGGGCCTCTCTTGCCATAGCTCAGTGGGGAATCAAATACACTCCATATGTATCAGGTACACTTTAGATGCAATGGGTTCCAGGCTCAATAACCTGTCATCCAGAGGTAGGTCTGGGAAAGTGCTCCTGTCATGCTCTGGAAGAAGTTTGCCTATCAGTGTACCAAATTTAAAAACAATGCACATCTGTAGAATACTGATGTTGATGGAGCTATAGTCTTCATATAATAAAATGCAGCTGCCCAGATATCTCAATTGTTTTTACAGTCTCAGAATGAAATCAACTACAGTATGAATTTCTTGAGAGCCCACATGGTGTAGTAACATCAGCATCAGATTATGCTCCAGAGACACATTCTCAGCTCCAGAGAACCCCATGATAGGTTTTGCTTTAGGGCACATGTGTCAAACACAACGCCCGTGGGCCAAATCTGACACTCACACCTCTCCTGAAACTGCAGCACTCTCCCCACGTGGCGAGCCTGATCCCCACATTGCAGACTCCTGGCTGCCGCTATTCTGAGAGGTGCTGAGCAACCAGCACTCACAATCTACTTCTACTTCTGATTGCTCCTCTGTCCAAATCTTGCTGTCAAAGCATTGCTGCTGATTACCAGGGCAACCCTTCACATGGTTTGTGAGAACTGCACAGAGGAGCAGTCAGAAGAAGTAGATTGCAAGTGCTGGCTGCTGGGCCCCTCTTCAGAATACTGGCAGCCGTGGGTCTGCAATGTGGGATTGGGCTCACCAGGTACAGAGAGGGGCAGGGGGGCAGAAAGAGCCACAGGAGAGAGGGAGCAGAAATCTTACAGATACAACCGGCCCATTGAGGGCAACCATAATGCTGATGTGGCCCAAGATGAAATTGAGTTTGACACTCCTGCTTTAGGATCACCATAAGTAGGAAACAATTTGAAGATACAGAACAATAACAATGAATTTCACATTGGCTATTTATCAAAGAAACCTTGCTTTTGTTTTGTTTGGGGCCGTGGGTTGTTTGTTTATTTTGCTGGAAGTCTGCATAACTCAAAGCCTAAATCTCTCTCCCTACCATAAAGAGCAAGAAATCAAACCAGGGCTGACCACAAGGCCTCTCTGCCACTATCTAAATGTTACATTTGTCAGTCCAGAAAAACCTTGCCTCCCTACAGGTGCTGCTCTTGTCTTTAATACCTGGACCATGAAGGGAAGACAATGCTAAATACCACCTTAAATACCCTTGTGCTGTCTGCAGAAGGATTCCCATCTGACCTTTTCACTTGCTGCTTGCCTGCATTTTCTGATCACCTCTTCCCTCATCGTTTCATGGTTGCACAGGAGGTCAAATGAGAACCAAAGGGCTTTCGGTCCCTTTGAGCAAAGTATTAAAATAAAGATATTTGTGGTTCTGACACCACTCACGCCCGGACAATATACAGTTTGCAATTCCATGGATGTAATTTAACCTCCCACTCATCCACCCTGATGGTGGTCTCTGTGTAGCTTGCGGGGGGAAAGCAGCATTTCATGCAGAGTTTGAAACAGATGGGCTTAGGAAGCAGTGTATGAAAATAAGGGACTTGGCGGGGGGGGGAGAGGAGGTTGAACTGGCTCCAAGTTCTGGAGATAGTTTGAGATTCCAGAGAACCTTTTCTCCACATTGTGCAATTCAAGACAAGGGTTGAGAGCTTCAGATCCAGCGTGGGTTAAGCAATTCAACTACGACGTTTCAAAAGGAAAAGGATACACCGTGTAGAATTTCTAAATGGTAAATTAGCCAGTCTAAATAATCCTGTTAGGAGAAGGCTTTATAATTTGGGGATGGGGTGGGTGTTAGTACACCCCCCTTCTTCTTTTTTATTCCCAGAGGTAGTTTAAAGCTTTTGAGGGGATTATTGTCTCCATATGGAGAGGTTTATGGACATGTCATGTGCCTGTATTTTCCAAAGGCAGCGTGGAACTAATGCTGTTAACGGCAGGTTAGTCTGTCTAAACAGAGGGCAAGAATACTGACCAACCTCTTGCGCTATGCAGGTCAGAAACTCTAAACATTATTTGATCCAGCAAGATGGAGCCATTGATTTATCAAATACCCAAAACATCAGAGTTTATCTTCACCATGTTAGAGTTTGAGAAGACAACACAACAAAAACATGTTAATAGTAATACAGCTAGGAAAGTCCCCTAGCTATTTTGCTATACGTTATCGTCTTCAGGTCCCCTCAACAACCAACAGCCCCGGAAAACATCGTTTTCAATAAATAAGAGACATTCCTGGAATTCAGCCCATTGTATGTGTATATTTAATTCTCAGAAAGCAAATGCCCAAAAAGAAGACTGTCCATTATCAGGGCTGGACTTCCATAGCTGTTAACTAAGCTGTTAAATAATCCATCAGCAGGCAGAATCCAGAACCAACAGCTGGTACATCTGTGTCCTGCTTCATCCCATTGCTGCTACCTGCCCTAGGAATGGTCTGCTGTACCATTAGACAGGTTAAAGAGGCTGTCTCAAGCAGCAGTTTTGAGGTATCATGCAAGGGGAACAAATTGCTCTTTATTTAGGTCATTGTCATTGTATTTGTACTGCCAGGGATAAAGAAAGATGACTAGGGCCATTTCCGCACTAGCCTGTTATAGCGCGATGATTCCACTTTCAAGATCCTCTGGAATCCTGGGGTTTGCAGTTTTGGGAGGGGCCGGCCGGCTGGTGCGGAAATGGCCTAGGAGATTTTCAGTTCAGTTCTACCAATACCAGCCAGTGGCCATTCCCTGACCTCTCCTCTTTCTCTTCCAAGTCAACATCTCAGAAGCTGAGTTCAATTCTAGGATATTCCATATTGGCTGATATGCTTTGTGGCAGCTGTTTTTGAGGCACCAACCATTTCAAGGCAGTAGCCATTCTTCTCTCAGAATTGTCGTCCCCCCGCCCTTGAGAGTTCCTCTTCATTGGAAGACAAATCAAACTTACCATCACAGCACACACCTGATCATAACCAGCCTAGTCCTCCTTCTGTTCAACAGGACAAGTCAGCTTCAGAGCAGGAAGAGAAACTGGAGGAGAGTCCACACACACACACAAGTTTCAGAGAAAGGTGGAGACTCTGGCATCAAAGCATCAGGAAGAGCACAGCTGTGGAACGCTCTCCCTAAAAACTGCCTGGGATCTGGACACTGGCTGAACACGCTGCCTGTATTAAGGAAATTACAACCACCAACTACCTTGCTCAGTACAACTTCAGTCTTCCTCTTCACAGATCAGTTTGCAAAAGTCTGTCAGATTTGTGATCCCTACTGCATATAAGGACTCACTACAGTGACTCCTCAGAATCTTGATTTATGGCTTTCTCGACCCTGGACAGCTTGATACAGGATACCTCTTGCTTCTACAGCTTACTGACCTGGAAGTACTGAACCTTGTTTGAGGTTAAGAGCAGAACAAAAATGTCCAGAAACTGACACAACTTCTGAAGAGTGAGGGGAAAATGGTAATTGCTTGGAGTCATTAGTGTTGCCTCCTTTGTCAATTTGAGGAAGCCTTACCACACAGTGCACATATGCCACCATTTCACAGATGAAAACCAGGACATGGGTAGCCAACCAATATTCAAGTGTTGTCATCATTTGTGAGAAATCACAAATAGAGTAATGGACACAACAGACAATTTTAAGGTTCCAGGGATAACAAAGTTCACATTTGAGTTAAGCATCACCAGTTGCTAAGATTTGTGTTTCATAGCCATGAAATTAAAAGAACTCTCTTGCTAAGTGCCAACTCTGTATTTCATGCCACTGAATACAGGTCCAGGTGGAGTGAGACAAGGAGGCAAGAAAAAGTACATCTTGGGCCTAGATTATGGGAACGATCATGTCCTTCCACATGAGCCAAGATGGGTTTTGAGATCTTTTGTTTCCATCCAGCCACCCTCATAGGTCCATTTGGCTGAAACACGGGGCGGAAGTTCTCAGGCTCTGGATCTCTCTTTCTAGAAAGGCTAAACTGCACCTTCCACACTTTATAGGGTATCTCCAGCAGCAAATGAAGATATTTTTATTGAGACAGGCCTTTGGGAACTGACAGTTTAGAGGGAACTGACAGAGATTTTAATAATGTGCTGCATTGTCCATAGTTGTTGCTTTTTAATGGGCATGATGTAAAATTGCTTTTCATTCTATGGGGGTTTAATTGTTGTTTTGCTTTGTTTTTTGTGATGTGAAACTTTACCTGTATCTGTTTTAATTTTTGTAAGCTACCTTGAGGCCCATGGTTGGCAAAAGGGCAGGATACAATTACAACAACAACTATGTAATTCAAAAAGCGTGATTAAAAATGAAGGCCTACCATTGGAAATCCATATCAAATAGTTGGTATAGAGGGTTCTAAGCTTGCTTTCTTCTTGCAGGACACCATTTTCACCTGTTCTGTGTTCCTAAATTTGTAAATATTAGAGACAAGCCTTCTTTCCCCCAACCCCCTTCCTTATTTCTCTGCTAAAATAGCACAATGCATGCTTGAACTTTTGGCACTCCAATCACCAGGGCACAGCTGAAGTTGTTAAGCTGTCCAGCAGCACCATCTTCTGGTGGTAAAAAAATAAATTAAAAAAATGACATAATGTAGTACAAATACAGAAAATGAACCTCATCCAACATGAACATGAGCACCATAGAGGTCTCATCTATGGAGAGATGGGTAAAATGCTTGAGAAGTGAAAAGAGGTGTAAGTCTCATCATGATAAGGAGTAAGAAATGCTTAATAATATTTCTGTATTTACAATATTTGCAAATTCTTGCATATTAAAGTGCTCAATTCAGTTTGCAAAATAAAACAACATTTAAGGCTTGAAATTAAGCTTTATATTCACAAACAGAAAAATATGCATACCAAATTTCACCTAGAAAACAAGGTCTGTATTTTGAAAAAGAACAACGGCTTGTGGTTTCATAAGTTTCAAGGAAAGTCTTTGCACGTATTTTCAGTGTGTGGAGTTGCTGGTCTCAAGTGTGTGTGTGTGTGTGCGTGTGTGCACAGTGAACTGGCCATTACTCTTCAACACAAAAGCTGTTCCTTGCAACAAAATTCAAAATACTGTCTGCATACCGATATTGCTCACAGATTCCCAGAAACAAAAACAACAAATAAGCCCACCCTGTTTGCAAGATTAATAATCCTGTCATTGGGAATGATAACACCAAAGGAAACAAGACACTGTTTGGAACAGAACTCCTCCCACCCCATCATCACTTTTACAAAAACATTTACACAGTTGGCCCTCCACATTTACTAAGGTTAGGGGCACAGGACACCCACAAAAGTGCGGAAACCTCAAATATCAAAATGTGTGTGTGTCTGTGGGAAGGGGGCCAAGGCATGGTGGGAAGAGGGGGCAACACAGCGTCCAAACCAGGTCAGGGAAAGGGGAGAGAATGTGAGGTGAGTACAGTGACCCTATACTTCCTTCCTCTTATCCATCTCCTTCCATGGGGGGGGCGGTATTGGGACAGGATGCGTTGGTGCTGAGAAATTGGGCTGAGAGCCATTCTTAGCTGGCTTGGAAGTGGCTAGTGGACAAGGAATACCAGAGGTGGGGTTTTTAAAGTGCTGCATGGCCTGATCAGAGCCACAGAGAAGAAAAGTTCCCCCTGAAAAGAATTCCCTGAGTTGGGGGGGCAAGGACTGGAGAAACTCACAAATAATCAAATCTGTGAAAGTCAAACCCACAAATGTGGAAAGCTAACTATGTATCAGTATCTGCATGATTCCCCACCTCCAGTTATGAGTTGAGGATTAGCATACACACAATCCACAATGCTCGGTTTTCTGACGAAACAATAATTGAAACAAATATTGGAAAACTTGGATACAGGTGGAAGTTAGGAGAACAAGCAGCAAAAGACAACATTTACTTAACATGTCACAAAAGAAATCCGTCCTATCAAATCTCACAGGAACAGAGGGAAAGAGAACTGTAAAGCATTTTCTAATAAAATAATAACCGTGTTCTTTAATAATCATCATGACCATAATTATGGACAGTCTTAGACTTGAAGTCTGAGGACAGAGGCTATCCTCCTATTGCCCTTTGCTTTGGAAGCCTTTTTACCTAAAAAAGCAGGATATAAATAACGCAAAGTATCACGTTATCACAAAAAGCAGGTAGAGAAAGGAGAAGAAACAAGAAGGTGCATATATACAGAGTGTGCAAAGTGCTTAACATATGTTACCTGAGTAACATTTACAACAGCCTTATCCAGTAGGCCATTGGTATGATGCTCACATTGAAGATACCAGGTGAAAAGAAGGGTGGAGTATTTAAATAAATCCATGACCGAGGGAAGATTTGAACCAAGACCCTTGGGGATCACTGGTCAATGTGCAAATTATTCACATCTTGTTCTTGCTTTGTTTCTACCATGTCCCAAAGTTAAGGCAGTGGTCTGAAACGCTTAGAAACGCTATCTTCAGATGGTTCTCCACAGCTTGCCCTTTTCTTTGATCTCTTACTTTGCTGCACTTCAGCAGTATTTTGAACAACTTGTTCTTCATCACGAGGCCAGAGGCTGAATACTTTTTCTGGTTCACAGTTAAATTCCTTTGTCACACTATTCGGATCTGGTGATGCCATACTTTTAGGAATATGGCCGTCTCCCTGAAATCAAACAAATATGTTACAGCTCAGCCATGCACCTGATGGGAAAATATCTGACTTGTGCTACATTCATACAGTATGATCAAGTAGGTACAGTATGAGGGCAAATTATAAAGTCACTAAGCTGGAGCTAAGTGGGTTTGGATCTTGTCAGTGCCTGTAGACCTCAAATATGCCAGAATGCTGGGTTCTGTGATATAATTGTGCTAAATAAATGCACAGTAGGTAGAAACCAAAAGATGTCTCAGTACCTGAAAACATCAGTAAATAAAAGCCTGTGACAAAGTCTTTTTATGCCCACCACCACCATCCCTTTTTCTTCTTATCCTCTGTCTAGCTGGAAGCTTTTAGCAGTACCAGCATTGGGAGGATAGTGACGGAAGGCTGGAGAAACACAGACTATTGGTGCTGAGGTCCAGTGATGTGTCTAAAGTGGACAATGCAATAAAACTAGATCTGGGAAAGAATGGGAATCTGCTCTAGCTGGTCCTGCTGTAGCTGTGAGACCCTGCCTACAACAGGGAAGGTAAACAGTAGCTCATTTCAGAATCCTTTACTGAACATGCATAAACAGCAAAACAGAGAAAGTAGATCAGCTTCCCTACCTCTGGGACTTTACAGAAGTCTGACCACCAAAAAAGAAAATCATGAGAAAAGTGGAGGGCGGTGAAAGAAAATCACCATCCCCAGAGACATTTTGAAAGAAGCGTTCAAGCAATTTGTAGAAGGTTCAAAATGTTGTTCTTTACTTATGCAAGAGTTATGTGACCTGGTTGTTTCATTTCACATGTGCATATTGTTAGTCTTGAATAAAAAGTCTGCTAAAACATGTTGAACTGCTCTTCTGTTCTGTAGCATGTAGGAACTTCTCCCTATTCTTTCCATATTATTTTTCTTCCGGTACCATTTTTTTGTTAAAGAAGTAATGCTCAGAAACACATCTAATTCATTAACTGTGGTATACCTGTACATCTATCTGAAGAGGACTCTAAAGCCTCAATACACAGATGGTCTGAGACAGCTCCATTTTTCATGGCCTAAATGGAGGTCTTAGTCAAGTCTGACTTTCTAGCAATAACAAGTATCACACCTCAAGCAAGGCATATACAATCTTACTACATATGAACTGGATATCATGCTATAAAACATTTAGGCCTGTACCCAATTATGTTGCTATATTAGAACAAGGCACTTTGTGCTAGCAGATGTGCATTTTCAGAGTTAGTGCAGAGGAGGTATATAATTTTTATTGTACAAACAGTTGTGCAAAGTAGTTGCACAAGGACTGCACAACTTCTTTCGCAATGACTTTGCACTATGTGTTCCCCACACTTCTGCAAAATCTCTCAGGGTGTTTTGGCTTTGGCTTTGGCATTTGCGTGCACACACGCAGATGCAAATTTACAAATAGGCAGCTGGCCAATCAGTAAATCTGGGCATTCACTTGAATGCTGCCTCTGCAAAGCAACCAGTAAAGAACAGCATCCAGGGGTACTCACCCTACTTCACACTGCTTCTGTGTGTGTGAGAGAGAGAGAGAGCACATGCACGCATGTGCAGAGGGCTGCACTTTATTTATGGCAAAATTGTTCCTCTGGGAGATTTCCAGGAACAGAAAAAGCCTTTTTATGGGGAAAGCAATTTGCAGGGTTCCAGCAAGGGCCCTGCAGGCTGCATTTTGCCCACTTCTGTGTTAGAGATTCACAGCTTCTTCAAATAATTACAGTTCCTGAGATTGCATGGATACAAATGCCAAAGCTCTGAAGGAATGGGGGTGGTCTCTTCACAGCAGATGCTGTGTCAATTACAAACCATAAAGTTCTAGCATAAACAGCAGAGGAGGAAATAAGAACATCATGGAACTGGGCAGGCTTCAGAGAGGCATGAATAACATTCACCTGTTGTTCACCTGCCTCAATTTTTTTCAAGCAAGAATTTTATTTATAATGCTTCTTCATCACCCTAGTTATTACCAGTTAGTCATATAAATTAATAGCCTCCCCGAGGACACCAACTCTGATTGTTGTCAACCACCTCCCAGTTCAGATTTCCTGCTCAAATAATAAGAACCACCAGGATTATGGAAAATCTGATTATATTGTGACTAATTCATCAGCCCACCTTATCCTTCTGCATTTCATCTGATTGCCCAGGTTCATCATCTTGAAACTTTTCCAAAGGGCAGCTCAAATTCACCTCTGGAACACGATAATACATGTCAGCATCTGTTCCTTGGCAACATTTAACATTTTTTATAAAAAAAACCTTTGCAGGTTGCTTACAAGAAATGACCGTCGTATTCCAAGACCCAGTTCTGATGACCAGGCCATTTCATTACACATTAGACTTCAAATGAGCTGAAGGTTCTCAGCTCATTGAACACAATTTACTGAATCTTTTAATCTACTGCTTGATAACAGCCATAAACCTAGTTTTGGACTGGCAGAACCAGGTTCCTCAAAAGCCTGCTTTCTCCCCTGTGAACCTGGTTGATTTTTAAGAAGAGGTTTGGTGGCCTTTGTCTTCATACCCTTACCTTCTGAGAAAGTGGGTGGTTGTATCTTTTCAGCAGCAGCAACCCCATTTATAGAATACATTCAACAGACAGATAACACTAAACATTAATAGTCTTGTCTTTGAGATGTTCGCCCAGGGATGGGTCACAACTCAGTAGAAGAGCACTTTCTTTGCTTTCATAAGTACAGGATCCTAATCCAGGATAGTCCATTCTAGTGCATAATTTAATCTGCAACTCTATATACAGTACAAGGCAGCCAGACTCTTAGTTGGGTCTGGTTATACGGAGCATCCAACTCCCTTGCTACGAGAACTCCACTGTCTTCTGGTTGGTTTCAAAGATAGGACTTGATTCTAAGCATGACTAAACCAAGGCTGTTACACTTTGGACATATCATGAGACAACATGACTCACTGGAAAAGATGGATGAAGCTTACTAAAGTGGAAGGCAGTAGGAAAAGAGGGAAAACACATTACAAGTAGATTATTAAGGAAGCTATGGTTTCCTGGGTTAGCAAAAACTGTGTAGCACAGCTGATGAACAGAGGTTTTCAAGGTCTGTCATTCAGAGGGTCACCTTAAGCCAAAGAGAATGATGGCAAATAACAAAATTAATGCAATGTTGCATTAGTAGAGTCTCCATATTATTTAAAGCTTGCAGTTTTAGATGTCTGCCACCAGATGAGGCTAGCACTGCAGCATCTATAACAACTTCTGTGTGTGTGTGTGTGTGTGTGTGAGGCAGCTTTCAGTGGCACAATCAGAAACTCTAGAACCCAAAAATATTGGTCATTCCCTGAGACAGTCAAATTATGACCTTTTTTTAAATCACAAGAATGATAGCTTTGGTCTCATCAAAGGCTGACCTCAACTGTAAGGACTTCAATGCATTCTTCATCACAGAAATGATGCTCGGATGCAGCTGAGGAACAGCCCTACTTACTACTTTGCCTGTAGCGAGCCATGAGCATTTCTCTTTGTTTGTTCTGCTGCCTTAATTTTTAATTTTTTAAAACTGCCTTCATTCTATAAGAAAAACCAATTTCTATTAGCTGCCAGAAGTCATACGGTTAACCAGTGGGATCTAAATCTTTAGATAAAGAGATAAAAAGCATATGAAACACATGGTATCTCACACTTGCCTTTTTTGACACTATATGGTACAACCTTGAAAAAGACAACACAGAAATATATAGTGTACAGGTATAAAAATGATGTCATATAGTGTCTATTATTCTATTATTTATTTATGTGCTGTCTCTTTCCTTGATTTGATATAGCCCTGAAAAAGGTCTTTGAAAACATGCTGGGCTTTTGTTTCCTTTTTTTTTTCCTTAACCAAAAAGTAAAATCCATCAATTGAGCACTTTGAGCCCTGTCTCTGGTTTCTTCCGCAAGTCAATAAAGGAAGCCACATCCCTGGCCATTTCTTCACTACACTCTTATAGTGGGATTATTCCACTTTCAACATCCTATGGAATCCTGGGGTTTGCAGTTTCGGGAGGGGCCAGCTGGACCCCAGGATTCCATAGGATGTTGAAAGTGGAATAATCCTGCTATAAGAGTGTAGTGCAGAAATGGCCCCTGAGTTTCTAAGACCTGACCAAGAGGTTAGCAACAAAGGTCCTTTGAGTCTTCATTAATAGGGCCACCGTAAGACAAAAGCTGACTTGGTGGCAAATAGCAGCAAGAAGAAATGGTTAGTCCAGACATATTACTTACTGTTAAAACCGATGATGATGATGATGATGATGATGATGATGATGATGATGATGATGATGATGATGTCATCACCATCTCTACCACACAATTGTTAACTGATGTGGCAACTAGATTTCCCTTTACTCATCTTCCTACAAAGCTTCCAATCAAACTCTCCAGGTTTGACACCAGGAAAAATCTCACAGGAGGAAATAAGGGTGAAACTAGAAATCAGAACTGCTGCTTGGATGAGGCGAGGGGTTGTGTGGTGATTCTAGCGCTGGGTGCTCTTGTTTTAACTGTTCTTTGGGCAAGGCCAGGAGCCTGACCAGAGTGAGGAGCAGAAAATTCAGTTCTTAAGATTGTTGTTGCTCTTGTTGTGTGCCTTCAAGTGGTTTCCGAATCATGGTGACTCAAAGACAAATCTATCACTGAGAGTGTTTGTTACAGCTCCAAGTTTCCAGGAGCCTTAGCACATCATGAGACTTCCTTCTTTTAATTGCTAACCATAACAACTTAACATGTTAGCACTTAAGCCTTCGCTGCTCTTCAACTCACCTCTTGGGAGGTTTTGTTCCAGCTGAATCTTTAGCCAGATATTAATACGTTGGCTCCAATCCCCTGGTGCCTCCACTTCCCAGAGTCGGGACTGTTCCTCTGGATGGATCTCCAAGAACTTTTGACAAACTGCATATGGAAGGCAAGCAGGGCAAAGCAAAATCATGTGGAACCTCAGCTACAAAACAGCTACAATGAAGAATGTCAACTCTCTTAACACTCCTCCAGTTTACAAGCACTTAATTGTTAACACTTAACATCACGCTAAGCACTGCATAAATGAAAGATAACAACAAAATACCAAATGCAACTGCTATCATTGCTACTATCTGCTAAACCTCCCCTGCATCCAAACCAGGATCTCAGATCGGGAAGTGCTTGTTGTATGGACTTTTTTAAAAAAACAGAAGCATTGGAAAGATTGCTTGCATCTTAATTCTCAGTCAACTGGTCCTTCTGTGCTTAGCATTATGTATGCACTTAGCTTCACAGAGCCACTTTTGCACTAAGGACAAAAAAAAAAAAGAGTGCAAACATCTCACACTGAAGATGAGAAATCTTATGGGGATTAGGAAACCATGATAGCCTGTTTTGATACATTGAGATGGCCTGTCTCAATGAGAATGAGACAGTTAATGGGATTTCATTACCTCTGTAATTGTGACTACCAGTTGGATTTGAGCCACATTCTGACAACGTGGTAAAAAAATTCCGCTGCATAAAGAGGAGCCCTGTGGCTCATTTTGCTGAGAACTGGCTGCCAGTCCTGCCCTGATGGCAAAAACTGGCAGAAATCCCTAAAGCAGGGATGGCCAAATTCAGCAGGGGTGGGACCAAATACCACTGCTCCTCCTCCCCAAAAAAGCACAAAAATGATTTTTGGGGGGACATTTTGGCCATAACAAGGTGCACAGAACTGTGCACCAAGTTTTATATGATAATTGCACTCCCTCAAGCACCATTTCCTTTGTTTCAATTTTTAGTGTTTAAAAATGAGTGAATAGGCCTCTTTAGGTCTTACATGGCTCACATGTTGCCCATCTCTAACCTAATGCTACCTTTTAAAAATTGGTGCTCAATTTATTTATCATCTAGGACTCAATGGGAAAGCAAAGTGAGGTATGGTACAAGCAGTACAATTTAAATCATGTTAAAAATTATGGTGTATACTGTACACTAATGAACTCACTCCAAACTTCTCAGGAAAAACAGGGTTAATTTCACCAATTATGTGAACAAGCACATTCCTCACTCAAGATGGCTTGCACATGAAATAGAACTGCTTGCATGTCAGGAACTATTCAGATTCAAATTTGATGAATGGTTTTTAGGAAATATCCTTACTACTTCACATGGAATATCTGATTCTAGGTTTGGAATATTGATATTATACTGGGCATGTGGTAGTGGTCCGAGAAAACCAAAATGGTAATAATAACAACTATGACAGATCTCAAAATTGCACCTATGAATGTGTATCAACTAAGGTAAGGTGATTCTGTCTTCTCTTGGGATAACCAACAGGATCAGGAGAAAGTGGTAGCCAAGGCATGGCTGAATAAGGCAGGCAGACAGGCAGGCCAATATCTGGACAATGATCATTTCTACAGATTGTTGCAGGACGAAGTTGAGGGAAACCTACCACTTTATGCAGTGTACAGTGCTTTTTCCGTAATGGCATGAGCCCTTCTGTTTTATTTATGTGTGAGCATCTGTAACAGCCTGGAAGAATGTGCCATTTTGAAGATTAGTCTGGGGCTTCTAAAGTTTCTTGCATAACACTTTGTTCTGTAATAATATTTGGAAACCAGTGAAGAGCCCTGTCAAAAGAGCTGATTTATGTCTTCCGCTCAACATTGAGTTTTCTTTACAACAGTGTCTGGGGGCTTTTTTTAAATGAATGGTTTGCCTGAGTAGACACCACACAGCTGTTTATAATGAGAAGTCACTCAGTACGCCCAGCCTCATATCATTCCCTTTTGAAAAGGACACGTTAAGAAAGATTTTTCTGGTTTGGTTAAAGATAACACGGTAGAGATTAAAGGGCGAGAAGAATCAAACCACTTCATTTATGTATTTAATTCACACTTCACCATATATTAAAAACCTCTGATCTTTCCTGTTTGCCTGAAAGGAACGACATCAAAATCTCTCCCCAAAGTGATATTAAGTGATACATAACATAAAACACGCTGGACGTGCATTGGAAATCTGGGCCATTTCCACGCTAGACTGTTATAGCGTTATTATTCCACTTTCAACATCCTATGGAATCCTGGAGCTTGCGGTTTAGGGAGGAGACTTTGAATCCTGCAAACCCCAGGATTCCATAGGATGTTGAAAGTAGAATAATAGTGCTATAACAGTCTAGTGTGGAAATGGCCCTGATCCCATTTTTTGCATGGATATTTCTGTATCTGAGCCAGTATGCTGTAGTGGCTGGATTGTTGAGCATTGAGCTAGGACTCTGGGAGACCAGGGTTCGAATTCCCACTCAGCATGGAAATCTGCTGGGTGGCCTTGTGAAAATCATACTTTCTTAGTCTCAGGAGAAGGTAAAGGCAAACTCCTGAACAAATCTTGCCAAGAAAACACCACAATAGGATCTCCTTAGCATTACCATAGGTCAAAAATGACTTGAAGGTATATTACAATCAGCTCATGTATTTACCGCTTGTGTGATAAAAATGGATGAGAAACAGTTTCACTGAGGCAAGCAAAAATGGACAAGCAAAGAAGAAAGGGTTCACATAATCCTTGCCTTGCCAATCTACTCCATTCTAACTACTAAGGAAGACACACACACACCCCTCAACCAGTGAGGAAATTCAGAAGGGAAAATGAGAAAGAGATTTCTCCCTCTTCTGCCAAACTCCTTGGCAAAAGAAAACAAAATACTAATCCATTGACAATCTAGTGGTTTGGCTTTTCATGCTGGCCAGGAAAGCCAGCTAAAGAAATATGAGGTGGTTTTTAATCAATTGTTTGGAGTATAGTTTGAATTAGAATTCCCAAATCAAATGCAATCTCAAGCCAAATACTAGGCAAAATGAACACACTCAGTCTTTCATATGAGCTTCTTTGTATTCATGAATGTAAAGCTGAACCATACCTTAGGCCATTTCTGCGCTAGACTGTTAAGAGTGCTGTTATTCCACTTTCATCATCCTATGGAATCCTGGGGTTTGCAGTTTAAGGAGGGGCCTTTAGAATTCCCAGCCAGAGAGTTCTTTGACCTCAGTAAACTGCAAACCCCAGGATTCCACAAGATGTGGAAAGTGGAATAATAGTGCTATAACAGTGTAGTGTGGAAATGGGTATACTCGTACATGTACAGCTAAACCTTAACACTATGCTTAGGGCAAAGATGTAAAGAAGCACTTCAATGGACATAGGAAGGAAGGGCAAAGATGGACTCTGCTTTCTTTGAAATGGAAAAGCAATATTACATGGACAGGCCAAGAATTCAAGAGGCAGAGTTGCTGTGTGTGCTTTAATTAGCTTTATTGTCCATAATATTGCACAGACAGATTTGCCAATCCAGCAAACCACAACAAATGTGGAGGCAAAGGGTCACTAACAAAAATAGTGTTGGCATTTCAGAAGTTGCACACAAATTACTCTAAGGAGTAGCTTGGATGGATGAGATGTAGTCATGAAATGGCTGAATTACTCAATGGTATCATTTATTATTTCATAAATGTGGGGAGAGTCTTGCTCTTTGGACACAAATTTCATTGCAAGAGTCATCTTTTCTAGTTTGTGCCAAGTGACACATTTCAGAAACTTGCTCCACTTTAAGACAGGAAATAAATACATGTGACATGATGCACAATCTATTTTGAATGGAAGGCAAGTCAAGCATAAATGTTAAGTAAGGGTCAAGGTGCTGGAGAAGGAGACACACAGAAATTGCTTAGCCTTGCTGAAATTATTGAATTTTTCTCCCATGGAAGGGGGGTTCCATTTGCACTTTGGGGAACAACAGAGCTATACTCAATATGCTGTTTTAAGAAGAATCCAATAAATAGAATCAGCCCTAGCTCTCTGAGCTTCTAGGGGGCATTTCACACATTACATGGGAGCAAGCCCAGTTTGTAAATAGTTACTCACTCATAGGGAGCAGAAGTATAGATAATCAGGCAATGAAGCTTAACAAAAGCCCCCACTATCACCGCGCGCACGCACACACACACACACTACTGCCACATAGACACATAACTCCCATTAATATCCATGGGCAGCTAGATTAGTAAGCATGCTTCAGTGCTATCGCCTTCTGTAGACTTCACAAGGCTGCCTTAAGTGTCAGAAAGTCATAGCCAACTCAGCAATATGATAACTGTACTTCTAGAACATGAGTACGTGTTCATTGCATTCTCAGCTGTACCTTAGGCATACACCCAAAAGCAGGGGTGGGAAACCTATGGCCATTTAGATTTTGTTAAGACTCCAATTCCCATCAGCCCCAGCCAGCATGGCAAAAGCTCAGGGCTGATAGGATCTGGAGTCCAAGCTGCAGGTTGCCTCACCCCACCCCCTTGATTTAAAGAATGAAGCATGTGAGGCCCACAACTGCACACCAGCTCACATCTTAATACTTGTTAAATTTACTTTACCAATGTTTGCTATCACTATGGCTATTTCCGCACTATACTCTTATAGCGCGATGATTCCACTTTCAACATCCTATGGAATCCTGGGGTTTGCAGTTTTGGGAGGGGCCGCCTGGTTCCATAGGATGTTGAAAGTGAAATCATTGAGCTATAAGAATGCAGAGCGGAAATGGCCTATGTCTGCTCATTAGCTGAAGATGCTGAACAATGCTGAGCCCCCTTCCTTCCACACCTATGAAAACTGCAGGACAATCATAGGAGCACATATGTGGCAACCAACATGAGTGAGGCAAGGGGCTCATCCTCCAGCTGCTCAGCATGCCTCAGACATGGTAGTTTATTTGATTATTTTTGAGCTTTTTTATCCTTATGCCTTTTTTTTTAATTAATAATGTCAGCCGCCTTGGGTCCCTATCCAGGCTGATCCTGCAGGCTCCCTTCATTCACCCTCCCTGAATTTAGTACTAACTCTTCAAGGTCACCTCTACACTAGACAAGGGGCTGTGTTGATCAGCAGGATCAATATGGCAAAGTGTGGCCCATCTACATCATAAATTATTAAATTAAAACATCTAGACAGAGATGTAGAAAATGAAAACAGCAAAGATTGTATAGCAAATAAAACAAACATCTAGCCATAAGCTGATTCCATTCACAGTACACTATAACATCTCAGTTTCAACCAAAATAATACACCTCCCAAACTCTTTCCCCATTCTCAACTCTCAAAGTCCTACACAGATCTTATCAATTCCTTTCTTCCTAACTATCCTGAACTCAATTTCTGACTAGCTTTATTTCTATTTCATTCTGGTCCTATCTATTCCTTTTACAGACAAGCTTCTAGTTTTTATACTTTTCCCCCATTGCCTGCCCCAACAGCATTCCATAAGCTGCTACTGGCTTGCTATACCTAGACTTACTCACTTGCTTCAAAGGTGGGATATAAATTAAACAAACAAACATTTCTAGCATGAGCCCTTTACCTCGGTACATATCTGCAGAAACAGGACAGCTTACTCCCAGGGCCTCCTCAGTTGCAAATATCTGACAAAAATCATGAAGCATTTTCATACCAATTCCACATCTTCTAAACTTTTTTCGGACAAACATGGTGTCCAAAACTGGAAGCAAGTAGCACTGGCTGGTGAGTCCATCACACAGGCTTCCTGGAAGCAAGACACAAAAATGCCTGTAATTACACTGTATTCTAAACAGAGCTCATGAATGAGTTTATTAAAATCAGCATGGAACAGGAGAGAGCAGGCTGGTATTGGAAGCTATTGCATGAGCTCCTTCTACCCAGCTTTCTAGTTTCCAAAGCTATGGCGGTCTCTGGAAAAACAAATTGTTATTTAAGTGTGACTTGCTATAAAGAGTTGTATGAACAATTAAGGAAATAGTTGTATAACAAGATAATTAAACCTGTGAAATCCTCTCTACAAATGTTATAAAAGTAGTTTGTTCATTTTACAAGACCAGAAGACTGTTTCAGAGCACGGAGGACCCTCAGATCAGAGATCATCTGTAGTTTTCCTGATCAAGGAAGGGTCAGTACAGTGAAGTAAGAGCATCCAAAGCTCCTCTGGCATCTAACTTGTGCAAGCAAATCAAGCCACATGAGAAATTCTTTCTCTAAGTCTCCTTCCAAATCTCAGAGATGTAATGAAAAGGCAGCAGCAGCACTCTCCACTGCAAAACTGTCCTTTATTTATTTGCTGGTTAAGAGATCAAAAAAGGAAATACCATACGCAGACCTTGGGAAGTTACTTAATTGTATACCTCTTTTATTCCTTCTTGTATACTGCTTAATTGTAAACCTCTTCCCTCCTTGAAGCAGACTGCTATCATTAACATCATGGGAGGAGGGGGAAGGACAGTAAAATTTACATTAATTATGTTACTTGTATTTCTTTTTAATCAACTTGGTCTCCAGGGTCATACTCCAGTGCTCAAATCACTACACCATTCTGGCTCTCTGATACCTGTCTTTTATTGCTCTTTGCTTGGCCAACACAGCTACCCCTGAATATGTTTTTCCTCCATTATGAGTTTATTCAACTGGGCTGGATGGGTGGGTCTTGTTTGAAGACCCCTATTTTTCTTTTGGTACAAAGTCAGAGCACTGTGAGTGATGGCAAAGACAAGGGAAATACAGGGATGTCATCAGAGAAAGGAGGCTTTATGCAGCCTTTTCCCTCAGAGTCTTAAATCTGTTTGGTTAGGTCACACATACTAAATGACTAACCCTTTGAGCCAGCAGAATGGTAAACAGCAATTACAAGGGCAGAGAAAGGAGACAGCCATTAACGCTCTCAAACATCCAAAAGCCCGGGAAAAGCCCAACCCCTTCCTGCTCCACATCTAAAAGACCCAAACCAAACAAAATTGCACATTCCAGCTAGTTCCCTGATTAACAAGCTGGCTTGGCAGACATTTGTCCAGAGGGAGACCTTGGGCAGACAGAGCCCTTGTGTAACAGGCCAGAATGTTTCTGCTGAATGGTGCCCAAAATCAACCCATTGTGTGATTTGTGTACACACACAAACACACGCCTACAGAAAACCCAAGAAAGAGAGCATAGCTATCTAGCTTCAACTAAAATTCACTGAAGGCATTGCACGGCCAGTAGCATGTGTTCATATAATTTTATTATATATTGAGATCTGTACCTAGTGCAAAAAAAAAAAAAATGTAAATCAGACTAAACAAAAATGAGTGAAGCGTAAGAGTATCCTTATGTTGGAGGATAAGACCTTCCTACATTTCACAGATGAAAACCAGGACACACACGGCCAAGCAACATCAGAGTGTGGTCAAGATGGCAAAGGGGATTAACGAGGAAGAGCACGCAAGATAGAAGCAGTTGTAGTAGTGTGGTTTTGTTTAAGCCCTCTGCAAAGAGTAAGATTCTGTTCTCTCCTCTTGCTTCCACTGAGTTAAACTGAGTACAAACTACTTTTGCACTCAGTTTACAGCAACTGAAGTAAGCTGAGGATGAAGGGAGAAATGGGAGGAAGAAGAAAAACTGGGACATTTTAAAAGCAGTTGATAATGTGGGGCAGCAAATAATTAAGACTGTCCCTGCGAAATTGGGACAGTTAGCAGGTATATTTGAATGTGACCAGGACCTCAGAGTTACCTTAGTCTAGCCTTGCCCTAAGTTAGGGCTTCTTATGCATCCTTAATTAAAAGGGGAAAAAATATGTCATCTATTTCTTGAAAAATACCAGATTTCCCAACCTAGAGAAGTTATATGTTTCCTCCTCAGAATGTGCCAGGGATAGCGAAATGACGCCATGTATGATGTCTGGTGACTTGATTCAAAGTCTGACCATTCAACCTGCTTCTACTGGTCTACAATGATGAGTTGTGATCACGAAGGGTTAACACACCTCTGCAGATCTAGAGGTGAATAAAATTGTTGACTTCTAAAACCTCCTTTTATTGGATTTGGCTATAGGGACTCGTGTCCTGATTGAATCCCATTTTGGATAACAGTAGCGCACTCTACACAGAGCTGTCTTTCGAAACTGTTTGGAAACTTCAGCAAGTCAATGTTATATTATTAGCCACCTTTTAGGGTAAGCCCTGGCAAGACCATATAACAACGTGAAAATACAGTGCAATAACATCACATTACAACATGACTGTGATTGTGTTGCTAACTTCCTCGAGAGGAAGAGAAATTCCAGGGAAAAGTACTCCCTATATTTGATACCCTACTGCAGAGAAAGCTCTTGACGTTTATGGCATTTTTATAGTATTTGTTTTATTTATAGAGATAATAACAGAGCATAAGTGGAGACAAACAGCAGGAAGTCCCACAAGGTCACTTTCAATGTACAAACATAGCTCAGTTGATAGTGAACCTCATTTTTACAAAGTCTTTTTATGACCATCCAGCTGCTGTTTTCCTCCGTCGAGGTGAAAATATTTTAGCCGATAGGCATCGAGAGGATGGGGAAGGATTACTGGAAAAAAAGACATTTTATGTCAGATCACAGCAACACAATAAAGCTTTTGCTCAGAAGAATGGAATTCCACTCCACTCAGTCCTTCAGTAACTGTATGCATGCCTACAACAGGCAAGATAAACTGCAATGCCCTCTAGAATCCCTTACTGAGCAAAGAGGAAAGCAGGTTACCCTGCTTCCCCAGCTACACCAGTGTATTAAAGAAATAAAGATCTATAAATTTGGCCACCGACTTCGAAATTATGAGAGAAGTACAGATTGGTGAAAGAAAAGTAACATCCCTGGGTGCCTTTTGGAAGAAATCTTCAAGTGACATCTAGAAGGTTCAAAATGTTTTTGCTTACTTAAGCAAGGCTTACCTGACCAGTTGTTTAATTTCACAACTTCATATTGTTAGTTTTGAGTGAAAAGCTTGCTGAAACATGTTGAACAGCTCTTTGTTTTGTGGTGCAGGAACCTATCCCTATTCTTTCCAGGTTATTTCTGCCTCATTTTCTGTTAAAGAGGTAACACCCAAGAACATTTCTACTTCTTTAACTGGGCTATACCTGTAATTATAAACTTTTTGTGTTCTTTTTATGTTTTTTAATGTTGAATGAAAGGCAGCTTAAATATTTTAGAAATAAGTAAACAGGTACCCCATATCAGATGCCCAGATATACTTGTTATGCACATGGCATCTCCCATATATGTTTTCTTTCTGCTTTTTCTGTCCCACAATAAAACTGTTGCTTCTTCACACACACATTTCATGCACTCCAGTAAGCTGGCAGAGCCATAAGCCACCTTCTCCAAGCTATGATCGCATAACAGAATAACAGACTTGGAGGGGACGTTAGAGGTTGTCCATTCCAGTTCCAATGGGTGGGGGTCATGTGATCCTCCTGATATCGAATGACAACACTGAGCATTTCTCACGACTGGCTATGTTCTCTTGGTGTGGCAGCCTCCCAGCTCCAGGAGTTCCTGAGATGTATTATCTAGATCCATTTCAGTCTTTGGGACAGAAATAGCTTTGGCTGCCTTAGTGGATGATCTATACACCAAGAACTGGACAGCAGAGTGTGTCTCTGTTAAGTTCTACTGGACATCTCAGCGGCTTTTGATACCATTGACCATGGTGTCTCATAACCTCCAACATCCTCAATTGACAGGGACATTCCACTTTTTCAACTGCTTTTAAAATGCCCCAGTTTCTCTCCCCTCTTCCCAATTTCCTCCTTTGTCTTCAACTAATTTAAATTACTGTAAACTGAGTTCAAAGTGCAAATGCAGTTTTTACTCCATTAACTCAACAAAGGGGAGGGGAGAGAGGAAAACAGAATGTTACCCTTCCCAGTAAGATCAGGCAAAAGCAAACTGCTGTAGTCTCTTGTAGCTTATGTGTTATTCTTCATTAATAACTTTTCTATCTTAGCCACATTCTGATTGCCTGGCCACACATGTCCCAGTTTTCATCTGAAAAATGTTGAAGGATATTGTATCTCTCTGGGATACCTTGCTGGGTGGACTTGGTGGTGGTGGTGCTTGGACCAGTGGTCTGACAACATTTGGAGGGCTACACAGTCCCACCTCTGATATAAGAGGTACAATGCTCAACCCCATTTCAACGATATGCATATAAATCTGCAAACTCAGCACAACAGTTCATATATCTGACGAAATAGATGGCAATCTACAAAAGTGCCCTAGTCTAGAAAGCTTGTGCCATAATAAATTATCTAGGCTTAAATCCACTCATTAGTCCCAACTAGAGTTAATGGGATTTACATAAGTGTTGACTTACCAGTTAGCAACTGATTCAATAGGTCTACTCTGATTGACAACTAGCAATTGGATATAAGCTTAGCTAATTTATTATAGCTTTAATAAATATTTAAGTATCATAAGGTTTGTGTGTGTGTGTGGTCTTTTTGGATTCAACAACAGTGTCCTTGAAAATCAAGAGGTCAGCCAATACCTGATTTGGTATTTCTAGCAAAGGCATTTAAAACACTCAAGAGAAATCTCTCTATATCACCTCCTAAAAATTAGCTCATGTAGAAAAACAATTAGCTACCCTTTCTAAATGATGTTTCAAAATGCATAGACTCATTTTAAAAAATCAAGTTTGCACTGATGGATGGAAAGTTTTTTTCTGAAATGTGTTGGGCAATTTTCAATAATCATACACAAGACACTTTCAAAACCACGTTTCTCCCTTGGTGTCATCCTGCCTATTATTTTTTGTAAATACAGTTAGTGATGAGAAATTGTGCTCAAAACAAACATACCTTTTGCTTTGATGGTGTAGAAGGCAACCGCCTCTCCTCTTGTCCAAAATATTTTGGCACACTCCTTCTTGGAATGAGGTACAAAGAGTGCATCGTGAGTCAAACTCCTTTCTAGCATTCCAAAAATGATGCAATTAAGCACAAAGAGGACAATTCTTTCTGCAAATGTTTCAACCTTACAAGGCACACCAGGTCAGGGGAGAGTGGAAAGAAAATAAGAGAAAATGAAAAAAAATTCTTACTTCTAAAAAAGAATTCAAGTTCCTTTAATAAAGGCAACTGATACTGGATAAAAACAGTGAAGAAGGTGAAACTCCTGAGTTTTTAAAACAAATACATTTGCACAAATATGAAGTATCTGCACAGGAGATATTTGCAAAAGATTATGTAATTTATACAGGAGGAAATCAAGGAATATTATCAAAAAGGGGGATCAAGGAACACCCAAATTGCTACAGAAAGAGAAGGAAACACTAACAAACAATGCTGACTAATCTGCCTATAGTTATGGGACTTCTACACAGAAAAGATTTACAATATGATATCAGTGGGAGAATTTGTAAAATAAAGATACAAGTGTATTATTGAAGTCAAACTGCATCAAAACCTAGAGAAAGCGTTGTAAGTGTTTCAAATCAGATAAATCCCCTTAAACAAGAACTCAATAAAGTAAATGCAATACATGTTTAAATGATCCAAGACAGAAGGCACTTGTAAATGTGTGTGTTAAGTGAGATACTATGCCAAAGGCTAATAAGACTGGCTTTTCCCAACAGATGGACAATCAAGCAGCACTAACACTGCTAGACTATTACAGCTAATGGAATAACATTGTTATCTGATTGCCTCTTCTACTACCTGCCAAAGGGGACAAAGTGGACAAAAATGGAAAAGAAGAAAACGGCAGATGAATTGAAATGCAGCTGAGGAACATTACTGGCTCTTAAAACATCTGGAAAACAGAGGGGTAGATAGCAGTGAGGAAAAGTGGAAATGTGACTGGCAAAGCATTTAGAAACATGCACACCGCCAAGGCATGATACTTAGGGGAGGCCATGCGTGAATTAGTCATTACTGCCTTCCCCACTGCCCTCCAGGGTCAGACCAGCTTATGTTCACTTTACACAAGATGGAAATCACCCATAACCAGATTTCTTACTCCCAACATTTTTCTTCTTAGCCTTAGAACTAGCTGCAGGACTTCCCTCACTCCCAATTTGATTCAAATCTACAGGGTTAGAGATAGGCAAATGTAACCTATGCTAGTGGTTCTCACACTCTCTCTTTCCAGATGTCTTAGACCTTAGCTTTTAGAATTCCTGGCCATTAACCATGGAAACTGAGATTTCTGGGATTTAATCCAAAACATCTGGAGAAAGGTGGAAAATTGCTGCCCTGTGTCATTGCCCCACCTTAAACTACCCAATATCCAGGGGCTTCACATGCCCTTCACTGGATATCACAAGACTACACACACCCTTTTTTAAAAAAATCAAAATGTGCCCCTATGTCCTTTAGGCTGTGTTTCTGGGTGGTCCAGGAATGTTCTGGGTGAGGGAGGAGGCATTTTGTTTTTATTGACTGGCATGTGGAACGGCTGAAAAAATTCATTCCCTCTCTCCAAAACTGGAGGCTCAAAGGAGCCATGAAAAGGGTCGTGGGGGCTGTGTGTGTCACCCATCAGACACATTTTTCCTACCCCTGCACTATTATAGGGAAAAAGTTGCATTTATGTTCTGTCTTTCCTCCAGTGAAATCAAGGTGATGTATATCAGATTCCTTTCTTCTTCTTCTTCACAACAAGAACCCTATGAGGAAGGTTAGGCTATGAGAGAGAGAGTCAGAGAGAAAAGGAGGGAGGGAGAATTGCTCCAAGTCTTCTAAAATAATCTTCTAAGTTATGAAATTCACTGGATCACCGGAGATCACTCACTTTTTCTCACTCACTTCACACTGTTCTTGTGAGGATAACACGGAGAATTGGGAAAAGGAAAGCCATATATGGCACCTTGAGTTCAGCAGAGGAAAACTGAGAACAAATGAAAAAATTGTGACAAAATTCTCCAACAGGACTCCAGCAATGACCTTGTTCACCCAGCTTTGAGCCACAGTTTGGAAAAAAATACCTTTTTTGGACTACAGCTCCCAGCATCTGCCAACCAGCACAGCTGGCTGGTTGGTTCTGGAGCTGCAGTCCAAAAGAGCAATTTTTCTGAACTCTCTTTTACTTAAACCAGTCAGCTCCAAAGCTGAAAACAAAAGCAGATCTTCCACATTACAGACCTTTGGCTGCCAACAGGCTGTTACAGAAGGATCAAGTGCTATACTTTGTCTTCATTGCTACATTTCAAAATGCCTTCCAGAGCCCTTTCACACTATGCAAGTGTAGCAATATGCTATACTTCAGAGGAGAAAGGCAGGATATAAATTAAATAAATCAACAAAATAAAAAAATATGAACCAGCAAGACATTTCAATTGTGACAACATGACAAGGATAAACTCCTGTCCCTCAAATCAGAGCCAGGAGGCAGGACATACTTGGGTCTTCCCCTTCTGACATTCCTCAAGCACCATGTGATGTTGGCAGCCCATGCTGAGTGCACAAAAGCTGTTTCAGCAATCTGTGTTGAGATTTGAGGAAGGCTTTTCCTGTCCTTGCCCCTAGTCCCCACCACTCCATATTATAATAATATTCTAAATTCTCTCATATGCTGCAAGTAAAAGCATGATGCAAGTCAAGAGATTTGTTCCAGATAGATAGATAGATAGATAGATAGATAGATAGATAGATAGATACCGGTATATATATTTGGTTGCAGCGGCTAAATACTCTGAAGTCACTAAATCCTATCTGTTCTTGGAATCTCAGCAGGGCCAGGCTTGGTTAGTATTCGGATGGGAGCCCACCAAGGTTATACTTCAGAGGAAGAAAATAGCAAATCACCTCCGAATAATCCTTGCCTAAGAAAAACCTATGAAATTTGTGGGGTCAGCATAGGTCAATGGATAACTTGAAGGCAGATAGAGACAGACACATGCATATTTGGCATAGATACTTGACATGGATTAATTGACTGATTAGCATTGAGTATCCCCAGTTCACTTTAGTAAAAGAGAGCATGCAAATGTTGAGGCCTTATTGCTGACAGAGATGAATAGCTTCTACTAAAATCTTCACCTGTATCAGACCTTCCCGGAAGGGATCAGCAGTCTTTACTACATCTTCAGTAAGCCACCAGGAACTGTGTAAGTACAGTGCTAAAACTGAAAAAGGAGGAAACTTCCATTTAAACTGGTTGCAACAATGATATCAATGAACTCTACAGATGAGACACTTCCCAGAGCTCCAGTCATGCACTGCCTGCTGAGGTTTTACAAACTTAGGGCCATGGCATTGCTGACTGAATCAACTTAGTTAGAATTCAGTTGTCCTTTTTCTTACTGTCTTCCACCTTACCAAGCATTATCGCCTTTTCCAGTGAGTCATTTTGTCTCATCATACGTCTAAAAAGCACCAGCCTCAGTTTAGTTATTATGGCTTCTAGTGAGAACTGATTCAGTAGGTCTATTACAGTTGGGATCAAGAGATGGATTTAGGCCATTTTTCCCCATTAGCATTTAAAAGAACATATTCTAAATATCCATGTGTGTATTTATCCTTAGCTCATAAACAGATTTGTGACAACTATTTTGAATACAAAGAGATTTTAAAACACCAGAGTGATCCTTAATATGATTATAACAGTGGTATGGCTCTCACGAACAGAGGATTACATAATTCCCAGTCCCAGGGCTGTCTCATGCAGTGGCTGCAATCCAACATGCCCTCATCGTAACATAAATATGCACATGAAGAGGTATGCTGTACCCACATTACACAGCCCCATGCAGAATAGCACATTGTATAACACGTGTCAATGAGTGCGTGCTATTGGTCAGTGCATAATGCGCAATGAACAACGCAACCACAGTTTACAATGCCCAACAGCAACAAGCAACATGCAGTGGGCAACCACAATCCTCACTACACAACTACTATGCCCAACAGTCAACACTGTTGTATCATTAAATCCACTTCTGCCTGTCAGCAGAATACATCCGTTGCACTATGGTGAATAATTCACCCAGCGTGCATAGCACGACTTATGCATACATATGTCACTAACGTAGTACCAGCCATTATATGTAACATTCTTTACATCTACACCTAAAGACAGTCTGAATGCAGCAAATATATATTTGCAAACTTGAACATCCTACCCTCATTAGCCAGAGATACAACCTTGGCCAAATGACTTCAAAAGCAGCAGTGAAACAACCAAACTTCTCTTATCGATTTCAAACTTTTACACATACTTTTATAATTCAGCAGAACATCATTCTGACACACAGTGTTCCAGAGAGTTGCTTTTTGTGACAAATGCTCATTAAAAAGTTGACTCTTCTTCATTACTACAGGTTGATGTCAGGAAACAGTGTGTTCTTTTCTTCCATTCTGCACCAAATGACAAAGCACTGCCATGCCACAGTGATATTAAGGTAGATTTAAAGGAGATGTCAGCCTTAACATTTCTAGACATGGTGATTATTAAAAAAAAAATGGAAGGTGTCTGTAACTTGAGCTCTCAATGTTCCTAAACTAACAAATGCTCACAGAATAACAACTCAAGACACAGATGAGAGAACACAAATTATTGAGTATAAACCAATGGAACACATGGAAGAGGAAAGCATAGTGAAACCTGCTGAATGTGCATGGAAATTATTTATAGAAATGTATAGAAAACTACAGGTAGAACAGGAAGAAAGAGCAAGAACAGATTTCAACATTAGGACTTAGACTAAAGTGAAGTGAGGGAAAGAAGCCAGCAGAATTATATCTGATATCAGAATAATCTCTTAATCAAGCAAAAAGAAAAAAATCAAAGAATCAAAATGAATTACAAATCTGTTCTGAACTCCTTTCCAAAACATTCTTAAATGCAGCTATTTGAGAAGTGCTTCATACTCTAAGTGCCACAGCAAATCAATTTAAATAGTGAGTTACACTTAAAAAAAAAAAAAAAGGAAGTGTTCTCTCTCCTTTTTGTTCTAAGGCTGAGGCTGACTGCCCTGAAAACTCCTAAAAGAATTTACAAAGCAATGGTTCCCAATTTTGAAAAAGGGTTTTAATAACGTAATATACAGTGTATAATATTACCTTCCTTATATATCTTATATATCTAATAGTACTTTAGAACAATATAATTCTTAGACAAATGTTACCTAAACACTTGAAAGAAAGTATAGAACACCAATACTGAAAAGCTGTGATAAAAAGAATTTGAGTTTTCAAAGTCACCTAGCTTTGTAGCAACATGAAACTGTTTTATAGGCCATTTCCGCACTAGCCTGTTATAGCGCAATGATTCCACTTTCAACATCCTCTGGAATCCTGGGGTTTGCAGTTTTGGGAGGGGTCCCTCAGCCCCTCCCGAAACTGCAAACCCCAGGATTCCAGAGGATGTTGAAAGTGGAATCATCGCACTATAACAGGCTAGTGCAGAAATGGCCATAGTGAGGCAAGGCAAGTAGTCTATGATACATCTAGCCCAGTACTGCTGGCTCTGTGGCAGTGCAGAGCTTGGAAGAGTTACTTTTTGACTACAGTTCCCAGCATTCCCTAGGCAGCATGGCCACCAGCATTAGCACACCTCATTACAACATTTTGTTGCAGGAACCACTTGCTTACTTTGTAAAATACTATTATGGGCCGCAAAAGGAATCATCCACGGAAAGGACAAGTAAGTTTTATGGAACATTAGTGAACAACTTGCAAGCAGTAGTTATATTTGTATTCCACTCAAAAATGTAGAATAACTTACATATAATTCCATCTAGTTTCTGTTCAGGGCCAAACTCGTTTAGCTCCAGCAGTTATACCCTATCTTTTCAATCATTATCTGAGGTATAGTGATGCACAAAAGAGAAGAATTAAAAATGAATACACTAACCTGCATTCTTGTCTTGTGGATCAGTTAAAACCAGAATCTTACATTTAGTGTCTTCTCTGTACAGAGGGAGGAAGTGCATCAAGGAAGGCTCAAGTTGAACCTATGATCAAATAAGTTATTTACATTTGTAATTGTAATGTCCATACCCAAAGTACTACTGACGAGAAGAAGAAAAGGAGAAAATTATAATCAATAACCTATGATTTTGAAACTACTCCATCCAGAAATGGTCTCACACTGAACTCTCCTATATGTCATTACATATCTAAAGTAAAGGAACCAAAGAACCATAATGTCTGAAATTTGTACTGAAAGCAATCTAATCTACATACACAGAAGTATAAACATTACATCACTGACCTATGTCTGCAAGGACATTTTGTGCACGACTGCATATTCTGGCGCTTTACATATAATATATACAAAATAATGCAATCTATGAATTGTCTTATGTTGAATGTTGGTATGTCATTACGCATACGAAGTAAACCAACCTAAGAACAATAACTGTCCAAATTGTGCATACTAGAAAATTTGCTCTATGGACACTGAGGTATAGACTGTGGTTAACATTCATTCATTCATTTCTTCCTTCCTTCCTTCCTTCCTTCCTTCCTTCCTTCCTTCCTTCCTTCCTTCCTTCCTTTCCTTCCCTCCTTCCTTCCTTTGCAATCTTTTCATTATAGGGTTGCCAAGTTTCAAAATAAAATAAGGGGCACTCAAAATTTATAATGTACAGGGTTAACAATTAGGAAATGGTAATAATAAAATTGTTTAGTCTTTCAGATGCCACAGGACTGTTTTAAACTGCCAGCACATTACTGAGTTCTTTCATCTCTGCTTTGGGTGTTATCACTTAGAACTAAGTTGCTGACCAAGCCGCAAAGGAGGTTATCAGGTACTACTTCTTTTATGAATCTTGCTCAGCAATTCTCAAATCAGTGGCAGGCCTACATACAAAAAAGCTACTTTGGAAACCTTGTAAACTTATTGCCAGCACAAGTTTCACCAGGACACATGAGACAGGCCTACAGGCGGTCCACCTCAAGTCTTGAGAAAGGAGGACCTCTTGTGAGAGTTCCAGGCTCCTACAAATCCAACCACCATATATAAAACACTTCTAATGCTCTAAAACACAAAATGAGGGCTGGGTGTTGTTATTGTCATAGAAGCTAAAGCTACCAATACAGTTGGAATGTCTATTTCTATTCTATGTGATAATTATTATTTCGAAATCAGAGCAGAATCCCTGATTAATTCCTGATACTGCATAGAAATATTATTACATAATTTTCAGGACAGGTATAATTTGTTGTCTACTGATTGTACTCTGGAGAAAGAGTTGAGAAGAATGTGAATAAAGATACGTAAGGCCTACTTAGTTCCATTATCTGAATAGATCTACTTTCTTTCATTGAAGAAAAAGAAAAGACTACTGCTTATTTGTGTATTTCTCAATTTTTAATTTAATTTTTAATTTCTCAAGCCTGCTCCCTCCTCGACATGACATCCCTTCAAATATTTAAACATGGCTATCACGTCCCCTCTTAACCTTCTCTTCTGCAGACTAAACACCTGCGAAGTTTAAAATAGTTCAAGCAGTGACACTGATTAAACAATACCACCAGAAAACAGTCAAGTTGAAACTGATGAGGTAGCAGCCAGAATTTAAGCTTAAAGTGGGAAAGTGGCTGAAGTTTTTTGAGCTATAGCAGCCCCTTTTAAGTCTGGGATGTACCTCATCTAAGTGTCATGTTATGCCACTGCATTAGGCCAAATGGCTAATTTTCTATGCTTCTCTGCTCATGTTCTTTTCAGTTTTTTCATAACAAAATGCAGTTAACATCGTTTCAAAAATTATGTGCCTGCTACATCTGGGAGGAAAGAATAATAGCAACCCAAAGGAAGGGGCTCCTTACAATACAGTCACTGTATCAGCCACGTCTCTCTGTGGATACCCTCTCTCCTTTTCCACATGTCACCTCTGCTCCCAAAGTTCAGTATAGCAGAGAAGTTAAAATAATTCTTCGTTTCTGACTGTTAACCACAGAAAGCCGGAGACACTGGGAAACAAGGCCAAGACTGCATCCTTAGCTCACCCTATTGTGTCTCGCTATTGTAAGGATGCAATGTCACTTAGCGTGCTAAGCTTCTCAGTCTGCCATCTCCCTCTCCCCATCGGAGCACCAGATGGGACACCAGCCCTGACTGCATCCAGGCACGACAGGTTGAGCTAAGGACAAAACAACAGCCTTAACCCTCTTGTCCTCCCACACACACACACTCACACATGCCCCAGTTGTTTTATTTAGCCTCTGAAGCAGTTATGTTCTTAAAACACTAGAGGGCATTACAAGAGTATTATCAGGCAGGCTTCCTTTCCTTTCTTGGGCTACAGAAAAAAAAAAGTTACTTCTCATGCTCCAGCATTGGAAGGAACAATTGTTTCTGTTAGTTTTTCTCTTGCTCCAGCTCGGGAAATTAATGCACTTTAAGGAAGCTCTTTTGTTTTGTTTAGTGCTTATTAGAGAATTCAGTAAACCATTAACCCCATGAAAGGATGCCAAAAGTAGTGAGGGATGGGATAAAGATTTACACATCCAGTCTGCCTCCAGCTGGGAGCAGCCTGCACTTCAGATTTAATCTGCACACATTTTTATCTAGTCTGCATTCATTCTTTTGGCTCAGATTTTCCTTGACAACCCAAAACATATAAGAAAATGCAATTCTTAGAACCAGAAAAAGCCCACACTGTTAGACAAAGGAAATCTGGTAGACAAAAGAAATCAACTGTATCCACAGAGACATAGATCATGGAATTAAAACTTACAATCTACAATGTTAAGGTCCTGCAAACTGAGACATTTGTGGAAAAGAAGCCCAAATGCCAACAAAGCATTTCAGTTACCCCCTCCCCAAGGGTTTTAAGGCACTCAAGATGATTGCTGCATTAAAAAGCAGAGGTATCCATCCCATGCTATATTGAACTGCTTTCCAGACCCCTCTCCATTTCTAAAGAGGCTTTCCATATGGCATGGCAGCTCCAGCCTGAGTAATCCAATCAAAAGTCAGATTGTCAGTGGCCATTAATATTACTAGCTTTATTATTTCAATTCATACCCTGCCCTTTCTCAAAAGAGTTCAGGGGAATGAACAGTCTACATAAAAACAGTTAAAATCACATATATTATAAAATCACAAACCTAAAATCTAAAAGTAAAATGTTTGCTAAAGCACAGTACAAACAAGCAGCAGTGAAAACACATTAAATAATTATTTATCGCTCCACCACCACCCCAAAAGAAGCTTACACAAATAGATATGTTTTGAATTTATGCCTGAAAGACAAAAGTGTAAGGGACATGGAGGGAGTTCTGTAATTGAGGCACAAACAAAGTCGTGCAGTAGACCTTCAGGCCACTTAGACTATGGGGCATAAAGAAAACAACCTCACAGTCTTGTAACAGGGCTAGCTTCAGATTCAGCAAATTGCTGAATCCCTGCCATGCAAGAACACACATCAAAGCACTCCCAACAGATGGCCATCCAGCCTCTGTTTAAAAACCTCCATAGAAGGAGACTGCACCACACTCCGAGGCAGCATATTCCACTGCTGGACAGCTCTGACCGTCAGGAAGTTCTTCCTGAGCTTCAGGTGGAATCTCCTTTCCTGCAGATTGAATCCATTGCTCTTTGTCCTAGTCTCTGGAGCAGCGGAAAACAAGCCTGCTCCCTCCTCGACATGACATCCCTTCAAATATTTAAACATGGCTATCATGTCTCCTCTTAACCTTCTCTTCTGCAGACTAAACATACCCAGCTCCTTAAGCCACTCCTCACAGGGCATGGCTTCCAGACCCTTCATCATTTAGGTTGCCCTCCTCTGGACACGCTCCAGCTTGTCGATATCCTTGTGGAGCATAGTAGTCACTGCCTACTACTGTTCAAAGTTGCCTTTAGGAACAAAGTGCTTGTTATGTCCTATAAAGCCCCAAACAGCTTAGATTCAATTCATAGGACAAGGAGCAATGGATTCAAGCTGCAGGAAAGGAGATTCCACTGGAACCTCAGGAAGAACTTCCTGACAGTCAGGGCTGTCCGGCAGTGGAATCTGCTGCCTCGGAGTGTGGTGGAGTCTCCTTCTTTGGAGGTTTTTAAGCGGAGGCTTGATGGCCATCTGTCGGGAGTGCTTTGAGGGTGTTCCTGCATGGCAGGGGGTTGGACTGGATGGCCCCTGGGGTCTCTTCCAACTCTACAATTCTATGATTCTATTACAGTATTTCGTACATGAGCCTGCCTCGACCCTGAGATCCTCAGGAGAGGGCCTTCTCTCAATCCCCCTGCTTTCACAGAGGCATCTGCTGGGGGCACAAGACAATGGCAACCACTGAGGCCCTAAGCTGGGGAAGTCTGATCAGGGCTCATTCCTACTGTGTTTCCACTGAACAGGCAAAGATTTTCTTTATTTCAACAGGCTTTTGAGAACTGGAACATTTAAAGAAAAGGTTTTTTTTCTTTATTGCTTTCATTTGTTTTGTTTTCAAACTGTTTGCTTTATTAATTTAAATTGTTTTTACATGTTGCTGAATTCAACTTTTGTACATTTTAACAACACTGTACTTATTTTAATTTTGGGGAAAAGACAGGAGGAGGAGGACGAGGAGGATGGGCAGAGGAGGACAGGAACAGAAGTGAACAAGCATGGGCAACACTATGCCCTTCAGCTTGCAAGCATCATGTCAGTAAAGGACTTAAAAAGAGCAACACTGGCTCAGACTAGAGACATGTCTCGGCCAGCATTCTGTTCGCACAGTAGCCAACCAAACACCTACGAGAAGCTCCCAAGCAGGACCTGAAGGCAACTGTTCCCTCCCACTCATGTCCCTGAGTGACTGCTACTGAGAGGCAAACTGCTTCTAATATAGGAAATAATCTACACTCTTTGATAATTCCTTAACTCCATTCCTTTGTTCTCCTGTATTCCTCTAAATATAGTGGCCATCACTACATTTTGTGCTAGTGAATTACAGTTTAACCATATGCTGGGTGAAGAATTACTTCCTCTTTTCTGTCCCATGTCCTCTAACATTTAATAGATAAAACTGGGACACATGCGGACAGGGAACATCAAACTGTGGTCACAAAAGCAAAAGGAAGAACAGGCAAACTAGGAAAAGCTGTAGAAGTTTGCTTTTCCCTGAGTCTGCAGAGAAGGGCACAATTTCACCCCCTTCCTCTCCTCTCCCCACTGCTGAGTTAACTATGTGCAAACTACCTTTGCACTTTGAACTCTTTGCAGCAATTGAGGCAAGCTGAGGAGGAAGGAGGGAAGTGGGAGGAGGAGAAAGAAACTGGGACATTTTGAAAGCAGCTGAAAAATTTGAATGACAGATTATTAATCGGGATTAAAATTTGTTAACTGAGGTACGCCTGTAGCCAGAAAGAAGGGACAATGAGTACTTACTTTCTCTCTTCCTGGAATAAAAAAATACTCAGAAGATGAGGGTGACTCCTCTAACTGTTTTGCATAGTACACGGCAGCCATTTCTTCTAGAGCTCCAGGATTTGTTTCATTCATATCCACTGGATAGCGTAGGCCTAAGAGAAAGGAAAATGTTAAATATTGACCTACTGACTTGAATTGTTCATGTTGGTGTCAGTGAGAGATAAATGTGATAGTAGTGTCAGCTTCTGCTGTCAAGCATCATAATTGATTCTAAGGAAACTTCAGCAACAAAGCAGCCTCCTTTCTTCTCCAGCAGTGAGAACAATACATTTCGAGAAGATGAGGGACGGTGCATTTTCAGTTTGGAGGTCCAACCAATGCCGACACCGGTTTCATTCTGGCACCAAGTAAAAACAGCTTTTGAGTAAAGACTCTGAAGCCTAATGACTTATTTCAAACACATGGTTTTAAATCTGTTTAACCATTTTGACCTGTTTTAATGTGTTTAATATAATTTTTATATGTCCAGATTAAATTATTAATCTTTTAAATTTTAAACTTGTTTTAAACAGTTTAAATTTAGTTTACCCATATACTTTATCATATGCAGTGGGGTATAACTATTTAAATAAATACTTTAATTAATTTAAAATGTTCCTTTAGGTGGGTGCATTGTAGTGATTTGCCATTCAATATGCACATGGATAAACCTAAAACCATTTTGAACATGGATAAACCTAAAACCATTTTGATCAACTAAAAATGTCCTGATTAAATAAGGTAGGCCAAGTTTTAAAATATTTGATACAAGTGGGTATAAAAATATATAATATAAATATATATAAAAACAGCAGATCACCAGTACTCTTTTAGAAGAAGCAATTCTCCTTTGTTTCCCTTTCTCACACATAGAAGAGAGCACATCCTAAGACAAGGCTGAGAGAATTGTGGCCCCCCAGATATCAATAGACTACAATTCCATCACGCTTGATATCCAGGGAAAGTATTTCTTCACACAATAGGCTCTGGATGAGTCCATGGAGGATGAGGCTATCAGTGGCAGCTAGTCATGAGAAATACAGTAGACCCTTTGTTATCTGATAAGGTTTGGTTCTAGGACCACCTCCCATGGCTACTGAAATCTATGGATGCTCAAGTCCCATTATGTACAATGGTGTGATAAGATGATGTCCCTCAAATAAAATAGAAAAAAATCAAAGTTTGATTTTTGTTTTGTTTTTTCCCCCTTTGGAATATTTTAAAGCCATGGTTGGTTGAAGCCATGGATACAGAATCCACAGGTATGGAAAGCTGGCTATATGCTCCCTCCATTACCCAAGACAGAATTCCTCTGTACATCAGTTGATAAGGAGCATGCACAGTAGGGCTTCTGGATGTCATCTGTATGGATAGAACAGGACCCAGAAGGCCACAGGATTCCAGACCAACCTTAATATTATACTTCCTTGAATAAATACATGCATAATTACAGAAAAAAGAATGTGATCATTGATAGATGGATAGATACATTTGTTGTTGTTGTTGTTGTGTGTGACTTCAACTTGCTTCTGAGTTATGGCAATTCTAGGTGAATGAATGATGGGGTTATCTGGGCTGAGAGTATGTGATGCACCCATGGTCACCATGGCTGAGTAAGGAATCAAACTGTAGTCTCCAGGGTCATAGTCTAACGCTCAAACCACTATACTACACTGATTTTCAGACAGCTGGATAAACAACCTTTAAACAAACAGCACTTTTGACAAGTTTGTTCTGGATCAGAAAAAAATGCAGTGAATCACAACATGCATGTATTTATTAAAGCATTAACAAACAGAACTTAAAAATAAGTTAGCAAAACATTTCAGCTTATGCTCTCTTCATTTGCTCAAAATAAAAGTGAGCTGCATTAAAGGTGGCAGTTTAGCACACTCTTGACAATATTGCTTAAGAATTCCCACTGGCCATGTTACTATACATTTTTAGCATTGTATAAAATATATGCCTACATTGCTCATGCTGGATCCCAAAACTGTGCAGCCAGTTGTGCAATGGCTGATTATTTCCTCACCCACCAAATCAGAAGTGAGAGAAAGGGTCATGCTTTTCCTTGTGAAATTACTGGACAGAGTCATACTTTCCAACTGTCCTAATTTGGCAGGGACAGTCTCAATTAATTCACTGTCATCCCACTTTTTCTACTGCTTTTAAAATGACCAGTTATTCTCTCTTCCTCTCACTTTCCCCCTTTGTCTTCAGCTTACTTCAGTTGCTACAAACGGAATTCAAACTACAAAAGTAGTTTGTGCTTGAATAATTCAATTGCGATGATAGGAGAGGAGAAAAGCTGGCAGAATCTGGTCCTTTTTAATAGATTCAGGTCAAGGCTGCAGCCTCTACTAGCTTGCCTATTCTTTCTCGTTAATGAACTTTTGCCCTCTTGAGCTCACTCTGATGCTGCTTGGCCACATGCATCTTGTTTTCCACCTGTGAAATGCTGGAGGATATACTATATAGCACGGTGAAGTGACAGGCAAAAGGATCTAACTGGCCTATCAGCATATCCAGATTAAGATCTCTTTCACACCACACAGTTATAGTCCTTTGATATCACTTTAACTATCTTATCCCTGTGCCAGAGGATTCTAGGGCCTCACCAGACTATTTATTTACTTATTTGAATATTTATATCCCATCTTTTATCATGAGATCTCAGACTGGTGCACCACATAAACAATTTAAAACACTTCCAGATTAAAACCGTTTAAACATTTAAATGAGATAAAAACATATTAAACAAGACAACAGTTGAAACCACTTTAATAGCTGCTTGTTGTTTTTGTTATGTGCCTTCAGGTCATTTCCAACTCACAGCGGCCCGAAGATAAACCTATCACAGGGTTTTCCGGAGCTGAGAGTGTGTGGCATGTCCAAGGTCACCTCGTGAGTTTCCATGGCCAAGCGGGAAATTGAACCCTGGTTTCCCAGGTTGTAGTCCAGTGTTCCAATCTGTACACCATGCTGTTTTACTTTAATAGCTACAACAATTTAAAACTATGCACATGTAAGCCTTTTATTAAAGAACATGTTTTGGCTTGGCACGGGAAAGAAACCAACATGGGTGCCAACTGGACCTCCAAGGGGAGGGCATTCCACTATCAGGATGCCAAAGCAGAAGAGAAACTCCCAGGATTCCTCACAATAAAGCTCTTTTAGGTTGAAAGTAACCTAAGAGAAGATCCTTTGAGTAGGGGCAGTTGAGAGCAAGAAAGTAGCATGAAGACAGTGGCCATTTCTGCACTAGAGCTATTGTAGGGTTTTCTTGGCAAGACTTGTTCAGAAGGAGTTTGCCTTTACCTTCCCCTGAGGCTAAGAGAGTGTGACTTTCACAAGGTCACCCACCAGATTTCCACGCCGAGTGGGGATTTCAACCCTGGTCTCCCAGAGTCCTAGTTCAATGCTCAATAATCCAACCACTACAGCATACTGGCTCAGATATAGGAATATCCATGCAAAATCACTAGAATGGGATCAGGGCCATTTCCACACTAAACTGTTATAGTGCTATTATTCCACTTTCAACGTCGTATGGAATCATGAAATGAATGAATCATGGAATGAAACCCCAGGATTCCATAGGATGTTGAAAGTGGAATAATAGCGCTATAACAGTCTGGTGCAGAAATGGCCAGTGAGTCCACCACCCCAGTCCTTCCCCATGAAACTAACCCACCCTGGAAAAAAAACAAGTTTTTATTTGTTATTTTTTTTCTGAGTTTCACTGACTGGTCAATTATGATTTTTAGCCATCTGTTAAAGTTAACAAACAAAAGAAAAGGTGGCAGTAACTAATATTTTGGCAGATGTACCAAACAGAGTCCCATTTATAGGACAGTGCTACCCTTCATGCTTTGACAGGAAGGAAATAATAGCATGATGTGACACTGACTATGGTGTGACACAAGTGCAATGCATTTGGGGTCACCAGCTTTTGGTCACATGTTGGTCACATTCTCTCGGGCCCAGAAAAAGGGAAAGGCAAATCCTCTCTGAACATATCTTGCCAAGAAAACCCCAGGTTCTCCTTAGGGTCACCATAAGTAGGAAACCACTTGAAGGCAAACAACAACAATAACAACAACAACAACCTTTTCAGAATAGTTATAAGAGACAATCAAAATTTATGGCACATGAGTTTGACCAGAAGGTGGGGATTAATGAGAAGGTGTTCTCTCTAAATACCAAATAAAATACCAAATAAAATACCAAATGAAATAAAATAATCAATGCATTTCTCAGTAAAGTTAACATATTGCCAACATTATCCAGACACAGGTTACTTTATGATGTGCTTCATAAAAATGCATAATTTGATTTCCATTTATTTATTTAGGTATGCAGCAGCAATCCTGATTCTGTTTTAATAATATCAAAAACACTCGAAAACTATGATTAAAATTCAAAAGAAGCTGAATCTCAAATATTGTTAGATACACAGAACATCTGTAACTCTCATCAATCTCACACCTCAAAATATGGGATTTTTGGCATCTCGTTCAGCCTATGTAAGGGACCAGTTTTCCAGTCCTCAAATACAGGACATCCCTTATAATAAGGGATACTTGGCAACCCTAAAAGTCTATCACAGGAAATATGTAATGCACATCCATGCTCAATGTGCATCCATGGACAATGGCACTGCATTTGTAACTCTGATTCCACAACCTTGAACTATATACAACTGCTCCATATAGGACAGAAATGGCCAACCATATCTGCAGGGGAACTTCCACTTGTATAAGATACCAACAGGGTTCTAGCTGTCATTTGCTTTTTGGACGTAGACAGAACTTTACTTAGAAATTAACCAGAACCAAAAGGACTCTGTAGAGAAAGTTCTTCCTAACAAGATCTGTAAAATAATATAAATAATATCCAAAGAACCAGCTGACATGGTCCAGTTTGACAGTTTCTAGCTTGTATCCGCAGCGGTGAATACATTGTTTTTAAAGCACAGTGTTATCTCAGTATCAATTGCAAAGGTGAAGACTTCAAAAACTAAAGGAGAAACATTGTAGTTAATGAAGAAAAGGAGAGAAATTTGTTTAAGCCTCTTGAAGCATGAGAAATATCCTTAGTTCTTTGTTTATGAAGAAATCTAAGTAGACCACTTTGAGTCAGTTGTTATTTCTGTGGTTATGTTATAACATTAAAAAAACTAGGTAAATATCTTTCATTGGTTTTTCTTTTAAGCTTTTCTTTTAAGTTTTATAGCTATTTTGTGGTTCTGGGTTTGGCTTTCACGTTGTGCACGTGCATTCAGATTTCTTGCCCTACCACCCCAGAACTCAAAGGGTTTAGGCATAAAAAACCTGTAGGCCATTTCTGATTGCCCTGACAAGGACCATGACTCAGAATGCAAAGAAGTAAGGCTGCTTCAACAAGTCAAGCACATTTCAGTTGATAAATAATACGCAATTTAATATGTTAACTTACTAATTAACAATTAGATTTCAATGGTCAGAACCCGGTTGAACTACTATGCTAGCATAAAAATAGTTGCACATACTGTTGCGCCTTCTTAGAGGTTTGTAGCAATTGAAGTATACTAAGGACATATGGGGAAAAAGAGGAGGGGGAGAGAAAAACTGGGACATTTTAAAAGCAGCAATAAAATTGGGATGACAGAGGATTAATTGGGAGTCAAACAGTATGATACAGAAGAATAGACTTCAAAATTATTTCATATCATTTTTAAGCAATCGTCCCATTGCCTGAAGCTTTCTCACATTTCCAGAATGCAGAGCCTCTAAATAAATAAATAAGCCACAAAATAAAATAAAGTACCCGTGTTTGAGATGGTAAAAGAAAGAATAAACAGAATAACACAGTGCTGTCTAGTTCTTTTCTACAAGAAAGTATAAGCCAGAACTTTGCAGCAAATAAAGGTGAAGAAAGAAAGAAGTATATAACCACTTCTAAAAGCATTTCAAACAACCGTATCAGGTAAAGGGATCCAACCTACATCAGAAACAAAATGTATTAAGATATCTTGAAACAGAGGAAGGCCCAGCAAGATTAATAGCAATCTTATTTTTAAAGTCTTTATGCACAGATTTAGATTGACTGGGTGTGTACTTCCACAAACAGCAAGACGTCTGGCATGCCATTTATGTAGCTCAAGAACACAGGACACTGTACAATATCTCAGCAATTTTTGACATACAGATAATAACATTTATTTCGCTTTCACAATAAAATACTGCCAACTCACATCTTAAACTTTAAAAATCTCTTAGCAAGACAACACTTCAAAATAGTTTATTTAAAGCAGTGTGATGATGACCAGAATACAAAAAAGACAAGATAAAATCCTCAAGCAAGCCACTTCATAACTGCCAAAAGTAGCCAATATCTTGTTTTCAAAGAAATTGATTTAAACCTCCCAATCATACCACACCCAAAAAAGCCCACAAAAATTTCAGGATTTTGTTACAAGGAAATGGATTAGAATTAGTGCCATGAGTTTAAAATGACTTTGGAATTTGGGTATCTAATTGTCCAGTAGAATTGTTTGCCACATTTTCAGTTCAACTTCAGTGTGTCTCCAAAAGCTAATAAGAGATTGACTCACATTCTTTCTCCTAAAATATTTTCAGTTGCAGTTCTGCTGCCTAGATATTCTATTGTCATAAGCTGAGGCATTTTACTCATAGCAAAATTACTCTTGTTTTAGCCTAATATAAGAAAGATGTAAGGTTTTTGGAGCTGCACACTAGAGATGATAAATCTTGATGTCTCCAAATTCTGACAGACGTCAAGAATAATGAAACAATTTTTCATCAAGTAATTTCGAGTCATTTGGGAATCTTTTTCTCCAGAATGAGGGAAACTGTTTCAAGAAAAGTGGTGCAGCTTCCTCAGAAATTTGCAGTTTTCCATAAGCTGTACAGCTCCTCCTGAAAATTCTGCAGGTTCCCCGGAAAACAGCATATATTTTTTTAATGGAAAAGGACAGCTTTCAGGGGGCTAAAAATGTCCAAAATGTTGTGCAGAAAAGAACAATGTTGCACACCAAGTCCACATGCCTAGCTTTGTGCAGCATTGCTGATTTTGTTAACATTTTTGTTGTACAACATTGCTGTTTTCTATGTAAAAAATAAGCAACATTGTGCAACAAAAATATTGCACAAAATCAGCAATATTGCACAACAAAACCACATTGATATTTTTTGTGCAACACTGGCACTACATTATTTTCAACATAAAAAATTGCAGTCACACAACAAAAATGTTTCACAAAAATGTTACATGAACTCCAGCAATACTGAACAACAAAAACACGTGTGGCTATAGCTTTAGTGGGCACGAGTTTCTTTTCCTGCTGTATATTTGGGTTGCACAGCTTTCAAACTGGCAAAGACTGCAGCTACAAATTTGAACACTTTGTCATGGTTATTTGTACAGGAATATAGTGTGCAATTTAATTTTGTATTTTTTTGCACCTACCCCAAGCATGTAGTGAAAAAATGTGGGGGTTCCCCACCTCCACCTCAGGAAGCTGTGTAGTTTTCTGTGCATAGACTGTAAGTGCAGGTTTTGCCTGTAAAGCTGTGCAGATTATCCAACTATTTCACATTTCTCAAAAATTGCGTAGTTTATGTAATGCTGGGAATAAAACAAAAAAAGGAGGAACTTTTGTGCCATGTTTCTTCCCACATAAATTCCTCTAGGGATCGGGAAGTCCAAATTCAACCCCAGATAGAAAACCGACGAATTTTCATTCCATCCCTAGTACGTGAGTGCACTCGCACATACACAACTTGCTAAAATTTGTCAGTTTTCCTTTTCTGCTTAGATCCTGTTCTCTACAAATTTCTCGTTATAGATAGCTTGTCTCATAAGTCAGGTAACCGAAGACTGCCAAATTCCAAGGAGAATGTTTTAGCCAATTTAAGTTGCTAGCATTTAAAACAGTTATCCTTCCAAGGCTGTGTGTAAAGAGGATATTGTGCCAAAAAGCTGTAGTAAACTAGCCTGACTTTATTTTAAAAGGCCAAAAAAAATGTTTGAAGGTTATCAACAAAGGCAGGGAGGAACAAAGGTATAAAATAGGAGGGATTCTCTACAGCCATCTAAAAGGTACCATGTAATCATGCAAAAGTTACATTTAGAGCTAGAGGCCTCCTGCATTTGAGAGATTCCAGACATTCTAGCCCCTGCGTTTCTGCAGAGCTGAAAAAACTGACTGCCATCTTAAATAACCCAAGCCAGTAAACAAGTTCAGGACATCACATATGCTGATTCTACAGCAGCAATGTCAACAAAGGTCTTAACCAGTAGGTAGCAGCCTCAGGCCTTTTACATGTGGCAAACTGGCAATTAGTTTCATTCATGCAGAAGGAATTTCGTTCCGTTCATGCTAGAGGAAATACATAGTTTATGTCACTCTCTTAAGGTTTTTCTGCTATTCTGGCAAAGACAGCTTTTTAGAAAAGTTGTGGGATCCTTCTAGCACCCCTAAAATGTGTCCTCTGTTTCTACAAAGAAATCCTAAATGCCAACACAATTTCCTTTCTATTTGACTTACTTTGGCAATTGTTTCATTAATATTAATTTTAAGAAACATGCCACTGTAACACCAGTTGTTTGTTGGTTTATTTAGTCTCTACTCTGCTTTTCTCTCAATGAGGGACTAAGGGGTTCTGGGACTTATAAGGCAAAAAAGAAAAAGAAACTATTGTAGACTCTTGGTTTTTCAATTCTTTCCCCTTCAGAAAATACATTTTGTACCAAAGCATCTGATGTAGCGGTTTGAGCATTGGACTACAATCCTGGAGACCAGAGTTCAGTTCCCTACTCGGCTATGGAAACTCAATGGGTTACCTTGGGCACATCACATACTCTCAACCCCCCACCAAATAAAGAACCAGATAGGTTTGCTTTAGGTTTGATGTAGGTTGGAAACAACTCGAAGACACACAACAACGAAAACGTTTGCTGTAAGGAAACCCTAAGCAGCCTGCCTAAGCTTTAAGATCTTTGTTGGAAGGCATTCTCTTGGTCCCATCACAAGCACATTTGGTCAGGATATAAAAGAGGGCCTGCCTTCTCCCATGTTGTGGATTTCTCTCTCATGGCAGGTTCAGCTGCCACCTCTCTTCTCTCTTTTCTAGGCAGGCAAAGACCTTCTCATGCAGGCATGCCTATGGCTTCTAATTTATATGGTAATAAGGGCTTTTAAGGGGGACCGTTCTTCTATCATTTTATCATACAGTATTTTAAATGTTTTAACTTTGCATTTTTAATATAATTGTTTGGGGGGGTTAACTTTTTTTATAAATAGTTTGTTAGCTGTACCAGGTTTTATTGGATGTAAGCTACCCTGGATCCTGTGCAAGGAGGAAAGTAGAATATAATTTAATTATATAAATAAGTAAATCAGATGGCATCCAGGGCAGATGATGACCAGGGATCTTTGCCGTCTCTCATTCAGGGGATCACCATCAGACACACTCAACTTGGTGGCATAGAACAGCAAATATATGTTATAAAAGCAATTTCTATGCAGGCTTCTTCCATCTGAGAGATGAGGGACTGTCAGAAAACACTAGTTGAGAAATGGAACTCATACCTTGTACTGTGGGAAGAATGAAGGACTTGCAGAGGCTCATGTGGGACCAACCACATGTGCACCGCTTGCAAAGCCTCTCAGGCAACTTACTGCCTTTTTCCTCCTCTCAGCTCATTTGCAAGCAGCGTCCACAAACAAGCAATCCCACGAGAGTCTCTACAGGCAAGAAGAACCAATGAAAGAAAACTCACATCTCCATTCAGCTTTTGGGAGCCACGGAGAAGCAACAGTGGAGATATCCCTATTTAGCCAGTGTTTGGCACCTTGTTGGCCCTTCTGGTGTGCACCCCAACATCACCCAGGGCAAGTGCACGGAGCTTTATATAGGATGAAGCCTCATCGATCTATCATACCTGCACTCCGCTGGAAGTATGCCTCCAATGACTCATGCCTGCTTTAACTTGAGAAATTCTAAAGAGCTAATTAACAGCAGCTGCTTTAATCACTAAGTCGCTATGTTTATGTTTAACTGGACAAGGATGAATCTCAGCAAATAATTGGCACAGAGTCCTCCCTTTCTTCCAAGGCTGGTTACTAGCCATACACTAAAGATAAACAGAAGTAAGAGCCAAGATTACATAAGCTTACTGTTAGACAACGCCAATTCTAGATAGGCTTCTGGGAGGAAATCAAGAGCCAAAGTGGTCAGCCTGATGGAACAATTGACACACGTCATCCTAATCCTTCTTGTACAGAGTTCTTCTGGTATATTTTCTCCTAAAGTATGACAGAAAAATCACACTCCTTTGCCTTTATTTGAAATACCACAAGGTAAATCAAAATACATATACGAACCCTGCTCTGTCCTGATTCTCTCCAAGCAAGGCAGATCTCTTTCAAGAGCGGAAAATAAAGTTTGTTCACTTAAAACTGTACGTGTAAGATTCAAGTTGTACAAGCTGTTACGATACACATTAAAATGCCTTTAAAGCAACATCTGGAAGTCCCTTCAAAACCTTGCAATGCATGTGGCGCTGGTCCCTACCTGCAACTCACATGGTGTTTCCAAGGATCTGTTTCTGCTCAAAATTTCACAAAGGCTTTACAGACATGAAGTTCCATCTGTTCTGAACCCCATCTCAAACCTTGTAACTTAAAGTCACTATATCAATATTGGAAATGTCAAAATGGTGAATAAACAATTTATTTCCACTCTGATTATATCTTACTAATAAAACCAGCCTGTGAAAGTATACATCCTTCCTTCTTCTCGTCCCATTTCAGGACACAAGGGGGCTTACAACAGTTAAAATGGACACAGTTAAAAACTCACAGCATACAAAAGTTGAAAAATAATTAAAGTACCAAAAATTAAAACTGTTAAATCATAAACCATTTTTTAAAGTCCAGAAGGTTATACAAGTCTCATTTCTCCTTGGGGAAAAAAATCACTTCTCAAAGGCCTATCACAATAAAAAGGTCTTCTTTTTCCTGCAGAAAGATTAGTAAGGAGGCGCCAATCTAGGCAAAATATCACTGTCATACAGAAAAAGCAGGTATCAGTAGGCTCAGAGAAATCCAAGCGCCTGCAGAAACACAAGCATCCTACAAAAAGAGAATCTTAAAGGAAGAGGAAGAGAAGGAAAGAGAGGAAGAATGAGAAAGTGCCAAATGATAACTGAACATACTCACTGGGCAGAGGGGACAGAAACCTCACGGGGTAGGGAAAGGAATGTTTTAGATTACTGATGTTTTTACCTTTTCTCCCTCTACTGTTTTTACTTTTCCTGCCATTTTTTTCTTTGGTTTTGATCAGACAGCTGTCATTGGTGCTTTTTTGTTTTTGCTATTGGGATTAAAATAGCAATGCAGATTTTGCAGATTTTGCAGATTTTGTACATCAGATTTTAGAAGCAAAGTCTGGGTTAAGAAATTCTAGGTTATTTTAACTCATGAAAAACATTACCTTAATTATATCATTAATAATTTCTACAAGAAATAACTTGCAACATTACATCCATGATTTCTTTATCCCAATAATATCTGGTATGCAATTTTCTTTATCGTGCTGAACTTAGAGATAGGAAAATTGAGGCTGAAAGATAGCTTTTCAAGAGCCTAGCTGCAATCAATTATCTAAAACCTCTTAAACAACATTTGGCAGAAAGATACATATAAAAGGGAGGAAGGTAAATACTACCAACAATGCTATCAAGGAGATCTAATATACTGGCTTAATTCTATGTTCCCAATGTTAATTATGAGGTTGTTTAAAATCTATTTTCTAATAATCATTCAAGGACAATCCAATCAACTATAGGAATAAGCATGAAAGACAGGGAGGAAATGGTTTTAAATGTTGGGTTCAACATATTTCTAAAATATATTGAGGTAGGAAATGGTATGGGGGAGAATTTATTACTAACATGAGAAAAAAACCTGGAAGAACATTAAAAGCTTGATTTCAGAGCAGAAAATTAACTTAGGCTTTGTATAAACAATGCCATACCTTAGAGCTTTCTGACAGACAGTTGGGCTCGGAAAATAATGTTCAGTCTGAAAGCAAAGTCTATTAAAAAGCATAGTGTTTCTAAACAGCATCTGTTACGTACTAATAAGCATTACTTAAAGGACACAAACCTTTAACTGCTACCAAACATGCACTTAATCAAAAAAGGCTGCAAGCCAATCTTTACCAAAAACATCACATGAGCCCACAGGAATCCCAATAATACAAAATGTTTTTCGTTTAATTTGGCTGGAAGTTGTACCACCCCAAGAAAAGTACAGACACTTTCTGCAAATTCTATGAAAATGTTTGCAAAGCTTCACAGGAATGAATTACAAATAAGAATTACATGAGAGCTGTTTGCCATCTGTTCTCAGCAATACTACATTGCTAAGACTGGTCACCAGACTGCAGTTTCATATATTACAAGTACAATATTTTTAATGTGTAGCTAAGCAGAGCCTGTGTGTTGCACAGAAAGAGAGTTGTGAATGTGTGTGTGTGTGTTCGTAAGAGAAATATACCTTAAAACCTAGAGGTCACTTGTCTAACTATTCATTGCAAAGAAAAGTATGCATGCCCAGAAACAGAGCCAGAAAAACTTGGGAGTTTTCAGAAGTGCCACTTTTGGATTTTGTATGCAGAGTGTTCTTCACGCACATTATGGATACAGCACTGATGTTTTCAGAAATCTTTCAGTCCATGATAGATTTTTAAAATTCATATTCGCAAAATCAGGAAATCAACATTTTTAAAAAATCTAAAAACAGTACCCCTCTCCATTTAAGCATCACACATGAAAATGTATTTCCTATACTTTGCAGTAAATATGATTAATAGGATGCTAACAGTCCTAAAGTGAAGGAATTCACTGCTACATAATTGGTATTTTTGGCCAAGCCATCTCTCACAGGGAAGTAGGAAAGTTATATGAGTGTGGAAGGTCACTTCGCATTCTATAGCTGCAAAGGATATATTTTCCTTAGGTACCAAGTTTATTAACAAATAGAACAATGCAGATACTCATATCAGTGAGTTCAGGGTCAACAGGATGATTCTGTGGGAAGAAGAGCAACTGAGCAAGGGAATAAAGAACAAAGCAACAGAGTTAGAAAAGAGGGAGAACAGAGCAAAGAGCTGAGTAAAGGCAGATTCAGTAAAAGCATAATATGATTTGATAGACAGAAGCATTAAGAAAGTACCCAATTTAAAGCATGGAGTTAACCAGTGGGCCCTGGGTTGGGCCATGCTGAAGGCATCAGCTGTTGAGAAAACATGAGAGTGGGAGCTCTGACCATGACATATAAGCTCATTTTAGATGCTTGTCTAATATACGGACAGGATAGAGCCAGAATCATGCCCACTGGCTCTAGCCCCCAAGTGAATGCAAAAGCTATTCCTGCAGGCACTGTATGAGGAACAGGCTGGCTACACGGTCTTGTGGATACCTTGTACATATGGCAATTCTTTCAAAAATTCATTGAAATATTGAATTGAATATTGAATTTCAATATTGAAATCTTGAAATACTGAATTGTATGGATTTAATGATATATAGAGAGCTATGTTAATTTAATTTACATCATACAAAAGAATATATTATATGTTATATTATTATATATTATTATATTATATAATTATATTATTAATAGGTATTAATTATTATATTATATATTGTAGTATATTATAGTATAGTATATTATATATTGTAAATAATAACATGTCTTATGAACAGGTCTTATGAACATATCAAAAGAGTATATTATATGTTGTATATTATGGTATGTTATAGTATATTTTATATTGTAAACATTAACAAGTCTTATGAGCTTATGCCTGTAAGAATGAAAAATTTTAATAATTTTTTTAAAAAAAGTTCATTGAAATATAAGTAATCCTGCTCCGCCATCAATATAGCTCCATGTTAAACCTCCCTGTGTTGGAGGAGGAAGATGGCCATGTGTCCTACTTTACAGAAGACAGTCTTCTATTTCAAGGTCTGTCACAAAACAGTCTCCATTTGAAGACATGCTTTGGATGTCCAGCCCACATCTGATTAAAAATAAAAGAGCGGTTGGACATCAACAGACAGTACCTAGACACCTAACAGACCATCGAAAGGTCATTTGGTCAAAGTCTTTCCCTATATTGAAATGGATATATAGATATAGGTACCCTATTTGCTGCCGTATAAGGCTCACTTTTTCCCCCTGAAAAATACTAGTGGCCCTTTCCACACAGGGGTATTAAAACGGTGTAGCACAACCTCTGACGGAGGTCGCCTATACCATAAAATGGATTGGGGCGGATTACTTTAGTGTAATTCCACACCCCAATCTGCGCTAGGGTGACCGGAAGTGGCACCGCCGCGTGCTTTTTAAAAACCACTTTTCATGTGGTTTTTAAAAGCACGAGATGTGCAGCCGCGTCGCAGCGCTCGATGTAGATTTGCAGATGCGCGCAAGGGTGTGCCTGCAGATCTGCCGGGGGCGGGCTTTCTGGCTGGCGAGCTTCTCCGGTTGGTGGAGAGCCTCCGCCAGCTGGCAGCCACCATTTTGGATGCCGCAGGACGCCGTCAAGTGTAGAGCAGCGAAAATGCGCTGCTCCACGCAGTGACAGACTTACCGGATGCAGGTAAGGTCCGTCCTAGCGTGTTTTCACCCGTTTTTTCCTCCGCGTGTGGAAAGGGCCACTGTTTGAAAATGGGCTGCGTCTTATACGCCAGTGGATCTTATATGCTGGCTAATAGTATAAATGGGGTGTGTCTTATATGCTGGTGCATATAAGCCAGCAAATACACTTATATTAAATTGCAGTTGCTATATGCACTAAACCTATAAATTAGGAGGTTAACATTTAGGCTGTTATCCTATTGTGTTAACAAAGCATTAGGTAGCCAGAGCTGTGTCTGGGCATCAACAGAAAGGGATACCAGCTATTGTGCCACCAGGGAAAGTCTTGTGTCAGGAGACTGTTGTTGGTGTGATGTCGCATGCCTTCAAGTCTAATTGCAACTAATTGTAACCCTAAGACAAACCTATCACAGGGTGTTCTTGGCAAGATTTGTTTAGAGGCGGCTTGTCATGGCCTCCCACTGAGGCTGAGAGCGTGCACCTTGTCCAAAATCATGATTTTGAATCAGTGATGATTCAAACCCTGATCTTGAGGAGTACCGGTCCAACGTTCAAGATACTACATCACACCGGCACCATACGCGAAGTCAGCAAACACAGAATCATAGAAATGTAGAGTTGGAAGAGACCCCCGGGGTCATCCAGTCCAACCCCCCACCATGCAGGAACACCCTCAAAGCACTCCCAACAGATGGCCATCCAGCCTCTGCTTAAAAACCTCCAAAGAAGGAGACTCTACCACACTCCAAGGCAGCAGATTCCACTGCCGGACAGCTCTGACCGTCAGGAAGTTCTTCCTGAGGTTCAGGTGGAATCTCCTTTCCTGCAGCCTGAATCCATTGCTCCTCATCCTGGTCTCCGGAACAGCAGAAAACAAGCCCTCTCCATACAACTCCCCGTGCAATCGGCTGTGCCAACGCAACAACTATTCCAGCCTTAACATGGATCAGTGTCCTGATTTTTTAGCAATGTCTCCTGTTTCTTTCTTGATGATGATGATGATGATGATGATGATGATGATGCATAAGTAGCCATTGGGTGTTGATGGGAGATTTTTTTACCTAATAATCACTGGCCATGCTGGCAGGGGGATTCTGGGAGTCATACCCCCAAAAACATGAGTTTTCCAAATTCTGGTTTGCTGGGCTATAGGAATTGGAATGGGGGGATAATGTTGAAACAAGAACATTTGAGCTTAGAGGTAAAAATGCGAATGCATTTTATTTACCTGGGTTTAAACTCAGTGCGCGAACAAAAATCTTTCCACTGACATTATTGCAAAGCACATCCAATGTGTATAAACTTATGAGGTCCCATTTTTTGGACCAAATGAAGTTGTTCTGGGGTCACAAAATACTGCATCTGCCTTGACATCATGGGAGGGGGAGGGAAGAAACCAGGCAGTTTGGAATCTGACAAACATTATTTTCCATCTCTGCAGCTAAAATTGTTGCACATTTGACTGCACACATGCAACTCAAGCAGCACCTTTGAGGGTTTCAGCATTGCCAGTATTATTTTGAAGAAAAAGAAGCCAACTGAGCGCTCCATGGACTATACAGTTCCTGGATGTAGGGGGGGGGGTCACCATTTTCTACTACGCCTCAGGCAGCGTAATATCTTGGGTCGGCGCTGAGGGAGCCAGAAAAAGTAAAAGCAGCAGCAACTCTTGCTTTTCTCTTGGTTGCATTTTCCCTCCCCTTCCCCAGAAATGGCAACGCTCAAATGAAGGGGTGTGTGTGGGTGTGTGAAGAATATTCTCGTATGAGGAAAGCCCCTCTCTCCTGTTTTTCTTTCTTTTTCAAATGCCCAGCCTCCTCTGACGAGAAAAAAGGGGGCGTGCGGGTGGGCGAACCCCGTGTTTTGACTCTGCCACGGCGCCCGGCGACCCCTTTGGCGAGCGAGGCGTGTTTCGCCTCACGTTTTGCCTTTTCCCCTCACGACTCGCCCGGCCAGAGGAACCAAGACGTGAGGCGAAATAACAGGCCTCCGCCCCACCGAAAGCGCGCCCGCTTCCCTCAGGTGAGGGGAGGCTCTCGGCCGCTGCTCGGCCGGAATAATAATAATAAAGCACAACCGAGCGCGCGCACCGCCTCCTGAGGCCGAGGGGGAAAATGGCAGCCGGTGTCTGCGCGTGTGTGAGGGAAAAGGAACGCCAGGCGGCGGCCATGGCGGCCGCTCTCGGGGTACGTCGTCCTTCTCTTCTTCTTCTTACCCGCAACCGAAGCGGCGCCTCCCGCGCGCTTCTGAGGCGAAGAAGGAGGTGGTGGTGGTGGTGGTGGTGACGCCGCCGCCATCGTGCCTTCCGGGCGAGGCGAGAGAGTTTTCTTCGCCCGCCGCCCTCCCTGCCCGCCCGCCCGCCCCCATTTTCTGGGCCGCCCATGTTTCTCCTCGGCCTCCAATCCGGCAGAGAAGTCGGGACCCCCGCCTCCCTCACCGCACAACACACACACACACAATCGCACGCAGAGAAGAACACACCGCGGGGCGAACAGGGTATTTGCGGGTGTGACTTTGTGTGTGTATATATATGAATAGATGGATATGTATGTCTATATACATACTATATATGTATAACATACTATATATGTCTATACACAAACACACACACGTGTGTGTGTGTGTATATGTACCTATACCTATATATATATGTTATACATTGTATGTATGTATATTTTGTGTGTGTATATGTATATATGTGTGTGTGTGTATATATATATATATACACACTGTATATTGTGTGTGTATACATATATATATAGAGAATGTGTATACATATATTTTATATATATACACACACATATGTGTGTGTGTATATATACCTATACATATATATTATACATTGTATGTATGTGTGTGTGTGTATAGATATATAAAATATATGTATACACATTCTCTCTCTCTCTCTCTATATATATATATATAATATGTATACACACACAATATACAGTCGCATAGGGACGGGGAGTGATGGAGGCAGTTCACCCCTAGCAGCAATGCTTTTGGGTCATCGTGGCTCATAGCCACACCTCCATGCTCCTTGGCCATGCCCCCACACCATGGCTACGCCCCCATGCGCCGTAGCCCATCCCTGCCGCTCCCTCCATGCAGTCGAAGCTCCCCCACTGACAATATACATATATAATATATAATATACATATAAATATATGTATATACCCACGCACACAATATATAATATACATATACAGTATACTATATATGTGTGTGTGTAAATATATACATACACACAATATACATACACACACACACACACACACACACACACACTATTTGCTGACATATAAGCCTCCCATTTTCCCCAAGGAATACTGTTTGAAAATGGGGTGCATCTTATACACCAGTGCATCTGATATGCTGGCAAATAGTATTCCCCAGTGTATAAATGGGGCGCGTCTTAGATGCTGGTGCATCTTATATGCCGGCAAATACGGTCCATTATACAATATACATTTATATATATGTGTATATATACATATAGTGAGAAGAAGCAACAGCAATTTGCTTTGGCGAGATTCCGCCTCCCTCCACTTCTCATTCCCCTGCTGAATTAATTGGATAGAAACTACTTTTGCACTTTGAATTCAGTTTGCACCAATTGACGTAAGTCAAGGACCAAGGGGGAAGGTGGAAGAAAGACAGAGAAACTGGGATGTCAAAAAAAGTGGGATGGAAGAGGATTAACTGCGACTGTCCTTGACGAACTGGGACAGTTGGAAGATATGTGTTTTAGTCTTAATACAATTTTTTTACAGTTGCAACTGATCCAAGTGGACCTATACAAAGAAATGTTCAGACTGCTGGATTTGGAACAGGGAAACACAAATCTTTGCTTGGTGGTGGAATTTACAATGGGATTTTCGGCCACTCCCACTCAGCAAAAATATCTTAGAGGACCCTTGTTCTCTTTCTCTGTCCCTCTGGCTCCTTACCTCACCCCATCTCAGGTCTTCTCAATGCACCCCTCCTTGCTCCTTACACACTGCCTCACTTCGTTGGGTTTGCTGCAACTATGACCAAAATCTGAATAACCCCACTGTCTTGTAGGTAGAGCTTGTAAGTAATTTACTTGTTTCAGGTTACATGGGGTAATAACGGTGTAACAAAATTGCATTTCAAAAATAATGCAACATAGGGTAACAAAGTTTCTGTACAAGTAACAGATACTAGTTGATGTTTAAATGTTACTTCTTAACAGCATCTAAAGGCATTTGGGTAGAAATGTTCATGTATTATTCCTTTCTCATTTTAACCCTCCAATGTTGAAAGCAGTTAAAATAGCAAAGCGGTGATAAATGACACAGCTCACTCTCACACACCCTCGGTACCTTTTTTGTTGATGGTATGTCTCTGTGGCGTATGCGGACGCATAAACGCCATGATATACGGGGACAAAAAGGAAATTAAAAACACCTGCTTCCTTGTTTAAACAAAGTACAGTTTGTTGTATCATCACATACAGAAACTGTATTTAAGCTATGTTTTATTGGGGGGGAAAAAACAGAGTGGTTAAATAAGCCACTTTAAGTTGTATCTTGCTTTAACCTTGTTGTGGGCCAGTTTGAGTGTCTTACTGGGAGACAGACAGTATACAATTAAAATAAAATAAAATAACTAGTTTAAACTAACTGATAGTTGACCCCAGTATGGAGGTAACGAAAGATGCTTTGCTTAAGAAAGTGATGCCTCTAATATAACTGTACCCACTGGGAGAGAAGGAAGAGGAAGGGAGAGCAGAATATATCTGAGGAAGCTCATTCCCATAACCAGGTTCGGTTCCACAATGTAGCAAATTTAGGAACTCACCAAAAGAAAGCCTACTGTCTTTCTCCACTTTATTCGGGGGGGGGGAAAATCAGGGGTGATCTTTTTTTTTGGATCAGTAAATGTCACAAAATGCAGTAAGCTGTTGAGTTCTCCCAGAACGTCTCCTTGGGCACGATGGTACAAATCATGGGAGGAAGAGGGGGTGAAGCAAGGCCTACGTTGGAGTTACAGAGCATATATCTCCACTTGTGGAGTGACACACCAATTGTGCAATGCAAGCCTTGTGTTGAATGGCAACATAATGAAACTGAATGGACCCAAAATGTGCGAGTGAATGCAGATGTGTATTCACATATGCATGGAAGCACATCCACATGGGTATCTGCATGCACAATGGCAGCATATGCACAACTCCAGTTCTGCAACCTTCAACCAAATGCAGATTTCCGCATCACATAAAAATGCACTTCCATAGAAGAATGTATACGACACCAATGAGATTCCAGACAGAAGTCCAAAAATCTGGCCTAGTAGGCCATTGTGTCTTATGTTGCAAATGGCAGACTGGATTGCAAAATAGAGATGGCACATTCAGTGAAACAGAAAGTCATTGAGGTGTCAGTTTACAGTCTCCTCTCTGTAGACAAAAGCCTGGCTGGAGCCCCTAGTGATCTGTCTGTTGCCTCGGATGAAACACACTGACTTCTGAAATGGCCTAGATTTTCTGCACAGGACTAACGCAGTAGTGTTTTATGTCGGGGAAACTCCAGCTTGCCATGTTTGTGATGTTTTAGTGATCCAATAAAACCATTATTCAACTCTGAGTATTGTTTCTATTCATAGATTACACAATTACTTTATTTCCTCTTTTAATTGCTTTGTACTGTGTTGAAGAGCATGAGGCACATGAGGTTTGTTCCACCTCGAATTGATCACTAAGGATGCAGTGGCCAAGGAGCCACAAAACGACGGAGCAAACACTGCCCACAGTATGATCTGTGATTTCACTTTATGATGGTGCTACTTAGTAAATTTATTTTTTAAAATTTTTTTGGAAAGTTTCAGGCAACATCTGTCTACATTAGGAAGGAGGAAGGGGGAAAAGAAGTAATCTGGGTCTATGTGTACATACCTTCAAGTTGCCTATTGACTTCTGGTGATTCCATGAATGTCATAGGGCTTTCTCAGGGAAGGAATACTCGGCGGAGGTTTTACTAGTTCCTTCCTCTGAAATACAGCCTACAGCACCTGGTATTCATTGCAGTCTCCCATCTAAGCACTAACCAGGGCTGACCCTGCTTACCTTCTCAGATCAGATAGGAACTGGTGCCTTTAGGATATTTGGTCAATCCTAGGAAGGAATCTATTAACAGCTTTAAGACTGGGGGCTCAACCAAACTGCTGAATTATGTACTTTCCCATTCTTTTTATTTTGATTATGCCTGCATATTCACAGGTTTGCATCCAGTCCTCTCTTGAAATACACCAGATTTCCCTTTGTTCTTCTTCCACTTGTATCCGCTCCTTCCCTTATCATGTGCCCCATCCAGTCTCAGAAATTGATATTCATCAATTTCCACTGAGTAGAAAGTCCTTTAGCAGTAATACACTAGTTAAGCATTAGGATCATTTTGTTTTAGTGCTAACATAACTTTTTCCCTCATTAGATCTCTGTTGAATCTGTATCCCAGAATTAACAGATATGTTTACTTGACTGCTTTCTTTACTTGCCTCAAGACAGTAGAAACACACAATGGGAACATTTTATTTAAGAAAATACTGGGTTAATTTGGAGAATGAAAAAAAAAAGGCTTTGTTGATGCCATCAACTCCCAGGAAATATTTTGTGATGAGGAAAATGTCATATGGATGTCCAAAATAAAATCAGTTTGTGAAGGAACAAAACCTGGCATTTCCTGAGAATTTCTGTCCTATCTGGAAGAACTCTGATTTATTTCAGTATGAACTTTTGTGGATTTCAAGCCACTTTTGCAGATGCACTGATTAAGTTAATATTAAAGCCACAGGTTACTTGATTGCAGGGGTCAGATCAGATTGTAATGGAATACTTAAAAGATGCAAACTGTGACTCTGTCTAAGAAAACAGAAATCCATTTTATAGTTTTGTAGTTTGGAATGTAAAGTCATCTCCTTTATGGGAGACACACATTTCTGTTTTTGCTGTTCTTCCATATAGATCCACCCAGATCCAGCAAGAGATGTATGTGTGGGGACAAAGTGGACCCTACTAGTGGCAGCATTTGAGGTTGAAAAGGCCTTACATGTATCCAGTAAAAGCAAGAGGTTTTTATGGCAATTTGTAGGGGAATATTTTATATATACCTCTTAAATTGAGTATACTTATCCATATAGTTGTTGTAAATAAAATTTCAGGCAAGTTTTTACTAGGGTGAGTTAGGATAAGCTAGGTATAGACTCTTAGTAACAATCTAACATGCCTTCTATGTAGCCAGGTAGTAGATTATAAATCCTAAATGTAACATGTTATATGTAGGCTTATTTTGTTAACCTCCAACTGCAGTGCAATGGAAATATACAAAAATAGACCAGATGGGATTATTTCTAATAAGGTTTCAGAATTAGACTTGAAATCAATAGCTAAGATTATGCTGTTAAGTCACTCTGTATGCCACTGGGAGAGGAGGAAGCATAAGGAACTGTGTAACCATCAGTACTCCAGGGACTTGTGTAATTAAAATTATCTCACATCATGTGAAACCAGAACTGTCCCTGCTTGGTGAAGTGTTTTTCCACTGGCCAATCAGGAGATGGACATTCTGGAACAGATGGTAAAAGAATATAATATCAACAGCTGTGATCAAGCATGTTTACCAATGAAGAGAGGGGTTGATTATTGGTGTTGGGGCTGAAAGACTGCCTTCGGGATCCAAGCTAAATGGATGTCAGTTCCAACACAGTGGTTGTTACAGGTAAGGCTTTTATTGGAAGAAAGACAGAAAAGAAATGAAAGGAAAAAAAAAAGAAAAGAAAAGAGGGATGAGCCTTCCTCCCTCAGCCAGACATGGAATGTATATATTCCGCTCAGCTGTTTGTCAAAAACTCCTCCCAGGAGATGGGGTCCCCTCAGCATCTGGCAACTGGGCATATCAACATTTCCAAATGGAAATAACCTAGTAATGCCACTTGCTAAGCAAATCAGTTGGTATGTTGGTAGGATTAAAAAAAGAAGGAGGAGGTGGGGGGAGCTCGCTATCCTTTATCCAAGGAAGTTTGCAGTTCTCTATTCCTGTCTCTTCTGAAAATATCTGTTGACATCTTTTCCTGCAGCCGCTAGGCACAGCTATTTAAGCATTACCAAAAAAGAGTCACAGACTGAGACTACTTCCCAATTCCACATCAGAGTCCAAAATTAAAGCAAGGCCATATCAAATTTCAGCTTCTCCATTTCAAAACAACTGAGGGAACGACATACACAGTTTTATCAAAACCAGAATGTGGGTGTGCTTAAAAGTATGCTGTTGAAAGAGCATGAAGGCATGCCTAGCCACACAAGTCACCGAAACCACATTTGGACCTTTTCTTGATGGTGATAACTAATAATGTATCACAGTTGCAGACGCAACCACTTACAAAGAGACTGAACTTTAAAAGGCTGAAACTCTCCTGGAATGCTGCTGCACACTCTTGCTCTCTGTTACACCACTGGTTGCTCTAAAGGCAATTACTACTTATACGCTCGACATGTGAGTTGCTGGATAGTTTTCCACCATAGGCCAGCTAAGGACACAAGGCTGAGTTTGAAGTGACATCAAAGAGAACCTGAATCTTGCTGTTTCCAATTAACTCACACTTAGACATTATTTGAGCACTTCATTAAAATAGCTTCAAGACAGGCCAAATCAATTCAGATGCCTTGAAACACAGCAATGACCAACCATTGGAGAAGTTTTAAAAGGGTGATGAAACCACTTAATAATAGTAATAATAACAATGACAACAACGACAACAACTTTCTTTGAATCCTGCTTCTTGCCCAACATTGGGCCTCAAAGCGGCTTATATATTAAAACAATACAATTTAAAAACATATGAATAGTATATATTAAAACAAACTACAAAAGAATTAGAGCAGCTAAAAAGAGATTAAAAGGAGCTATTAAAACTAAAAGCAATTAAAACTAAGCACTTAATAGGGCAGAAAAAGTAACAGATTCATGATAAAACAGCCTCCCTCTTCTGTCTGCCTGTCCACCTGCAATTTAACACACATTTAAGGAATTTAACAAGATCCTCACTCACCAAGCAAATCTGAATCAGCAATCGGTGACTGACAAAATTCTATCAATTTTGGGAGAAAATGAGATAATCATCATCATCATTGTCATCACCTTTACTTTTTTTAAAACTTTGCTTCTTTTGATTGTGGCTTCTTTTAGAAGTTACTGGTTCAGGTTTCCCAAACCTGGTGCCTTCTATATGTTTTTAGATTGTTACTTCCTTTTGCTCCAGTCAGCATTTCTCAAGGATGGTGAGAATTATCATCCAAATATCTGCAGTACACAAAGCTAGTCACAACAGACTGCAATAGACTTTTAAACAGTATTGGACTGTATATCTAATTGTAGTACATCACAACAGACTTTTAAGAAGCTCTTTGGAAGTGATGGGACACATTAAAAATTCCTTTGCATAACAAGATACACTGATATCCCTTACCTTTCATAAACAGTAACGTTCCACTCTTCTGCTTTGGTCAGATATCACCTGGAGTACCATGTCGGGTTCTGAGCATCACAATTTAGAAAGGATATTGACAAAAATGACTGTATTGAGAGAGGGATGACAAAAATTCTACAATGCCTGGAAGCTTAGAATATGAGGAAAGGAGGCTGCTTGCATCTAGTCTGGAAAAAATACCATTAAGTGGCAATACAGTCGACATTTCCAAACTTTTGAAGGACTTGGTGATCAAGGAAATTTGTTTTCTTTTGCTCCAGTGGGTAACACCCAAGACAAGACTTAGACTAAATATTAGGAAGAGTCTCCTGACAGTACAAGGAGCTCTTGGACATTCCAACCTTGTCTTTGAAAATGGTGGACTCACCTTCATTAGATGTTTTTATGCAGTGGCTGGATGATCACTTGTCAAGGATGCTGTAGCAGCTTCAAGTGGGGGTTTGGACTAGGTTAGCTTTGAGTTTTCCCCCAGCTCTGTAATTCAATCTTATTGGTACAAGAGTCTCTAGAACTGTATGTAATCTAGGCAGGCAGGAGAAATTGTTACCATTTTAGTGACAGTAGTTGTTTAGTTAAAGAAATTTTAGATTAGATTGCTGTAGGTTCACATTAGTAGAAGTTATAGTTTCAAAACAAGCAGCACACAGATGGAGATGCATACGTGTACCATACAAGAAGTGCAGCTCTTAGGGTTTTTTTTTTCCTTGACGTACAAGGAAAAAGAAGAGGCTGGTTACCTGTAATTGTGGTTCTTAGAGTGGTCATCTTTAAATTCATAACTAAATAAGACAACACATAGCATCTGCAGTTCCTAATATGTACTTGCATTGGAATTCATATTTTAAACATCTGCTGCCTAATTGATCAGGACCACTTTTGGGGTTGAGGAACCATCTTTTTAATTAATTAAGCTAACAGTTTGATCAATTAAATATTGCAGCTCTAATTTGAATGCAGCATTGGGGAATAAAGAAAAAAAAAGAACTTCCCTCATTTCAGTGCAAATGTTAGTCCATCACCTAATAACAATAGAGATCAAGGACTCAAGAATGTTAAAAGTCTGTAATCATATATCTTCTTTGCTTTCAGGCTTTGGTCCCTTCCGGCAACATTTAGTGAACTCCAGCTGGGAAGCTGCAAAGGTAGGAGAGTCTTTTCTGATGAAGTTCAAAGAAGGACTGTGGGGAGGTTACAAAGTAATAATTATCTATCAAACAAGCAATTCAAAGCTCCGTAATTATACACAAAGGTAATAGTTTTTTAAAAAAATCAAGGCATGTCATGGATTTTCAGGAGTAATCCTCAAAAACTTAAATGTGTTGAAGATATAGCACAGACTGTTGATAAATGAAATCGTTAACCATGCCTAGGACCAGAAATGATGCTGAACTTCCTTAAAATATAACTGTGCATCTCACAAAATGGGCTAATAAGCATGTGAAAATAAATAACCCTAAGAACAAAGTGTTCAGAATAGGGAATATATTATAGGGACAGTAAAATAGTGAGGCAGGAGATTAATCCATGCTCCCGATACAAGAATTCTGTACCAGACTTTTAATATTCCAACTACTGCAGGCAATGTAAGAATGTATTCCAACCCCAGCTGTGTAGGCCCTATCAAACCACAAAAATACTAATCACATGACAACAGCATCATCTATTGACTTCTGAGTTCTGCTGGTTCCAATTTTAAATAAGAAATCATTGTATCATCCTGAATGAAAATAAAAGTGTCAGATTTATTTTCTAGTTAAAGCAGCCCAAATCCAAAATAAACTAATAAATTAAAGGGGTGGAGTTGTTTTGTAAAATCTTACCAGTACTAGGAAATTCTATAACACAAACTAGGGTGCTATATAAATAAAACATACTGAAGGTCCCTTCCTTTTTATTCTGTCTGCTTTGTTTATGCAGATGAAATATTTTACCCATAACTGAAGATGCTGCTCCTTGATGTCAGGTGATACAAAAAAACCACTGTTTTATTTTGACCAGGAAAACAATTCACTTATCTCAACTTACAGAATGAAAGTTGTACCCAGTCTCTCACTCCTTTTTTTTTTTAATGGTGGTATCTGACTTAGAGCAAGCACAACAATATGTCCCAGAAGTACTCCAATATCTACGCCTAATTAAGAGCCATGTTTCATAAAATGTTCAGCTCGAGAGTTTTCTGTACAAACATTAAGAATGTCTCCGGTTTGCAAAGGAAAAAAGAAGAATGTTTCTAGTTTGCAGTTTCTTTTGTTTCTTCGGGACCCATCTTTTTGCTTAGAGAGAGAGGGATTCTACCATCCTTGCTTTCACTAGGAAGTGAATTTGTTAGCATAGCAGAACAGACAGTTAACAGTGGTTGCTTTCCTACCCAGCCATTCTTGGACTTGGCTCTTCTGTGTAGAGGAGGCAGGGAGGTTATTGTTGGTCATCTGACCATGGCCTCACAGAAGAGTGTTTCATTAAACTGAGAAATTAAGATGTGTGTGAGAAAATAAAATGCTAATTGTAAGCTGGCATGGTTTGTATGTTTGGAAAAATGGACACACAACACTGCATTCTTATGCTAGATGATGCAATGGCCTCTCCAAGACCATTCATGCCACAGGAAAAACACAGCTGGCTGTGTTATCCTAATGTGTTTACTTCGCCTGCAAGAATTGTTTGCTTGTTTGTGTCAAACAGTTTATTGAGCACAGCTAATCAATGTTTCCGCTGACAAGGAAATTGTAACAGTTTACTCAGGAAGCCAACCTTCAAGAACAAGTTTGTCTCATTCATACATCAGCACCAGGAAAATCTTTCCAAATCCGTCTATGCCACCTTGCTTGCTAAGCAACAACCTCTTCTGTGAAACTTTGAGAACTTCCAGCTTGTAAAATCAGATTTATCTCCTTCCAAACAAGGCCCAGCCTTGGAGAGCGCCTCCTAAGATGCCTGTTGGAGTATCAGAATAGCAGGTGGACTAAGGAAGACTTGACCTTTTAAATAAATTGCAGGCCTCTTACTCAAATACTGTTTAACATTTAAAAAATTGTTTTCAAAACCAGAAATTGATTTCTGGCAATTGCAATTTTTTAAAAAAAAAAAAAAAATTCTATTTATTTCTATTTTTTTCCCATTTTGGGCAGTGTGTGTCCTGGGTCAGAAAATGAAGTCTATGGACATGCTGAGATTGCTCACCCTATTCTATACAGAAATGGTTTAGCTGACAGTCACTAATCCCATTGCCTTTCTCCTTCTGCAAACTAGTCAACCAACTCTAAGGATTAAGGAAGGGTTAGCAACCTGCAGTCCTTTAGTTGCTGTCCACATAATTCTTGGTGAGTGTTTCGGACCTGATGGGTCTTGGACTCTATCATTATCTGGAGGACCACATGTTCCACATTCATGGATTAATATTAAAAATCTAGGCTACAAAAATATTTGCTGCATTAATATATATATGTGTATGTGTAAGTCACCTGTTACTGAATTCTAAAAGCTTCCTCTGAAATAAGTCTGGTATTGACATACCTCAGTTAACAACATAGATGGGTTTCAGGACACCGTGTTTTTAACAGAAAATTTGATACCAGAAGTAGAAATTACATGGAAGGAACTGGGGTAGGTTCCTGAACCACATATACACACAAAAGCTCAACGTGTTTCAGCAAACCTTTTGCTGTTCATAGCTGCTCAGTAGAGGTTCTGGAAGCAGCTGCTGTTTACCTTGCCTGGTGTAAGTAGACACACATGGCTACGGTAGGAGAATCCCATTTTTTCCCATCTCAAGCTTCTAGTGCATTATTTATTTCAGACATGCTAATACAACTCAATACTGTACATCTGTGTTTTTCTAAACTTCCTCCCCATCGTTCTTATACTGACAGTATTTAAAAACTTCCAACTAGAGAGCAGACAGGGAGAAAAAGGGAAACTGTAAAACGACTTTGTAAAAGGAGCTTGTTAGAGGTTTTCTTAACTGAAGTTTGCCTGTATTCTAATTCTTCCCTACCACAGGAGCTGGCAAAACTTGGCCTTGGTGATGATATAGATCTACATATTATAGAACTACCAGTGGTCTACCAAAAGGCAAAAGAGATAGTTTGTAAAACATGGGCAACCCTTAATCCAAAAGTAAGTCACTACACAAAGTAGAGGATATAATTTAAAATTAAGCTAAACTTGATAAAGTTTGAAGTTTTGTAGTATATAGTACTTACATTATAAAGGAACATACAAAGAAAGATGTCTAATCAAGCTAAGCTACACATTTTGGTTTAAGCCTAGGCAGTTTACCACTTGGAGCTGTTGGTGAGGGCATTATTTTGTTTGTGTGCGCCCATTCCTGGGATTCATTTTTTTAAAAAGAGTTATTGAATGGAACTCATTAGCTAACCCTAGACATGGGGGGGGGATTTTACATTGGAGGACATGTTGCTCATTCTACTAAGCACATGCTAAAGGAAAATAAAATACAAAGCTTTGTACCAGCATACATATATATGTCCTTAAAAGATCTGAAAATATGAAGTGAGGGTACATTCCTTTCCACCAAGCTCTCCTCTAAAACAATCCATCCTCTGCTACAATGGAGGGAACCATGCCAAATCAAAATCTGATGTTTTTTTAATCAGTGTATTTCACTGAAAAGAATTATTCCAAATAGGAATCAGCTTGAGGTTTCAGCTTGACATACACACACACACACACACACACATACATATACATACATATATATATATATGAGAAAACTGAGAAAACATCAAGCTTTGTTTTCCTTTAGCATGTGCTTAGTGGATGAGAAATTAAAAGTATGCGTGCATGCTTCAGCATACACACACACACACACAGACATGTGAAGCAAACTGTCATGTTTATGTACCCATGGCAACTAGATCTGCAGAAATATGATTTAAGGTATTGGAGAAATGTCTTGTGCAAGGATCTGTTTTAAAAAAGTAATTTTATATGGTAAGATTGACGAGTGAACACGGTCAGTGCAGGAAATTAGCACTGTGCAAAAAGGTCTTCAAAGTTGTCCTTGCTTAAAAGATTTTGTATAGACATCTCCAGATGATTCCTTGTTGGATCTAGAGACGAAAGTCCCATTTGTGCCCTACAAGTGGAAATATGCTTTGACAGGCGGGGGACTTTTACAAGCAAATTTGTATTTCACATGTCAGACTGCATTATGTCAAGAATGGGGACACTTTGGCCACCCAGAAAATTTGGCCTGCAACTGTAATCAGCTCCAGGCAGCATAGCCAACAGTAAGGGGGCGTGGGAATTGTGGTCCGTTACTTCTGGAAGGCCAAAGGTTCATCTTCTGTTCAATAGCGGACTCTGCCTGTTCTCTTATTCCTGTCTTATGGGTCAACCTACAGCTTATGATTCACGTTGGGCTGGCTTCCACTTCAAAAGGAACCATAACTCTGGAGCAGTGTGGGAAGAACCAAGGCTATAAAGACATGGACATTTGTGGGTTTTGTCCAGAAGACAACTGTTGCCTCTTAGAGGGTCCAGAAAGAATTGAATCGACAATTAACATGAAGGGAGTCTGCAAAAACCTTCGGGTAAAAGGGATGGATGTCATTGTTTCCAGAGATGCAGGAAAGTAAATACTTAAATCTCTTGAGAAGCCACATCTATTGAAGGGAATATAATTCAGACAGGAAACTTTCTTTGAAGATATTCGCACCAAAACAGAATGTTCTTAAAATTTGGAAAGGCCTGAGAAAATAAGATTTGCTTTGACCTTCAGATCAATAGAACATATTTAGTGCTTCTAAAGATGTTAAAAATGTGTTTGTACTGTAAGATTCAAAGTCAATGTTTTATCACTGTAGTTTACAGTTCTAGGTAAACCCTGTTTGAAGTCGCATGGAAACCTAACACCATTAAACAAATTAACAGAGTACACCAATTTTACAAGTCTTTCAAACATATCTGGAGTAATATAAAAGCAAACAATAGTGTGGTGTGATAAATAAACATAGGAAGAAATGGTTTTGCAGGTTAATAAAGTTGTATCTTTGGCTAGGATGTAACGAACTGAGACCCAGTAGATCAGCTCCAATGTAACACTATAGTCCTGGCTTGCACATTCTGCTCTCTCTTTCTGGCATGACTGAAAAGAGTTCAGACTCTTCTCTTTCAGATTAAACATAGATTGCTGTGCAATTCAAAACTGCAGTGAATTTCAACTATGTTTACTAGAAATCAGACTGCTACAAACTATCCTTTACTAACTGGCCTAGTTTCTACTCACTCACTAACCCCAGTTTAAGAACTGCACAGAACACTAAATTGTGATTAATCTAAAATGGATGTGAAGATTTTTAGTCTTTGCATAGGAATGTTGAAGGAGTGGGGAAGTGGGAGCAAACAACATGCAAGTCAAACAGACCTTGGAAAAGTTACAGTTTCTGAACTGGAACTCAAAGAATCTGCTAGCTGGCCTGGCCAGTGGCACAACCCAATCCTGAAACTGAGGCGCTGCACATTTCTTCTAGGATAATAAAAATTCTAATGGCATTACATTTTCATCGTATCTAAAGTAATTCTTCAGATCCCAATAACTATCTGTAAGTTTAATCAAAAGTGTGGAGCTCATCTCAGACTCATATGCTGGCACTTCCTGACACCTTGGTGGTAAAAGCCCTTTCTATCCAGTAAGTGGTGAAATCAGACAGACAGACAGACAGACAGACAGACAGACAGACAGATAGATAGATAGATAGCCTCAATTCCTCCCATTAAAATGAGTAAGAATCAAGAACAGCCATACTGTATCAGTCATCTGGAACTATTGTCATTACAGAATGTCTTTGCATTCAGAAATTGCCAGTGTAAAATACCAAAAAAATAAATATTCTGAAACTGGGTTAAGTTTTTTACTGAGGAATGTTTAATTGGTTGTCCCCTTCTGCTTTTGATGAGATGTATTCTTGCAACTCAATAATATCAAGATGGAGTTATACCATTAGTGTATGTGATTCACCCTTAAATTAACCCCTTTTTCACCTTGTAGGTACCTCTGCGATTATGTCTACTATACCTCACTTTACTATGGTAACAGAAGAGCAGCATTTATCCACGTGCCTCCTCTAACCAAGTTGGTAACAGCAGAATTTCTGGGAAATGTGCTACATGCAGTTATCTTAGAGATACTGAAGCAATGCAGATCAGAAAATATGTAAGTAAATAAATAAACACGTAACTGGGTTTCAACAGACTTCCATTTTTGTCCAGATGCCACAGAAACATTAGTGCCAACTTTAGCCACAGAGATCCTATCCGAAATAGCAAAATAAAGCACAACAACCCAGTGCCCTTTGCAGCTTCTAGGCAGGTGACTTAGAAATTTGCTTGGGTTTCTAAGTCATTCTTCCTGCATTAACGCAAGGAGTGAAACACACATGTCGGGAGGATGAAGTTTAAATGTGTGTACCGGAGTTTTGCAAAGACAGAGGAAGATACAAGCAGTGTGGACAGATGGGAAATGATTTAGATTGGGTAGGCACACAGCAGAAGTTCAGGGAGCAATTTTCAGCCCACAGGATCTTCTGAAATTCCTTCCAGCCCCCAACCAGAAAAGGGCTTCTTTTGGAGTGGAGAGGTCGTATAACACAAGCTTCTAAAAGTGGAAATAGCCATCTCCTTTGCTGGTCTCAGGGGCAAGAAAAAAGGTCTTGTACACTGCATGTTCTGTGGACTACAAGAGTCCCATGCCTCATTTAAAAACAGCTCACATATGTTAAAAGTTATGTAGAAACAAAAACATAAAACTATTTAACAGAGTGACTGCATTGGTTTATTGCAGCAAAACAAGAAGTCATGTGCCATTTTTTAAAACTAATCAACTTATTCTAGCATGAGCTCTCAGTTGTACAAGGAGTGCAGTCATGAGGCTTCTGGTATATTATGTAGTCCAAATGGCTGGGGGATGATGTGATGTAGACAATGAAGCATGCCAAAAAATAAATAAATGAACAACAACAACAACAGCAGCAACAAAAGGAGATGGAGAAACAGGGTGAGATAACTGTTTTATTGGAAGTTTCTGTGTATTGTTAGATGTTTGTTGCTGGGTAAGAAATTCTCCCTTCAGTCAGGATTTTTGTGTAAACATAATAGGCATTGCTAGTAATTATGCATTTGAATATGCTCTCAGCAACCATATAAACCACAGTTACAAAAGTGTAAGGCCTCCTGGCCCGACACCCCAAGCACACCTTAACAGCCAGCAGCCACATCTAGTGAAGGTCTGTTCAGATGCCGATTGGGATGCAAGAGGATGACATTTCCAGTCTCCTCGTACCAGCCAAGTGAGGCTGTGCTCAGGAACTGCAACAGGGGTTCTGCTTCTGATTGTCATAGCCTTGTTTGTTGGCAAAAGGAGAGGGGAAACATCACCCTCCTTGGTCTCCCATCACCAGCTAAATAGACCTCTTTTGCTTGATGCAGGTGCTGGCTGTTAAGTACATGGTAGGGGAATTTACCATCATGGCAACAGTGCCAATGATCTACATAGACCAAGTGGGGAGCAGTTACAGATTCATAGCTCTTGATTACAAATGTGTACCTGCAACCAGTGGTGTACCTAGTGTAAATAGAGCCTAAGGCAACTGTGGAAGTTGAGCCCCTACATTCTTACTCCTACCCCCACCCCAACATGCACGGCTTTTTTGTGCCCCCTACTTGCCCCACCTTAGATATGCCCTCTGCCTGGAATAGAGAATGCCAGGTGTTATTTCACCCTGAAACCCCAAGTCTCTACTCCGTGCATCTAAGTTGGCTGTTATGTCCATGCTATAATAATAACCAGAAACAGACCTTTTAATGTTGTGACCCTAGTTGTACCTTTGAAAAATATTTCATATAGTAAATAAAATGAAACACACTAAGCACAAATGCATACAGAATCCTTTTTATTTAACTTAATCATGTAGTACTGTAACTACTAGAAAAAAGCAGAGTAAGAGAAACTAAAGCAGCCTTAGCTTCAGCCATTCAAAATAGACAAAGGTTCTTTTTTTCATAATGTAAAGAATCCAGAATATATCGCAACAGGAATAAATTCTTACAACAGAATATACAAAAACATTTTCAATTTTTTTCATCATCTACTGATTCATTTTAATATAAACACAGGAATTTCTTTAGGAATAATTTATACACAGCAAGTCTTTACGTAATAAATTGGCCGTGTTATTACTGTTTTATTTTTTTTCATATTTTTTTTAAAAAAATTTTGTACTTTAAACAAAGTAACTTGGAAAATGTTATGTTTGTAAATGCATTCAGTTCCATAGCACTTTCTATGGGCTTTTGGGGGTGGGGGTGTTTGGTTTATGTTTGTTATTTTTTCTGTCCCAGAGGTAGTCCTTTCTTCTCAAACCTCACTGGTTTAGAAAACAGAAAAATAATTCTCTAAAAGGTAATAAAGCCACACAGAAGCCACTGGGTAAAGTGAGAGCCTTTTAATTTGCAAGAAGAAAAAACCCTAGGATTTTCAATAATATTTAATTATAATAAATAGGGACCCTGGATGGTAACTGAAAACAAAGCTTTAATGCTGCTAAATAACAGAGAAATGTATAGTTTGCAATCTACATCACTCTCTCTTTTAACAGAATGATAAGGAACCTGTAAACACAGTTGTCTCTCATTCTGTTATCCCTTCTGAAAATAGCCTTTCACCATGTCACCTACCACACAGTCAAATCCTTCAGTCTACCTAGACAACAACATTAGAGACTTAAATAATGCAAACCTAATTCTAATCCTAAATACATTTCCTTAGAAGCAAGATCCACCAATTTCTGTGCTGTTTACTTAAAAAACAACAACACACCCTTAGTACTGTTATTAAATACTGCTTAGCAGCAATACTTAATTCTGTTTCCTTAACCAATGAGGTTCGCCCAACCTACACTTACACAGTAAAAACAAAATGACTGGTTTAAGATGATCCCACCCATCTCAGGGGCTCTGGAAGACCAGGTTACTGAAGATACAGAACAGATTTGGGGTTTATTGTTTACTTGGGCCAACAAACGATTAATGATTTAAGAGTTGGTACATAATCTTTTTTTTAGCATACTGTAAAGCTAACTAGTAAAATTTGTCTCCTAAAAAAAGGGGGAGGGACCTCACACACATTCACACACACACACCAGAGAGAGAAAGATGCCCTTAAATTATCTTTAGGCATTTATAAACTACGAACATTTTTATAAAAATTATTCTGTGTACTTACAAAATGCAATGAAATATGTAATTAGTTTTTGTAAACCAGATCTTTGTCAACTGACTACCCGTAATCTACTGGACTTAAGAGCCCTATTGAAAATGTTAATGCATTGCTAGACAACAGAAAGGATACAGAATTAAAAGATGACAGCCACACGTGTATACACCCATTCTACATGCACAGCATCTATGAAAGCCATCTGGAACTTGTGAAACACTTAATTATGGTAGGCTGGCCCAGTCCAGAAATCCCTTCCAAATGATCCGATACATATACAGAACATTTTCTCAACTCCACATAAGGGTTTCCCCATTTACTCGAAGGAAGTTACATTCCACCGAGGTGAACAGGGAAGCCTTTGTGCGTAGCTGCTCTGTATGTACGTGGGCGCTCTGGATCAGAGGGGAAAAGGTATGAGCAAATTGCTCCATGAATTTCTATTTGATGTACTTGACTCCACAGCAAAGACTGCTGGGAGACTGGATTTCCATTCTGCAAACAATTAGTTGTAAACCCTGGACATAGATGTTGTCAATACTTGTAAACAACTCTGAATTTCAGTAAACCTGTCATCTTAGTAGATCAGAATTTCTGCCCCCCCCCCGCCATAAAAACAGCCATGTGTACTTTCTTTCAGTTTGGATGGATCTCATCATAGGTCTTAAATCTTATTAACAGGAACTCTTAAGCGCCTCAATTCAGAATCAACTCACCTTCCAAAGTGAGATGCCATCTAACGTCTTAGTGAATATACCCTATGCGTTCTGTATCTTCAGCACTTCCAGCAATGTTCAACCTAAATGACCACACTCTTGTTATTTTAGTTTGTGCCAACTCTTCATTAGAGAGTGGAGTCATCGTATCTCGCATTCATCACTGGCATATGCAAACATGGCAGAAGCAGCAATTGCTCCGCTTCTTATTAACCAGGGATGAAGTACATCATTTGACAAACAAAACTGAAGAGAGTAACAAGAAAGTTACTGACTACTGGAATGGAAAGATTTTGTTTGATATAACTATAAAGTACATTATACCAATAATAGGAGTGTGATTCATACAGCCATGGATTGTACTAAACAACCCGCAGCAGTTCCTGGAGATCTAAACAGCAGTTCCATCTCGTGACCAGTCCTGGGATAACTAGGTTTTGTTTTTTAATCAACAAGAGCATCAGTGCTAACAAACTTGGCAATTCTCAACTTCACTTGGAACCATTCTCAAGGAACAGAGGAAAAAAGCTTAGATGGAAACTAGCTTTGTCTCATACTCAGCTTTTGTGTCTAACCGTTGTCAAAACAATCCTGCTTACTCAGTCCACATACAATGAACTGATACAAGATTCCCTTCCTCTGAAACCAAACCACCTTCTGTACCACCACTGATTTCCTGAAACAGTTTACTGGAGAGGGAGGGCATCTGAGAAACTGAGTTGAACAGAAGCAATGGGACATGAAGTTATAGAGCTAATTGATATGTTAGAATTTAACCTGTCACAATGTTTAGGCAGCATTCATGCAGGGACTGGGAAATTCCTTACTTTTAACAAAAATATGCAAGTCCACGTGAAAAACTGAGTGTAACAAAACAGGAGCCCCACATAGCCCACCCACACTAAACACAACATTGAGCTGGGCAAATAAATTTAACAACCACCTATCCCATTTTTCCTTGTCTTGCCCTCCTTGTAGAGGATTTGAAGATAATTTCCCTACCAGCATTTTTAAAGGGGGGGGGCAGAGTGATATATAATTACAGGGCATTAGTCCAACATCTGTCCCAGTAAAATGAGTCTATAGAAGGAGCATAATGGCTTTTGCAAAATTCTACATGTTCTAGAATTTCCTGCCAACGTGTCATTTGGGATGATCCATTAGACATTATATAGGGCCCCCCTTTTCCAATGTCCTTCAGACTCCCACAAAATAAGAGATCATGTCCTTTTTCTTCTGGAGAGATTTCTTATAGAAAGCAGAGAACAGAAATATAGGGTGGTCTTCTCAGTGGAGTAACAACAGTAAGTAACTAAGTCCCTCCCTTCACTGGCCCTGAAGATCTGAGCTAGGGCTGATGGTCCTTATTCTTCCATGATCTGGAGTTAAAAGTCAGCAGTGAGGTAGCTATAGGTTTGTGAATGATGCCAAGTTACTCAAGGATGGTGAACACCCAAGTTATCCCTTCAAACTGTGTTAACAGATGACAAAACGGCAAATGTAATTCAGTGTAAAGTTAATGCCTATTGGGACAAAGAATCCCAATCACATATACCCTGTAGGATCTGACAGTTTTGAGATGACTGGCAGGGGCAGGCTTTATAGTAACACAGAGTGGCAAGGAAGAAATGAGCTGAAAATAAAACTGCAATTGTTGTATTGCCTTTTTAGAAGTCTGGTACAAATACAAATCTGGTAGCCCAATCTCAGTGAATGGTAGAATGGAAAAGATACAAAACAGGGCAACCCAATGGTTCAAGGGTCTGGAGCAACTTCACTATGAGGAAAAGCTAAAATATCAAGAGGTTCATAAAAAGACTGGGGTGGTCATGGTGAGAAAAACATGTCAGAGTTTAGAGTTTACATGGTGTGCAGAACATGGGTAGAAAACATGCTCCCTCTCATACTCCTACAGCTCCAGGTCACCCAATGAAATGGACTGATAATAGATTCAGGACACAGAAAATAATGGAATGCACTCACATGGGCTTACATAGTTTAAAAGGGGATTTGACAAAGACATGGAAGAAGAAGAGTCTATCAATGTCTGTGGCCAAGATACTTAAATGCAACCTGTAGGCTCAGGTACAATGTACTTCTTAATATATATATATATCACTTGCTGAGGTCAAATAGGGAGGAGCTGCTACCTTCATGGTCTGGAAGCATCTGCTTGGCCATCACAGAAAACAGGAAGAAAGGCCGGAGGGACCTTTGGTCTGATCCAGACGGATTATTCTTAGGTCCTCCACAAGTACTTCAACTTTCTGCCCCACATCGAAGCCAATACATTTCTATGTTGTTGGCTAGGTATACCTGGTGACCAAAGGCACCAAACTTATTTGAGCAGACTTACTAAGAACTTGAATGGTAAATAAATTCTCTGTCCCTTGCACCCAGTTTTCTCACATGCATAAACATACATTATATATTATTGGTAGAGGACTGTATAGGAAAAGCAGGGTAGATCTGGGACAGACATACGTGCATGCACACACACTCCCAAAACAAAGAAGAGCTGTGGAAGCCAAAACAGATTTTTTTTTTGAAAAAAAACCAGATATCACGAGTACAGAATAGAATGGCAAAGTCAAGGTGGTTTCTTTCAGATGGGCTTAACTTATCCAATGAGCCCACTTTTTAGTTGCATGACTGCCTTCCGCTTGAATGCTTCTGAAATGTGTGTTCAGATGGGCACTACAACGTTAGTGTTTTCTCCTAATATGCTTAAACCATCTACAAACAATTAAAAAATAATAACGTGGACAGTTTTAAAGAAAACTCTCTTAAGCCAGCTGAAAGATCTGAGGATCCCCACAGTTGTGGAGATTAGTATGTGCAAGAGAGAAGAGGTCACTACCGCTGTAACAAAAAGACCACCAAGAAGAAAAGTCAGAATCAAGGACACCTTGCAAGGGGAAGCCCAGCGTATCAGGCATCCCCTCCCTATGTAACTCAAAAACACAGGAACTAGACAATCCTGCTTTCCCTTCAAGGCAACATCTGATGTATGTAACCACAGCAATCTGTTTTGAAATCTCGAACTAAAGTAGCAATTATTCAGATGCCACAAGCAATACCTGCTGGAACAGCTGCCAGAATCAAGCAGTTTATCAGTTTAATGTGTAAATCAGTGACAGTTTTGACAACTGTCTGATTAGGAGTCATGCCTACAATCCCACTTCCAAGGTATAAGAAACCGTTTCCAGGTCATCAACACAACACAGGAGCAAACATACATCACTGCTCATGACTAAACTGAATCAGCTCCACCAATCAACCTAACAATGGTTATTGAGTGGGCTTGTGGTTTGAAAATATCACATTTCACAGTTCAGTCCGTCCAAATAACCAGGCCAAGCATCACTTAGTTATTAGTGGTGAGTACCACTTTGCTCTAACATCCCTTTCAGGTGTTTGGGGCATCTGAAAAATAGGCATGTGCTCTCACTCTGTCTCCTTATTTAGCAGAGCAACCAGCCCAATTTAGTCTCTGACTAGTGCATGACAAATGCATTAATACTCATCCGTCTTTTTTTAAAACCCCAGAGAGCAGTGAGTTCACACACCAGATAACTTGAGTGTCTGCCTTGCTCTTACTCCACCGTTTTTCCTTGAACCTGCCCGCTTATCTCTATTGGATTCTTCTTGTGCCCCTTTGTTTTAACAGTACTTAGAGCAGCTTTTGATTTCAGTTTCAAATGACCACTGACAACGCTTCCGCCCTCAACAAACCATCAAGAGAGAAAAAGTGTATGTGTGTGTTGTAAAGCAGCAACTAGTTTTTCAAGTGACCTTTTTGATTCGGCAGTGACTTCTTCTCTCCAAAACCCGGAGGATGAACAATGAATGAGTTTACCAGTATTCAACAGTATATTGTCGGCTGCTGAGAAAAGTGAGATGTATATTTTTATATATACACACACACACACAAAAATAAGAGTGAGGTAGATAAATGTTTGAAAAAAAAAACAAAAACAAAAAAAACTGTCCCCCTTTCATAACTCCAAAACCCTTATTTCAGTTATTTTAAATTTATTATGGGGTATCTCTACAGTGATTTAAACTGATAGCACAAAAATAAATAAAAAAAATCCTACATAGAATACCTTTTTTTTTCTTTTTTCATTTTTTAAAAAGGGAAAAAAAACAACTATGAGAGGTGAAAAGAAGATGGTGGGACTGAAGCTACACAAGCGAGAGAGAGAAAAGCACTACAAACATTTTTTTTATCTCCAGTCACATCTAGCAGTTATATTTCAATTCTTTGTTCTTATTCAAATAACTCCCCCCTCCCCTCCCACATTAAAAGAAAAAAAAGAATAAATTCATTATTTCCATCCCAGAACAACCCTTCCTTTTGCTGCCAGACTTTGGTTGGGTCAGTGCTAATACAGAATTTCCATGCAATAACTACAGGTGAATTAACAAGTGTTAAGACACCTTCACTTTGGAAACTGAGGGCTCCGTCTTTCTCAACAGAATATACGCAACTTGGCTAATATGTCCCTATTTGGGTTTTTTTGTCTGACTCAAATTGCCGCACAAACTTCCAGAAATGCTACAGCAGAACGGCTGGCTTGTGCACTTGGCGGCCCCAAAAACTTTCCGCCACTTGCCTCCATTATTTTTAGCCACCAGCCATTTTGACAAAACTTAACCAACTTCTTTTTCCGATTTGGTAATTGGAGCAACTGGAGCCTGATAAAAATCAAGGAAGGGCTCATGGCCTTGTAGAGTTACTCACTGGCTGAGAACTAGACATACATTGTTCGTAGGATGGAAGGGTTACAATGTTCAATTATCATTGTTGGTCTCCTCGTTATCATTTTGGGAAAAAAAATAAATGACCCCAAAGCCTGGTATTTGCAACTCAACAGCTGTTGCACCCAACAGTTAAAATACATACGTGTGTGGTTGTTGGTGAAAATACAACCCAAAAGCAGGCAAAAGGAAAAGCAGGGTGAGACTATTGTACACCAATATGAACATGAACACTGAGCAAGAATGTACTAAATAGTTAACTTTTTCCCCCTGACCTGAGTTTCCATCATACCTTGCACTGTAACAGACATGGGTACCATATGGGCAAAAGGAGAGGAAAAAGAGGACACACGGTTGACGAAGAAGATGATACGCATCCAGATGTGCTGAGGGCACACAACCGGCAATGTGGGCCCTTCCCCTCCAGCTCTATAAAGAGCGCTTTAACCCAAACAAGTTAAATATTGGGTTAAAAAAAAAAGCAGAAGGGAGTTGTGGGGGAGAAACAGAAAAAGACAAGCAGAAATGTGTTTATAAAAGGCATTAAACCGTTGATGGCAAATCATATTTCAGGTATCACATCTTGGGAAAGTGGTGGTAGGCGAAGGAAAAGAACTTACACGTCATAGTACAAAGCATAAGAAATTGCTTGGGAAGATGGGGAGCGGGAGGGGAGAAAGGCGAGGGGGAAAAAGGGGTAGACCTGAAGTATCTCTTATAGATTAAATCCACAAAGATAAAGAACAAAAAAATAGCAGCTTTTTTTTTCTGTACAGACATATAGATGAGTTATCTGAACTGTAAAAAAGTTATAAAAGTGACACAAAAAGACAATGTGTATGCAAATGATCCATGGTCTAACATAGAACTGCAAGACCCATTTGAAGTCTTAATAACATAGAGGAAAAAAGGTCAACAAAGTGTTGGATGCTTGAATCCGTTTAGTTGGCTATTCTTCTTCAATTTTTGTGTCTAAGTTTGTTTGTTTGTTTTTCCTGCAAGCCTGCCAAGGACAGCAGGAACACCTCATGGAAATCCCTTCTGTTTTTGTCTTTCATTATTTCCTTTCGGAGTGCTGTTGGATTTCTGCACAAGATACACATTTCCCCCCTCTGATTTGGCTCACCAGTGCCAGTTTTGTCCAGAATGTAAAGGCGGGCCATTTATTCAGCCTCTGCCTCTTATGTTCTCAACTGTGTTTTTTTAAAAAATAAACAATCAAGGTTTTGTCCAGTCAAAAAAAAAAAATAGACAATTTGATATTTTAAATGCCAGTGTATGATTGGAGTGTATTGGTTTGTATTTCATTTAAATGGAGCATATGATTATTTTGCTCCTTCCAGGCCTATAAAAAAAAACCTTAAAGGAAAAGTTCTTCCTTTTTTTTTTTTTTTTTGGGAAAATTTGGCAGCGTTGAAAACAGTTACAACCTTGGACAAATAATGGCCTTTCAATCTTTTATGTGATCCTACAAAGGTTAAGGAATAATATTAAGAATCCAGTCTGTTTTGTGTTTTTTTTCCTTTGAATCCTGTTTCATTTTTGTTACAACCTACAGTGTTAGGCAGGTGCTTGCAAGAGGGAATAGAGAGCTGGTTGGCCTGCAATTTTGATGTGTTTTTTTTTTTAAAAAGTGCCATACAGTTGAACTTCACGCAGATATGTTTCCCATTATGAAGCAGAGAGAAAGAAGAGAAAAGGGAGACACACATCAGATCAAGTTTTCTGTTGCTATTAAGTATTAATGCTAAAAGTTTTAGAAGGCTGGCTGTGCGCCTCACATACAAGAGTTCTTTTCCTTGAAACGATCTTCTGCTTGCATATTGAAAAAGAGAAGGAGGAAAAAAAAGTTATTTCAACTTCTAACTGAAGAGAGGATTCTCCTGTGTGCAGCTATGACAGCTCTGAAGATCCACTGAGGTACAGTAGGCTTTTGAATAAACTGTTATTGTTTTTTCCTTGCTTGCTTGCTTGCTCTCTTCCCCGCTCCCCCCATGTATGTATGTGTTTGCCAAAAAAAAACCTGGTTCTAAAGGTCAGCAGGCTGAAGACTGGGGCAAAGGCAAGGCACGCTCGTTCTTGCGTCCCCCGTTCATATGCGCGTACGGCTGTCTCTCCTCAAAGCTGGCCCGTAAGACCACCATGCCAGGGCCGTTCTCAGCTTTATGTCCTGAGTGTTTGTCAGAAGGCTGGAGGGTAGAAGAAGGATCTAAAGGAATGCTCTCCATATTCTCTGCCTCCAGATCAAGCTCCTCTGTGTCGGGTGGCTTGTTCTCGTCACTATAGAAGAAGGAGACCTCTTTAAAGGCTGGGTCAAGCTCGTCTTTAATGCTGCCAATGATTTCCAAGAAAGAGGGTCTCATCTTGGGATTGTACTGCCAGCACATGCGCATTAATTCAAAACTGGGAAGAAAGGAAGACAAGACACGGGTTAATGTGATTATTATAATCCTGGTGTGTAGCCATGTTCAGAGGTTAGAAAATCTTGGGACCTCCAAATCTTTTTGGACTTCATCTCCTAAAAACGCTGACCAGTATGACCAGTGATAAGACCCAAGTCTCAGGGGAGGGGGTAAAGGTCCTACAAACTCTGTCCCAGTTTCTGACATGTCATCCATGGAAGATTTCACGGGCTGCAGGAAAAAAAAATATATCCAGTAACTGAAATCCTCCATTAAAATCAGAAGGTGATCATTAAACCAAATCCTTGAAGCAAAGCAGCCACAAAATCTCAAGCCACAAGACCAGTCCCTCAGCAAATCATGCCGATGCAATCCAGAACCACAGGAAGCTGAAGGAGAACAAATCTCTCTAAATGAAAAGGCAAGCCACACAACATGGCCTCAACAGAATCTCCCTGTGCATCCAGTCTGGCTAGAAAGAGATAAGCCAGAAGTGTAGAAACTGAGCTAAAAAATAGTCTCCTAGTTTCCTACCTTTGAAACTAAGAACTGTGCTGGCTGATCAACACAGCCTGCAGAGAACTCAAAACTATCTTGATGTACAGGCCAGGGACAGCAGGAGGAATTGCAAGGACATGGGATACTCAACAGATCTACCTTTTAGGATCTGTTTGTTCATTATCAGCCAACCAAGTATTTTAACAAAGATGCAACTAAAATTATTTCTGCTGGTTTATTTTTCAATTTGTTTATACTTGAGTTGCAAAAAACCCCATAAAAGCTACCACTTTAGACTTTATAACCAGAAATGCAGTCAGCAACTCTATCTGTGAGGGGAAAAACAATGTAATTTCATCAATATTAGATGTACTGTTAAAGAAAGGGAGCACAAATTCTTGCATCAAAGATGCAACAGGACCTTTCTGTCTCCCATGAGCTTTTAAACAAGCCCAGCTTTTCAGCACTTAAAGCAAGTGGCCTGTAGAAACAGGAACTACTACTCTGCCCACCGCTGCCCCCACCATCAGCTAAGGAGAAAGACTGTGACATAAATATCCAAGATCCATTTCTGTTACTTCGTCGCCATTCCCTTCCAGCTGACAACTCCGCCTTGGAATAAAAGCACCAGCTGGGGCCAAGAACACGGGATATCGGCTGGCCCTTTGCCCTGTGGCCTGAGGGACATTGCTGAGGAGATACCAGGACCAACAGAGAGGCACACGTGACGTCCACGCCAGCAAATGCCCATGACGCTTCCTTTCAGCCATTCCACTACTTCCCTTAAAAGGAAGTTTTCTTTATCCAGGGAGTTCAGAGGCCCTGTTGACACTGTCATGGAGACAGAACGCGATTCCCAAAATGGAGGAAGAATCTGTGAACAGAGGGAGGGGATGCCATGCTCTAGGTGGTTATCATAGGGGAGCAAAGCAAACAGACTGCTAACGGCAGCACTGTCTTCCATTGGTGGTGGTGGGGATTAACACCTTGGCTGCTGTTGGTGCCAAAAAACCTTTTGGACACGGAAGGAACCCCAGATTTCTATTGCTAATGAATGGACTTTTCTTTTCTTTCTTATTTGGCCCAAACTGGCAGACATCAAAAGTCCACAGCACTAAAGTGGTTGTGATGTTTGCTGTGACAACATTTCACGTGGTGGAAAATAAGAGAGGGTCTAGCCCTTGGAAATTTCAAAACAAAGTGTTAAATACAGGGAAGGGGGGATACAGTTTTTAAAAATTCATTGCTGTTATAAAATCTGAGGTTTATATGTAACGATTATTTTAAATGAAATTGTGCACACTGCTCTGGAAGTTAGAACATTTAAGGCAGTTTATCACTAAGAGAACAAGCAGATCAATAAAATTAAAACAGGGGCAGAGTAAAACTATTAGCCAACTCCCAGCATGATGCAGCAGTCCGCAAATTGGACTAAAACTCTAGCAGACGAGGTTTCAAATTCCCACTCAGCCATGGAAATTCACTGAGTGATCTTGGGCAAATCACACTCTCTCGGCCTCAAGGGAAGGCAATGGCAAATCTCCTTGGAACAAATCTCGCCAAGAAAAGCCTGCGGCACGTTTGCCTTAGGGTTAGCATAAAATGTGAACACAGCACACACAAAATACTCTAGTGGGGTGGAGAGCTCCAACTATTCAAAAGGAATTTTCAGCAGCCGCTGTGTCAATATATGTAACATAGGGTTCAAACATCACCAGCTGTATTTTGGGGAGCAGAGGTGGATGACTGAAATTAAAACAACTGTTGTAATCAGTTCCTTCCAAAAGGTGACTTATTCTATTAAAAAAGAGTAATTAACGTAAACCTTTGGAGAATATGCCTATGAAATAAATAATGACTTGAAGAAATTGTGTCTGTTTATATATGTTAGCAGCCTTGTGTTTAACTGTATTCAAAAAATTACACATACAGAGACAGTCTAACTTGATCAAGTACAAACATTCTCAGAAACGCCAGCGAAAAGTCCCTTGAACTCGCAGTCCCAAGCAGAAAGACGTTCCCCCTTAGTTTTTCTTTTCAACCTTTTGTTCTTGCCTCAGAAAATTAGAATGGGGAACTGTATTTGCCGAACAGACCTCACCCCATTCCCCTTCCCCATGCCCACCCTACTGAGTTATTCCCACAATGTTGAGCGTAATTTTAAAGCCATCCGAGCTTGCTGGAGATTCCCATCCTAAAAGGGAAAGAATGCAAGGTGGGGAATCCAGTTCCATGGCAACCTCCATCCGTCTCTCTTTTCCTCTTTGCCCAACCCCTGGCAGCAAAACACTGCCTTGTCACCTGACACCAGCTCTCCCCGCCGCCGGCTGGCCAAAGAAGCCCTTTTCCTGAGAATCCCAAGCAGCTGAGGCCTCTTAAGCTATTGCATCCCTTGTGTGGGCCTCCGACAAAAAAAAGGGGGGCGGGGGACAGCAAGACTCGGCACTTCCTTCCAGAAAGTGACTTTGCAGAGAAATAAACTGAGCCTCAAACTAGTTTAATGCAAAGCCGTAAAGCTGAGCACAAGGAGAATGGAGACGGGCAGCAACTGCTGGTTGCTCGTGGAAGCAAACCTTTACACCACGGACAGGTCACTGTGGCCTTCCAGATGCCCCTTTCTTCTCTCCCTCTTCCTGGCCAACAACTCCCATGTTTCCTAGCCAGCGTAGCCTGTTGCGAGGGATTATGAGAACTGCAATCTATGAACACCTGGCGAGCCACAGATGATCACATATGCCGTACACAGATAACTAGAGTGGTAACAATTTGTCTTCAAGGAATTAGAAGTGGCATGGAATAAAATATGCACAATACAGCTAAGAGCTGGGGTAGGGGAGAGACCAGCACAGTCCACAGAGGTTTCACACTGGACTGAGCCCTCCTGCTTGTTAAACAAGGAAGGAGGGCAAGGAAAGAGAAAGAAGAACAAGGCAACTTTCATGACTTACAATCCACTTTACCATGGGTTGCAGTCCTCAGTTGTCTTTTTCTGTATCCTGTTTCACTGTGATGCCAATTCCCCACAATTATGTAACAGTGCACATAAACCTAAGGCTTGAATACTGTACTTCATCAGTGCATCTGAGGAAGCTGCTTGTAATTCACAAAAACTCACATTAAAATAAATCTTAAATGTGCCGCTAGATTCCACTCTCCCTCCTTTTCAAACAATCAAACATGGTTGCCTTTTTAAAAATTACCATTTTTAAAAATATTAACCATTCTGAGTAATGATCCTCAGAACAACCTGAAGTCACTGATCCAGCTCACAAATTATATCTCAGATTTTTAAGAACACACCTTTCCCCCATGCATGCAGGTCCCCCACTTCTTCTCTAAGTTGCTACAGTTTCTACCTTGTATGCTAACAAGTCAGAATCTAAAACCAAACCCCAGTTTAACATCCTTGCTTATACTGCAATTAATAATCGCAGCTTAGGAACAGAGAGTATGGTTAATCAGGGAGTTCCTGGCTTATTGAGGCAAGTTGCAAAAGAAAAATGGAAGGTTTTGTTTACATGGGTACAGAGTTGTGGTATATTGGTTTGAGGGCTGGACAAGGACTCCAGAAGATCAGGGTTCCAATTCCCACTCAGCCATGGAAACCCACTGGATGACCCGAGGCAAATCATACTCTCTCAGCCTAAGAGAAAAACCAGTAAGTAAATCTTGTCAAGGAAACTGTAGGACAGGGTCACCATAAATATGAGTTGACTTGAAGAAATAGTAACATTGTCTGAATGAGGCCACACTATTAGCTTCCATGTATAAAATAGGTGGAGTAGGGTAGGGGACAACAATCAACCATAAATGCATTGGCCTGGAGATACTCAGCTAGCCTATAGACCTGGTTCTCCATCTAAAATGTAAATAGCTCTCCAGGAGCTATGAGAGTACCTTTGGGAACAGTGTGCATAAAACAACTATCTCCAACATTAAAAATGTATCATGGCAGAAGAAAAACGATTATCTTCACCAACATTACTACGTCATTCAACTTCTGCACACCATCCTTCAAGGCCTAACTTCTGTTGCTTGCCACCAGAGAGATATTCATTTGATGTTTCCTCTCTCCCCAAGCTATCCAGAAACCGGGCCCTTGAACTCTCTTGGTTGGGACATCCTGCTTTCTAGAAGTTCTGTGGAAGGTTCTTTTCAACTTGTTACAATTTTTCTCTTTTTCTGAAGGGCTCTGGCACTTTGTTGTCATATCTGGGTATTGATTTGGTTTTGTCTGTTTGGTAACAGTTAACCATTATCTTATTTGATAAACTTGCGGTGGCCAAATGAATGCATTAGTCATTATCTTGATTGGACTAATGTGACACAACCTGCATGGAAGAGCTCTTGGAAACCTTTCAGGAGCTTCAACTGGTACAGAAGAATGTTGCTACCAAAATCTTACCCAGTGTTAGGATCACATCACCCCCCTTTAAAGCTACTAATTTGTTTCCAAATGCAATTTTAAGTCTTTTTAAGAACACCAGCTATCATAAAACTCATTATAACTACTGAAAATATTGGGGAAGCTGACTCCTCTTTTCCTTTTTAAGTGAAGAAAGCATTCTAGGATATTTCACTTGCCTTGGCAACAGCAAACTGTCTGTGTAACCTTCACAGGGAACTGTAGCCTAGGAAAATAAAGGTCTTGCTCTATTTTGCAAGCGTGCAACTCCATGCGCCCAACCCTCCTGTGGTTGCTACAGGGTAGCATGAGAAGCACGGCTGCAGGACGCACACCCACATAAGCAACTAGCTCAGTGCTACATGAGAAGATCAAGGAAGCAAAAGATGGGGTTAGGAAGGTCAAGAGATACGTACAGCATATCAGGACAGTTGTCTGGCTTCTCCAGAAGGCCGCCCTCCATCACAAAGCGAAGAACCTGCTCGTTAGACATGCCTTGATAAGGCTGCTCTGCTAACGTGGCTATCTCCCACAAGACAACACCGAAAGACCTACGAGGAAAACATATCCATCAGGAGACATTCAAGCCAAATCTAGCAAGGCCATGCTGAACTTAGCAGGCTGCCTGCTTGGCCATTATGGGACTGGTTTGTTGAGCATCTTCTTATCCAACATAAACCAAGGCAGCATTAACTCAAAGCTTGTGCCACTCAGCTGCTGATAACCCCTCTGTTTTCTGTGCTGCTTTTGGCATGGACTGGAATCCTATTGGGGACTTGTGTTTTTCATTTCAAAGAATCTGGTGGAAAAGTTTCAAGCATTTATACACCAATCTGAAGCATATATATATATACCATATAAGGTTAATTTGGCATGTTGTTTTCTGTTTCTTGCACTTTTGATTACTGAATGTGTACCAAAGATGCTATACCAGAACTCCAAGTCAGGGCCTTTCGCCCTACACTGTCATAGTGCTATTATTCCCCTTTCAACATCCCATGGAATTCCGGGGTTTGTAGTTTCCTGAGGCCAAAGAGCTCTCTGGCTGAGAAGTCTGAATGCCCCTCCTAAACTGCAAACCCCAGGATTCCACCGGAGGTTGAAAGTGGACAAATAGCACTATAACAGTGTAGGGCACAAATGGCCTCAGTCTTCTCTCACAGGGAAGTTCTCCAGCTGGGCTGCTTTTTAACACCTATTATTCCCAGCCAGCATGGCCAATAGCCAATCTAGATGGTGGTGATGGAAGCTGTATCTCAACCTGTATCAAAGGGTGCCATGTTGAGAAAGACTGTCCCCAACATTTACAGCACTGGATGATTTTCCAAAATTTGCTGTTCAAAATCTGGAAAACCACGTCCTTAGCCAGCACAAGATTAGCTCTTTCCATTGCTGCCACTGATGTAATCAAATTGTTAGACCAAACTGGACTGTACCCAGTGAGCCAAAGGTGCTGAAGTTGCAAAGTTACCCACTGATTCACCGGCCCTATTCAGACATTCAAGTAAAGGTTTAATTAATCTGAATGCGCCTGAAAAGATACTTGTGAACCTCCTATTTCTTGTCACCCTCCCCATCTAAAAAGTAACACAGAGGAGAGGAACTTTTGCTATGCATGGAGGTTTTCCCTGAGATAGAGCACTCTGAAAAATCAGCACTGTCAACTATGGGGAGATGCTCCACACACAGAAGACACTGTCCTCTTCAAGCTCATGAGTTCAAGTTAACACATGGTAGTTGGGACTAACAACTGGATTTAGGTCACTGAAATGAGGAACTCCTTGAATTACCTGTCAAAGCTTGCCATTGCTGCCTCCATCATCATCATCTCTCAAGAACACAAACAACAAACACACACACAAAACACAGAAAGCTCACAAGACATTTCCTTGCCCCCACATGCTCAACAGTAGGAAAAGCTCCCACCCTGTTGAAGAGGGACAAAAATGACAAGGGAGCAGAAAATGCAAAGGAACATGGATCAGGCCCAACTGAAGGGAAATGGGGCACCTTTCATGGCAGATACTGGATGTTCCTCTGAAGCAAAAATCGTTCTGAGGCATGTATGATGATGAAAAGGTTTAAAGCATTCCTGCCTGATATTTCACGCGCTGCACTGTTGACTACGAGGCATAAAGCAAACCATGTTTGTTCACAGATAGTATATAACATGCTGACATTACTTCTCTGAAAGGTGGAGGGTAGAAAACTTTTTTGTTACTGTCTGGATGTTTATGGACCAGAACACAACATAAACTGTGGTTTCCCCAAAGTGTGCCCATACCAAACACATCACTCTGGAAACTATTCACACATTAAGAAGCATACATTTTTTTTCCTGATCTGCAAACACATCTCTTGTTTTGGAGAAGCAACTGGAGTAGCTGTTCTTGGGTAAGCCATGGACTCTTAGTTTTTTAGTTACTTAGGCTCTTTTACAAAAAAAGAAGGCCAAGACCAATTTCTGTATGCTACAAAAGGATGAAAATTATATATTGTGCCATTTTCTTAAAAAAAAACCACAAAAGCAAACAGTGTTGATTTGTACAAAAACACCAGCAAAGGAGGCACAGTTCCTGCCTCATTCCATTCATGACAAATCAAGAAGGATTTTTCACTGTAAGTAATACTTCAAGCTCTGTGTAAATAGCACACTGGAATGCAGTGTCTATTATTACACAAATGAAAACCTCACATCTATTCAAATGCTCTGACCACCCCAAAAAGAAATTCCCCAGTACCAACTAGAATCGCCTTACGGCCAGGGTCTAGATCCAAATCACATATATAGCTCCACAACATTACTATGCCTTATTTATTTTTACTCTGTCACTGGAATTTGAAATAAAAACTATATAGTCCAGCTCCTAAGTTAGACACAGCATCAGTAGTTTTGCCTCCTCCCCAAGAAGAGTGCAGTTAGAAGCCAAGGAGATTACAAAACCAGATTACACTTGTCTGTGTAAAGAGCAAGACTGCAAGACTTCTTTTTCCTCTCCTTCTCAATTATTCCCCTCTATTCTTCTCTTTTTCTATCTTCTCCTCTCTCCTTTCTTTTTTCTCTTTTGTGTCTTATCTATTCTACCTAGTTTCTGTTTCTTTTTATATATTTTTTTAAATTCTTTTTCTAAATTTTTACTTCTTTCTTTTCTTAGCCATTTATTACTCTTATCAAATACTGGTGCTTTCTATGATGACATTATACTCTTGGTGAGATTATATGATGGATTCTGTATGACTGAATGCAATTTTTAAGTAATGACCAGTGATCAACTTAAATAAATTATTTTTTTTTAAAAAAAGAGCAAGACTTTCAAGGCTGGAATTTCAGAATACTTTTCTGGAGCAACTGGAAAACAGCACAGAAATAAAATGGTTTTTAACAAGTTTTTCATAATAAGTCAGTTATATAAAAATAACTGTGGCACAGTGGTTAAATGCTGGTACTGCAGCCACAAGGTTGTGAGTTCGATCCTGCTGGGCTCCAGGTTGACTTAGCTTTCCTTCCATCCTTCCACAGGTCGGTAAAATGAGTACCCAGCTTGGGGACAATGAGTTAACACACTGTAAACCACTTAGAGAGCATTAGCTGATAAGCGGTATAGAAATACACATGCTATTGCTATAAAAATGTAAGCCAAACATACTTTTGGGTTAAAGTACCTTTGCCTCTGAGAGCCAGCATGGTGTAATGGTTTGGGAGTTGAACTGTGGCCCTGGAGACCAGGCCACAGAAACCCACTGGGTAATCTTGACTGCATCACACGCTCCCAGAAACTCTCATGATATGTTTGACTTAGGGCCTCCATAAGTCAGAAACAACTTGAAGGCACACAACAACCTTTGCCTCCAAAGTATCTGTCCGGCTCTGTCCCGCACCACATCTCTGGTTCTTTCTTCTATTTCTTTTATAGCTCTTTTTGAAAAAGTCACAGAGAAGTCTTACAGATACTAGCTAGCTCTAAAGTCAGCCAGATTTGTTAAAACTTGCTTTGGGGGCTTCAGTGTGACAGAAATTCCAAACAAGAGGAAGTTAATACACTGAGAGTGTATTATACAGAGCAAGCAAACAGAATGGAAAACAGGAAAAACCAGAGCCGTCAAAAATCTGACATGGTGTTTTCTTTGAGCCATAATCAAACTCTAGGAGCCCAGAGGAGAGCGTTCAAATATTGCTAAAGATATTTTCATTATTACCAAACGTCCGAGTGAGTAGTGAAGACACCATCCTTCAGTGATTCTGGGGACATCCAGCGAACAGGCAGCAGACCCTTCCCACCTTTCCGATAGTAATCTGTCTCATAGATATCTCTTGTCATGCCAAAATCTGTGTGATACACAAAGGAGATGGGTGTTCAACAAACCACAGCAAAAAACAAAGAAGAAAAAAACAGATCTCAGTGAGAACTCGAAGGGAACCCAGCAATCAAGCACAACATAATTCCTGTCACAAGCATCTGCCATTTTTGTCAATTTTGTAGGGCAACTCCAAGCCTGCATTTCTGTTTCCTTGCACACATTGGAAAGTACTGCAAGGCCGCTTCATACTGTCAATCACAGGGATAAACAAGGAAGCCAGAAATTCAAAATTCTACTGCAGAAAAGTGGGATTTGTCCTATGGTTCTGCCCATCTTCAGTCCAGATTTCAGAAAACCCTTCAAGCTTTTTCTCTACCCATTGAAAAATTATTTTTGTTTATTAAAGAAAATTAAAACAGGGATTCATAACACCCACTGTGTTATGCACTTCCATGGCACTTCTCTTTGAACATGGAATAGGCAAAATTCTAACAAAAATGGCAGTAATCAACAGCAAAGACAAGTGCTAGCCTGGTTCTATCAAATGCCCTATTTAGAGGCAAGTCCCTGCTTCCTTTGCATTTCACACAAGGAATAAAAAAAAAAAGTGGAACTAGAGGAAGAAAGACATACCTCCAATTTTCACAGTAAAATCTTCAGCCACCATGCAGTTCCTTGCAGCGAGATCTCTGTGGACAAACTTGTTGGCATTGAGATACGCCATGCCATCTGCAATCTCACCAGCCATCTGAATCATCTTCTTTAGGGCCGGAAGAGTATGAGCTGGGTTATTCTGAACAAGGAGAGGTGGGAAAATGATCACAAGATGAGTTGAGAAAATGGCTACTTTCCTGTTTCCTGTTTGCTAAAGAAAAAACCCCAAAACCTTCCAATTTGGACTACTCTCAACTACACTGGTGGAAAGGTTATTTGACTGGTTGGCCACTGTCCATAAGGGGTGTAGAATAGAGGAGCAGGAAGTGTTCCCCCAACTGGAAATGCTACCTCTTACACCAAACCAGGAATGAGCAAAGTTTCACCCTAGGACCACATGCAACTCCAAAGGCTGTTCTTGCAGCCGTTGGCCTCCCCCGACCCCATGCCCCCTTTCCTGGACCATCTTCAAAAGGCTGGACCACCTTCAAAACTCCTGAAACCTTTCAGAATGCCAACTGACCTTCTGAGTGGCTTGCAGTGCCTCTCTCCCCGCCCACCACACCATTTAACAGCAAAATAACTCATTTTTCAAACAACAAGTGGACTTCTAGCCACACCTGATGGAGAGGAAGTTGATTCTGATAATCCACGTGGTCCTCAGAGGGTCCCACAGACAGTTGCCTGGGCCATGAACCTCTGTCCTAGAGGATGTGATTGGACCATCGGGGGCATTTTTTTTTTTAAAGGTTGGAAGTCTGGAGGGTTGCAGTGTGAGGCCTTTGTGGGCTACATGAAGCTTGCCAGCAATACTTTCCCTTCCCCAACAAAGGATATTTCATACACTTCACAAAAAAGTGTCTGTGAGTGGGTAGAAATATGGATCAATCCAAGCAAATCCAAACAATCCAAACAAAACAACCAGTTCAGGTAAGGAGAAGACCTTGAGTAGCTTTCTCCCACCACAACAGTCAGGTGCCTCAACTGAAAAAAAATTAACACGATCCTGAAAAACAACTGTCTTTGGAACAAGAAGACTCAGCGCACTCACCTCTGTGTCTGGCCGAAGAGAGCGCAAATAACTCTTCAGATCTCCACGAGTCATGAGTTCCATAATGACCAGAGTAGGCTGGCCTTGAGACACGACTCCAAGGAGCCTCACCTGGCAGAAGCAAGCACTCGTGTCATACAAGAAACATGCACCATTTTAGACACTGGTGTTGCACTTGTAAGGGGTGAGGCCTAAAGGGGAGCATCTGAGGTTGATTGCAAGGCCAAATAACGTACAGCCATACCAACGGAAAAGTATTCTCATATCAAGGAAGAATTCAGAAGCTGTAGAGTTATTAAGCTCTTTGGAATCTCAAGGAAAAACAGATTATGCATTTCCAGAACATTCTGACCCTACCACTGACTAAATAGCGCCTTCCACTACGAACAATAAAAATATGAACTGCAAGGAAAAGAGAACAGATTTTATGTAGTGCTCACTTAGTAATTTTTGATTGTGGCTTAATGACTATTGTTTCATGATTGGCTAATATATCTACATCTCTCATGGGCAAAAACCTAATCTCCACTGATGTCTCGCTAAGAATTTTAAACCAAGACAACATGAAGGCAAAAAATACGGCTCTGATTTTCCCTGTGCAAAATGACCCTTTTCAGCATTCCAAGTGTGCAGGTTGGGGAAAAAGAAAACGGAGAAAAAGGGGAAACTACCCTACTCACACCTGCAATTTGGAACTTTATGTGGTTGAGCAACTTACTACATGGTGGCAGTTGAACTCCTTCATCACCGAAGCTTCATTCAAAAACTCTATCCGCTCTCTCATGCTGGCTGATTCATTGACCGTCTTGATGGCAACTCTGGTTTCTGGCTCATCCTTCACCACACCTTTCGCTATCCCTTCATACACCATTCCAAAAGAGCCTTGCCCCAATTCTCGGCACATAGTAATCTTCTCCCGGGGCACTTCCCATTCATCTGGCACGTACACTGCAAAAGCACAAAGAACCGTTTCACACAAAGATGCCTCAATCAAAACCAAGAGATGCAAGTAATTCCCTGTTCCACTGCGACACAGTACAGAGTTCTAAATTTCATGCTCTCTGAATTATGCCCATTGTTTTAAAGTTACATTTGAATGGTTTGTGTTTTTTTTAAAGTTGTTCAGCCACACTGTAAAGCTGTGGGCCCATTTTGCAAACTGACAATTTGTTGTGATTGCCCTAAAGCTGACTTCAACTTAAGGTGATCCTATGAATGAGAAATCTCCAAGTCTCTCTATCACAAAAGCCCTCCCTAGGTCTTGCAAGCTCAGGGCTGCAGATTTTTCCCCCTTCACTCTCTAGCTTAAGGTTATGTAAATGATCTGTAGTTATTAATTTTTGTCTCCTTAATGTTCAGCTGTAACCCTGCTTTTGCACTTTCTTCCTAGACTTTCCTTCATAGATTTTCCAAGTCTTTTCCATTTTCTGCTAGTAAGATCAGGAACAGGGCCTGAAAAAAATCCCCATATTTCTAAAGGACACAAGTCTAAGGCTGGGTAAGGCAGATAAACAAAAGGCATGGATGACACAGTCAATTGTGGTAGGTCAACACCCCGAACACGGGACACAATATAAGTATTTTTTACACACAGCATGCTGCAATAATGTCAAGCAGGATGGGAAGAATGTGGCCCTCCAGATTTTATTGGACTGCAAGTCCCACAAGCCCTAGCCAGTATAGCCAATGGTGGTGGACAATTGTTATTACCGTATCTGGATGGCCACACATCCCTCATTTCTGATACAAAGGTATCCTTAGAGAGGAAAAGACCACTGGAGTTAGTATCTGGTAAGTCTTTCTAGGCATTCAAGTAAGTCTTTCTAGCTATGTCTGTTTCTTGTTGCTATTTGCCTTTAAGTCGTTTACGAATTATGGTAAGACAAACCTATCACGGGGGTTCCTGGGGCTGAGAGTATGTGATGTACCCAAGGTCATCCAGTGGGTTTCCACAGCTAAGTGGGGAATAAAACTCTGGTCTCCAGGGTGGCACCATACTGGCTCTCAGATTAATTTATCCTGAGCTATATTCACAGAATAGTCATGCTGTTCCCCAGATGTTCCTGGACTGCAATTCCCCGTTTTACTCTCCACTGGCTATGTTGGCTGTGGCTGCTGGGAGTTGCCTCCAAAGATATCTGGAGGGCCAAACAATTCCCACTCCTGTCATAGACAGGCACCTGATCTGGTAGCCTGGTAGCCAAGAAATAAGAAGACATCCCTTCCTACTTTGTGTTTAAAAAAAAAATGTCAAGACTTAAATGTAGACTTTTTCTCCCTCTTGATTACCACTGTTGAACTGTTAGCTGCTAAAATGAAATCTAAGTGAATTGTTTACAATCAGAGGGTGCAACTTTCTATGGTAGCTCTACCATGTGAGCATAGGAGGGAGAATGAGATGACGAAAACCAGAGGGAAAGGGCTGACGGTCTTAGGTCCATATGACCTTGATTGAAATACAGCAGTGAAAAGACAGAGAGCCTTGTCTCCCCTGGAATTCTCTCTCCTTGCAAAATGACTGGCGAAGTTTCTTTTTACAGCTGTTCAAACAGAACTTGCCATGGTCCCACTCAGGCTCTACTTGTGCTACAATTCTGAGTCTTTTGAGAGTTAAAAGTTTTTATTTTTAAAAAAGATTGAGGAGGGGATCCTCAAGAGTCCCACAAATGGCAGGGAGGAGGGAGATGCAGCTTCTCTGCATGATCGTTGTTTTGGTGTGCCTTCAAAGTTGTTTCCAATTTATGGTGACCCTAAGATAAAAGTATGTCAGGGTTTTCTGGGACTGAGGTCTCCATGGCTGAACAGGGAATCAAACTCTGGTCTCCAAGGACATAGTCTAATGCTTAAACCACACAACACACTAGCTCTCTTCATTCACCTTATTCCAAGATGTGCTGCTCTTCAGAGTATCACCAGCTGAAGAAATGACTTACCATCTGAAGCACTGAAATATTCAGGATTCACAGAAGCATAAAGTACTCCGTTTCCGAGCCTATCACTGTTCCTGTTAAAACACAAAAGAGTATTTTGAACAACAGGAGGAATTTCTTGACAGTAAGAACAGTTTGGCAGTGGAACCAGTTGGTGGGGTCTCCTTCTCTGGACGTCTCCGGAAAGAGGCTGGACAGCTACCTGCTGGCCATGCTGCAGTTGGAGATCCTCCACTGAGCAGTGGTTGGACCTGGTGGGCCCACAGATTTCCTCACATCAAACCCAGCACACACACCCTGCCTATCCCCAACACACAGAGCAACATTTCTCTCTCTGTGCCAGAACTTGCATCCATAAAACATACACAACAACAGTAACGTCGGGCAGGTTTGCACAGAGGTGTTAGGAATCAGCTGTGTTACATCCCACACATTATGATCACAATGATCAGAAACAGATCTTTTAAACTTTATTCACTTAATGAATTTCTCTCTCACACACACACCCCCTAAGAAAGTGTAGCTGGGTCAGCTGATGGCGAACAGGAAAAGGGCAGCCAGCCTGCCACTTGGGTTAGGGTTAGCGGTGCAGGACCAAAGAGAAGCAGAAAAATCACAAATATCAAGCTGTGGACGGTGGGGGGAGAAGGAGGTGAGGCATGATGAGGAGAACAGACACTCAACATCCAAACCAGGTAAGGGAAAGGAGAGAGAAAGGGGTGGGTTAGCATCGTTGTCCTATACATCCTCTCTTGCCCATCTCCTTTTTTGGGTGTGAGGAAGCATCAGGAGAGGACTTGTGGTGCTGCGAAACTGGGCTGAGATCCACCCTTAGTGGGCCAGGCAGCAGCTGGTGGAGGAATTGGAGGACCAGAGGTGGCCTTTTAAATGACTGCACAGCCTGACTGGAGAGACCGAGGAGGAAGGTTCTCTTGGAAAAGAAGCCCTTGAGATGGGCAGGCCAGAGTTGCAAATAACCAAATCTGTTAACGTTAAACCCGCAAATGTGGAGGGCCAACTGTATTTTGTGGCAGCTCCCACATGTCAATCTCCATTCTTGGAAACCTCCGAGAGGTGTGGCAAAACCAAAATTGGTCTCCGGGTCACTTCTAGACTTGATTCTACCTCCCCTTTTGGATTTTCAGAACTAGCATGGCCCATGGGTCCCTAGTTCCCCAGACCCTGCCAAACCCTAGCACACCAGAACTGTTGTTGAATTCTACTTAACTTCATCCTGCCCACGAATCCCTGGCTCTAAGCTAGCTTCCAAATACCCAGACTCACCTCTTTTTGTTACAGACATACAGCATGATAAGAAGTCCTCCAACGATCAACAGGACCGCAATGGGGAGAGCAATAATTAAATGCAAGAAATTCCCATAGTTCGCTGCTGCAGCAACCAAAGTAAACAGACACGTACATAAAGTAAGTATTCAGTCAGCCATAGTATGTGTACTGCTACAAAGACGTTTGCTCAAAACAATACTGCTATACTACAACCACACTTTTCAAACGCCCACCTAACACAGCATTCATTTTATTTTCCCGACAGTAATTTAGCACTTCAATCCTTACAAAGCTCAAAAGGAGAACAAGACAGATGTAATTCTCTCCTGCTGTTTCCCCCCTCCCTAAAGCCATCAGAAACACACTGCCTAAAGTAGTTCTGTTCCAAGAGATTCTTGCTAAATATCTAATGTTACACGGCTGTATAAAAACCTAGCAAAGTTAATAAACACATAAACAAATCGAAAGAATATATGCAAGGAGTACAGGAGAGTAGCCAAATCCCCCAGTGAACCCATCTCTCTCTCCACGGCCAGCAGTCCAGAAAATCCTTACGTTTGGGTTGGACGTAGAATGAGATTGGCTCCGTCCAGGATCCGTTCCCAGACAGAGAAGTAGCTTGGACTCTGACTGTATAATTTCCAGGGTTCAGATGAGTCAGTTTGGCTCCCCCGAGCTTCTTGTATTCTTGTCTGGAAACACACTCCCGCTTCTCCTACAAAAGTTGCAGTGGGAGAGGGGGAGAAAAAAGATTAAATTTGATTCATGGGAACCCAGCCGATCCCCTGCATTCCTAACACTTCAACCCCTGAAGAAAAAGAGAGTGGGCCCCCTGTAAATGTGGGGGTTTCATTCCAGGAACCCCCACAAAGAGTGAAATTCACAAATACTTGCATCACAATGATTTAGATACAGGTATGTGACACTCTGCATGAACTGGAAATGGTGGAGTCACAGGAAAAGAGGACCTACTGTACCAACACCTGTTTGCTATTTCCACTCCTGGAAGATGTGAGGTACAGTAAGGGCCTTCCAAGACTAGTACTTCCACTGCCTCCCACCAATTGTCCTGCTGTTCTTTTAATAGTTAATTAATTGTTAATTTTTATGTGTTTTAGGGGGTTGGTTTTAGCTGGGTTGATGGGTGGAGAGGATTGGGTATGTTTTTAATGTCTTTTAATTTATTTTAATGAATAATGTATTTCATGCTGTTCGTCGCCTCGATCCATGTGGAGAGGTGGGATACAAATAAATAATAATAATAATAATAAAAATTATTATTATTATTATTATTATTATTATTATTATTATTATTTATTATTATTATTATTATTATTATTATTATTATTATTATTATTATTATACCTTAAAACAAATAGGCAACTCCCTCTCCACCCAGCACCTTGCTGTAGTCTCCTGAAAAAGATTTTACAACACTCGAAGTGGAGTTCTGGGCACTTCTGGCTTTGTGGGGAACGGCTGGTGTGACCTGTGGCCCAGACCTCCAGAGCTTTCTCACCCCAACCTGTCTTGTGTATGCAGATCATGGAAACGTATGAGTCTAGTTTCTAGTGAATCCTCTGTAGCAGCAGATACTTTTAATTGACATTGACATTGACATTCTGGTTTTAAAAAGTACAAACTTGAGGCCAAATCCTGAAATCCATACAGCGCTTTCCCTAACTGTTTATGCCATAGAATTATGGCCACAAATATCTCAAGATGGAATATCAGTTGAAGCTAGCTCAGTGAAAATGCCTGCAACCTGCCTCACCTCTCCATTTTGTCCATATTTGATTTCATACATCAGAATCAAACCGTTGGGACTAACAGGTTCTGGCCACTTCAGGTAAATTGTGTTTTCTTCTTTCACTTCCCATGTCACTGCTCCTGGAATGTTGTCAGCTCCTTCTGCAAAAAGATGTACAAGAGCTGATGTAATCAAGGGAGCGCTGTCAGCCACAGCTTGGAAAAGTTACTTTTTTGAAGTACGGCTCCCAGAATGGTCACACTGGCTGGAAAATTCTGGGAGTTGGCAATGGGGAAAAAAATGTTTCCACACTCTGCTGTGAATTTGCTAAGGTTACAATTCTGCAAGCACAGCCCAATCAAAAGTCACACGTTCATACAAGAGGTTAAAGCAATCAACACACAGCCTCCATGTTGTGGAATAAAGATCTCAAACAAAAATGGCCAGATTGTGATCCACAAGTTTTGTGAAGCCCTGCCAACCTGCTGAAGGTTGTGTTTGCCACTGATTTTGCCCTCCTCCTGATATGGGGGTTGCATCTTAGCCATCACAGTGAGTCACCTAATGTGTTTCCATGGCCAAGAGGGAAATACAACCCTGGCTTCCAGAACTGTAGCCTAACACTCAAACCACTGCATCATGCTGGCTTTCGTTGTACAAAAATACTAATTCACAGTTTAACTCTTGGAGCAGGAACTGATTATTTAGATGTCATCTGATGAATACTGAGATCATTCCCAAGGCATCCTCTCTAATGGTTTGAATTCACAGTCTGAGATGGTCGTAGTTTTGGTCTCACCACTTTCTGTACTTCATCTAAAGACTGTCTTGCTGGAGGGACAGAATGTGCAGGAAGAATAACTTGTGACTCAGATCAATGAGATAAGACAGTCTTCTAATCTGACAAGTTATGCCTAAAGAAGCCTGAAGACATCAAAGTGCTGTTCAGGAGAGTGCTGCTTGCCTTTACCTTTTCGCTTTTCTTTGTTTCTGTCTCAGTACCTGAGGAAGATCTCTTCAATTTATATGAGACAATCAGAATCTCCTCTAGAGATTTGCCTACACACCAATGGTGTCAGAACAAAAGCAGTTTCAACACTGGCACTGATGGTGCCCATATTAACCTCAGTGCCGAAGGGTGGGCAGAGACAGAGATAACAATGAAATAACCCCTGCTGCTCCTTTTCCTTAGCTTCCTCCATCTTCCGTACGACATCCTATCAAGTACTGGCTGTCACGTCATCTCTTCGCCTTCTCTTCTCCAGGCTAAACATACACAGCTCCCTAATCCATTTCTTAGAGGGCTTCATGGTGTCCAGGCCTTTTACCATTTTGGTCACCCTTCTCTGGACACATTCCAGCTTGTCAACATCCTTTCTGAACTGTGATGCCAAGAACTGGACACAGTATTTCAGGTGGGGTCTGATCAAAGCAGAATAGAGTGGTCCTTTTACTTTCCTCCACCTAGACACCGTACTCTTATTGATGCAGCCTGGAATCACATTGGCTTTTTTAGCTGCCACAGCACACCATTGACTTATATTCAGTTTGTGGTCTAACTAAGACTCCTAGGTCCCTCTCACATGTACTGTGGTCAAGCCAGGTGTTGCCCATCCTGTATCTATGATCAGATTAATTTTCTATTGAACTAATTCACGGCAGTGGACTGAAAGCAAGTGAGAGAAATAATGAAGAAACGAAGTGCCTAAGAGCATGGGGAGAGAGTCTCCTGCCCAAACAGCTAAAATCTAGACAATTTCAAGATCGCAAGATGATTCCACGGAAGATTCCAAGGGTCCCACGGACACAGAATGACCTTGTATGTGTGAGTCAGCAACAACCAAGATGATAGTGAAAACAAATGCACTGGAAGCACTTTTCAGCATCTCCCTGGAAGGCCAATGAATTGGTCGAGAAACAGCCCTCGCTTCCATACCAAACTCCAGGCTCCATTAAAAAAGGACACTCACGAGAGCAAGAAGGAACACTCACCATGGCAGAAGTGGTTTTGCGGACTTTTGCTTCCAGCAACACTTGTTTCCTGTCCCCAGTTACCCCATCAATTCAGATATGACTTGCTTATGTTATGATCATTTCTGAATTTGGAGTCAGGATTAGAATGCTTTATTACATTTTATCTGTTGTGCTTTTCTGAATGCAGAGATAAGAATAAAATGATGCACATAATTTTTAAAATACTCCCTACTGAAGGAAACAGGGCATTTCAACGAAGATTTCTGAGTTTGTACCTGCAGGCATGGTTCTTGCGAAAACAAAGTTAGAAGCACTACAGCCCAGGAGTGCGGCTTCATGATTACAGCTGTGGATGTCAATACGGTAGAGCGTGAAAGGCAGGAGCTGGGAGATGAGCGTTCGTTCCCTGCCTTCCACTTTGCTTTCATAGAAAGGGAACTCCACCTCCCCTTCCTCTGAATCTGACACATTGGTAACGTGTTCTGGGGCTGTTGCCGTCCTGTTCTTATTGGCAAAAGTTGTGTTTGCAATTCGGTACAAGTCCCTCCGTTTCCGGTCTGGCCTGGAGAGGAAAAACAATGGAAGTCCATAAAAGTGGGGATTCACATAGCTTTAGAAAGAAGAAAAGCAGTTCAACATCCCAGAAATACAAGTATGCAGCCAACAGCCTCAGTATTCTGAGAGAAAACAGTAATAAGAGACATTAACATGCTGAAGACTGACAGATGGAGCAATCCCTGCATGTAACCCCATGTCAAAATAATTCTTTCTTACAGGGTGGTGTTAGCTCTGAGTCAAATTACACATCAGTGAGATATCCAACCCCAATAAAGGCATTGCACAGGGAAGAGAAACAGAAAGGAAATAGGTCAGACAAAAAGCCTGACTATGGGGAAGATGAATTCTTGAAATGAAGTTTGAAAAAGTCAAGGGAAGTTCATCAAAAGGACAATCCATTTCGGAAAGATATAACTCCCTTTGCTTGGAGCCTTGCTAAGTTGTTCTGGTCAACTATGCCCTAGCAATGCCTTAGGCCTAGGACAAACTATCTTAGATGGTGAAATGGCTGTTCACCAGTCCTGACAACTGCTTAAAAAACAGACACGCAGGCATACACAGAGAGAAGGAAGAGCTTCTTTCTGCAGTCTCTGCTGCTTTCACAATGTTACAAAGAAAGGCAGACTTGTGCTGGGAACACTTCTAATGAGGGTTGTGTTGACACCTGAATTGTTCTCTCCCTTGGGGGTGGGGGAAGCAATGAAAACAATGGAAAGGGGAGCATGGGGAGGAGAAAAGACAGACAGACATGTGCAAACAACAAACTGCTTAGATGTGTCCCATGGAGAAATGTCACCCAGGTCATAATCTCACTTTTCCCTGACATCTAGGGGTTCTTAATAGTCACTTTAACCACCCAGCTAGTTACAGTCTGTGAGTCTCAACCGCTATGCCTCTTACAGCACTGAAAAGAAAAATGCACCAATTATGAACGCAAGCTGAGCAAAGAACAGGAAATAAGCAGAGGCAGTCAAGACTCACATTAGCAAATCATTCCCACTTATGTTTTTTTTCCCTTAAAAATGGCAATCTTTGGAATGTCAAGATTGCTAATAACTTGCTACTGCTTCCCCCTCGGGTCAGGATGCTCACTGTGCTCAGTTCCTTCCGATACAGGCCGACAAAAAATCTTATATTGACAGCCTCAGAATTAAAGATCTACTGAACAAGGAATCTATACTGCAATGCAAAATACTATTCAGCAGCAACAGAAACCTTCTCACAGCGATTGGTTGCACTTCCCTGAAGACAGCAAGAGGGAAGGCAATCACAGAAGTGTTTCTACTGCTGGCGAAGGTATTTTGAGCACACCGGGGTTTGGAGAGGGGGCAGAGGGGGTGGCCAAAGAAGAGAAGGCCAGAGAGTCCTCTTGCCTGGTTTTCAAAACAGGAATAAGGGACTGTCAAAATTCACGAGAGGCAGAGATTGGCAATCAGGAAGTAGGTACTCACAGATCTGTGTTCTACTTAAATATCAAATGACAATATTGATTGCAACTAATGATAAATGATAACATACAGAAGAAGTCTGGAAGGCTTATTTTTTATATGACGGCAGGAGCTAGGCTTCTATTCGCTAAAAACTGGAAATCAGATACGTTGCCGTCAGTGGACGAATGGCCCTTTCAGCAGGTCTGAATGCTCAGGTGGGAATATATGTGGAGAAATACATTGCTTCAGGTAACAAACTCCTAGCCCACCCATGGCTTTAAATGTCACCAGCAACACCTTGAATTTGGACTGAAGGATGCTGATAGGCTGTACAATTTTTGTTGTGAGGGGAAGGGGAAAGTGTATATATATATATATGCAGCCTTGAGCTCACTTGAGGAACAAGTTAACAAATAATATGCAAACACATAAACACCACAAAATCAATTGTGATGAAGGACAGTCTACAAATATTGTAAATTACAAAAATCTAGTTTGTTTGTTTTTTAATCAGGAAGATGACCACCTCATCAGTCTTGAATCCAACCCACTGGATGGTCAGAAAAGGACCCGCTCACCTGGGCAAGAATATGGCATTGTGGAGGAAATTCTCAAAGACTTTCCGGTACTCGGCCTCTTCCTTCTCAGCTTGCTTCTCTGCCTCGGTCTTTGGACAGGCGCAGCACGGTCCCTTCTCTCCCCCAGACCCTTCAGGTTTGGTGGGCTCAGTCGCTTCCTCTGTATCAATGGTGCCATCAGCATATCTGCGAATTGGGACTTTATCTTGCGAGGGAGAGAGAAGAGGGAGAAAAGTTGCAGGTAAAACAGCACTGAATTACCCTTCTGACAACCACGTAAAAAGGTCCTGAATTCATGTTATACAGTTTTACTATTTCTCTACACCAGTGGTGTCCAACCTTTGCTTCTCCAGGTGTTTGGGACTTCTACTACCAGAAGCCCCAGCCAGCTTGGCTAACAGTCAGGAATTCTGGGAGCTAAAGTTTCTAACCTGGAGGACCAAATGCCCTAACACCATAAAGTAGCACAGGTCATATGCAAAAGAGCTTAAGGAGGTGCAAACCTTTCCGTCCATCTTTTACAACAGGGGTAGACAAAGTGTGGGTTTCCAGATGTTGCCGGATTCCATCAACACTAGTTGGTATAACCAGCAGAGCAAAATGCTAGAAGCTAAAGTCTACCAACATCTGGAAAGTTGTCCCTCTGCCCATCTTATAGCCCTACAAAAATGAAACATTTTGGACCACTGAAAACTGTGGTTCTTCTATCTGGCTCAGAATAGACGGCACTGACTGGCAGAAGGTCTCAGAGAGGGGCCTTTCACAGCCCTAGCTGGAGATGCAAGGTTTAGTCTCCAGCAGCCTGGGATCTGTTGCTTACAAAGCACGTTCTCTACTACTGAGATGCACTCTCACACTGTTGTTTTCCTGGCTGCCATTGTGTGGCGGCCAAGAAGAATGTATGTACGCAAGTTTTTAAAGTTCTAGGGAGCAGCCTAGGGCCTTAAATGTCTGGAGTAGGACTGATGAGAGATGGTCAAACCAGACTAGTAGAATGAACTACACCAATTTGGGCCTCCAGGTGAAAAAAGTCACACCTTTGAATGTTCTCTTGTGTAAAGAGTTTGCTGCCACTAGAAAATAGAATGGGATGGACAAATACAGTGGCCCCCGGGACTGATTTTCTATTCCCGGGAACCTCCAAGGGCCAGGAAAACTGCCAAAAAGTGTCAAAGCCAAAAACATAACAAAATGGAAGTGGCCAGAATTCCACATCTGGTTTTTAAAAAATGGTTACTCCTTTTAGTTTAAACAGTTCCGCAACCCATGTAAAAGCTGAACTGCTGCTTTTAGCAAGTTCCAGTGGAAGCATTTACACTTTTTTTTTGGTCAGTCTAGGGACCTTCTCTTTGTGAGGGCAAGGAGACATATAACCCCAGGAGTGCATTTTGTCCACCCTGCTTGGACTCATACATCTTTCTCCGAGGTGCTAAGGTATTCTGTTTTAAAAACTGGAGAGTACACACCAATGCCAAATCCACTAGTTGCAAGACGAAGTAGTACAGTCTACTCTTCCTCTGTACTAAGCATGGATGCACCAAGTGCTGAGTACTCGCGGGCAGATGGGTGATGCATGCACATTTGTGTTCCAACTCACCTTTGGAGCAGTAGTTGTGCCTATAAAGATAACTGTCCTGGGGTTGCTGCTGCCACCGCACAATGTAGTATGACAGGTTGCCATTGGGGTAGGTGGGAGGGTTCCACTTCACAATCAACTGGGAGGAAGAGTTGGATGCCGATATGACGTCCAGGGGAATAGATGGCACTGGAAAGTGAGGAAATATAAAGAAACGACTATATAAGCTTTTCTCCTAAAAGGTCATGATATTCTGAAGCCCAGGAACACAATCACTGCATTATTACAAAAAACGAAACACATTTGTTCCACTGAGAAGAGCTTTGCGTCATACATTAAGATACACTGAAAATACAACAGTCTCTAAAGCAGAGGTCTCTAAAGTAGAGGTGGTGTAACCTGTGATGCCTTTGTCCATCCCATCAAGTACAGTCAACAGCCAAGGATGATGGGAGCTGCAGTCCATGGGGCTCAGAACCTGTATTGGAGACCACTGGAAGACCCATGTTGCCACTCATTTAAAAAAAAAATGGCATTCAACTGTGACTATTTCTTAGGCAGAATTACTTCTAAACAGGTCCAGCCATGGTAATTTTAGTAGGGGTTATTCACACTCCATGCTTAATATACAAAATGCTACTATGTTCTGAGCCTTGACTAGGCAAATCTGCATGATAAGAGCCGCTAGCCAGAAGTAAGAATCTATCTAAAGCCCTAAATTGTCACACATGCTACTTGAAACATCAGTGGAAATGTGACTTGGTTTTTTGTGCCTCCAAAACTATATGCTTGTAGATGTCACACAGCCTTATCTGCAGAAGACTGGGATCAATCCATCCTCAAGGCAGATGGAAGAACATCCAAAGCCCTGTCATTAAATCAGATACCATTTCCACTCTCGGTTAGAGAGGTTTTGTTCAAGATGATTAAGCGCTGTTAGGTATTTTCTCTTCTGTTTGATTAATCAGACAATTATCACCTCTCTACACACACCTATATTGGATGCAATTAAGTCCTGGCAGGACAAGGTGGAGTAGAGGCACAACGTTTGAGAGATGCAGTTTGAGAGAAGTTTCTGACATGCTAAAAGGCCATGCAGCTTAAAGGGACAGAACAGTAAAATGCTGGCAGCAATGAACAACAACTCAGAACTCTTTGCCACTGGAAAATTACACACATTGTGCAGCTAAGATGCGTCTTTGCCTACTTCTGTATCCATCCCACCCCAAGGTTAGTGTAGGCAGAATTCCCACCCTATTCCACTGTCAGATCCAGGTCTTTCAACCAGCTTGCCAGCAGACCCGTTATTGTTCTGAATGGGGCTGTACATTGTAATCAAATTCTCTTCTGTCCCTGATGGGACCAGGGGAAGGCTACAGAAATCTGAGAACCAGTTCCTTACGTCACACGCTGACTGCAACACCAAGTGACAAACTGAATTCATGGACTGACCATCACTGGTCAAATCACAGTGCAGATCATTTCAACAGATGTAATTCTAATATTCAGGAAAAGGACACCTAACGATCAACATGAATTTACAAACTGGAGAGATGACAAGTTCTGCAGTTACTCATCACACCTTCTTCTACCAGGAACAGGGGAGTGCTTAGCCCATCGTGTGTTGCCTTCCGCCATTTCTGCACTACACTCTTCCAGCACGATTATTCCACTTTCAACATCCTATGGAACCCTGAGTTTTGCAGTTTAGGGAGGGGCCAACCTGCCCCTCCCTAAACTGCAAACCCCGAGATTCCATAGGATGTTGAAAGTGGAATAATCGCACTATAACAGTCCAGTGCGGAAATGGCCTTTGCCTCGTGGAAAGTGACTTTTCTGAAGAGGAGAGCTTGCTGTCTGCATGGGGGCTCTTCACGTAAGCAAGGACCCTAATTTTGCAGGGTTCTGGCTCATATGGAAAGCCTTCAAATGAACAGTGTTTTTGCTGCAGATCTATTCCTTTCCTTGTGAAGACAAGGATTATCAATGGGTGAGCGGGTGGGGTTTCCATGTTAAATAAATGGTTAGTAATGCCAAAGAAATCACTGTAGGTTCTGTTGTGTCCTCCAAACAGAAATGTGATACATTTCATATTTAAACATCTAAATCTCTCAATTAAACAAAGCTTGGATAAGACACTGTAAACAACCAGCCACGCCTGGCCACTTGCTGGGAAACCAGCACAAAGCTCTCCATTCCAGTACAAGCCACCAAAGTACAGATTAACTGTTGCGTCTATATCCATTTACACAGAAGTCCCAAATGGGATTCACTGGGAAGAAATCTGATTTCCATACTATTATTTGTGTCTGTAGTCAAAACAGATTCCTACATTGGCAGTGTATTCTATGATTCTCACCCACTTAAGCCAAAACATTTAAGATTTATTGCTAGTTTCAATTCATACGAAGGCATCATAGATCTATTTTCCCATCCCCATTTGCCAAATTCTACGTCACCTACTCAAGGCAACAAAACCATCAATGCTGACCAACCACCACAATGACACATGCACATGTATAAACAGATATTTATGTTACCTGCAGCTTTAGTTCGGATGTAGACTATCTCGCTCTTTGCTCCATGGGCGTGGTTATTCTCCATCATGGTCAGCGTGACAGCTTTGACGTAAATGGCATACTGAGTCCACGGTTTCAACGCCTGCAGCAAAATTCCTGGATTGTCCTCTTTATTGGGAGGCAGATCCACGTCCACCATGTTCCAGCTGTTAGAACCACAGGCGTCCTGCCCATCGTATTCGGTCACATTTTTAAAGGGTCTGAAATGGGCAAAGGAAGAGGCTGTAACTTTTTCTTCTAACAAAACTGCTATTAAAACTAAACGTGGAAACCTCCTACAGGCTTCTACCCAATGAAACTTGTAATAATAAAACTTTGATTTTTTTTTAATAGAAGGATAGAGATAGAGAATCCCAGTACTTAACAGGGCTTTTTTTGCTTCTCAAGTTCTACTGAAAAGGAAGAAAGAAAAAGTCAGGAGACCAAACCTAGGCAGTTGCTAAAATGGCAAGGGGTCTCTTAAAAGGGAATGGCAGCCCATGTTCATTTTGCTTTCCTACAAAAGAAAGATTACATTTTTTAAGTAGAAAAATGGAGGCAGTTTCTTCTTCAGCTAGTCCTGATCCAAGCAGAGGTACAGCAATAAATGCAAGCTTTTTCCCACTCCTCTATCAAGCTGCTTATCACCAGGCTGCATTCAAGAAGCTGGCCAGTTAGTTGAAATCAGCAAAGGCTAAGCAAAATGAGTTGCAAATAATGAGTTATTTCTAATTAATTCCTTTCCCAATAACTACTAAGGAATAACTAATTTGTGTTAAGCAAAATGAACTTGCAGCACCTTTGGAACGATCAGAGAGAAAGCAGTTTGCAGCATAACCTTTCATGCACTGGGTCAACAATGCCCTTCAGTGCCCTGTGTTGGTGTATGTAGCTTCTAAGATCAGACAGGATCTAGTGCCTTTAGGTTATTTAGGTTGCCGCTATTTTACACACATAGCTTTACACAACCCCAAAAACTAACTGCTGTGCAGAGAAGAATAAGAACTAGCAAGCCTTTCCTGCCAAGAGGCAACTGGCTGCATTTAGACGTAATAACAGAATGCTTCAAGCATGAGAACTTAAGGCACTGTTGGGTTTATGTGCACTTTCCTTCTCTCTCCTTGTCCTCTAGAATAAGCAAAACAGAAGTGTTCCGTCACATTTCTGATCAACTGTAAGTTTTCCATATTCAAGTACATTCAAACTACAGTTAGTAGTAATTACAGTTTATTGAACAAGCCAGCTTTAAACTATGGTTAATAAAGCAGGTTATGATCTGATTAAGATCACAGTTTTAGGATCCTAGATATTAATGTTGCACTGCAGTTAAAGTTAAGAGCAGCAAAAGTGAAGAGTTCCTCCTCACACTTAACTCGAGGAAAGAAAGCATGTACAAGCTTGGAGTTCGCTAGGTTTGGTCTCAAGACAATAAACCACAGTTTATATTATTGTCCAGATTTAACCAATGACTGTTGGAACAAAGATGGGTGAAAAGGGTGGGAAGATATCTGAATCAATTTTTGGGAAGAAGTCTGGATAAAAATCTAATTAATTTGGCCACTCCCAGCTCAACCATTAGCCTCTTTTCACAGTTTCTTGCCCTCCTGCACACTTTGCTTGTAACATCAGTGCATACACTTCTACATGTAAATACTCACGCTTCTTTGTAATAAACAGTAAAGCTAATCAGATCTCTATAGTCCTTAGGGCGATACTGTTCCCATGTGAGCTTGATCCGATTTTTCATTGTAGTGTTGGAAACAAATTTTAGAATGTGGCTTTCACCTGCAAAACAGAACCGGAAGTTACTTGAAGTAACAGAGATACACAAACACAAGCATGAGCTTCATTCAGTTCTAGTTTAATTATAATTATACTGTTGTGTTTTGGGAACTGTGCCCAACTAGGGAAGCTGTAGCACATTTCCACTGTATGATATGACGTCCAGGGGAATAGATGGCACTGGAAATAAATAAAGAAATGGCTATATAAGCTTTTCTCCTAAAAGGTCATGATATTCTGAAGTCCAGGAACACAATCACTGCATTGTATACATGGCATGCGTATACATGGCATACGTTTAACTGCTGTGGCTATGTACTGTAGAATGTTGAGATTTGTAGTTTGGTGAGATACTTACGATTTTCTCTAGACAGGCACAAGTGCTCTCTAACAGAGAAGTCTAAGTACGTCACCAAGGACATTTCTGCACTACACTGTTATAGTGCTATCATTCCACTTTCAACATCCTATGGAATTCTGGGGTTTGTGGTTTACTGAGGCTAAAGAGCTCCCTGGCTGAGAATTCTAAATGCCCCCCAAACTGCAAAGCCCCAGGATTCCATAGGATATTGAAAGTGGAATAGCAGCACTATAACAATGTAGTGTGGAAGTGGCCCAAGAGACAACACCCAGGATTGTACAAGATGCAGTCCTGACAGCTGAAATGGTATGAAGGCAATATAAATGTGTAGGCAGAAACACAACCAGCATCTAGGTTCTGCTTACACTCTTAAGTGCAATGGATCATCCTATTTCTTGGCAGGACTGGGTTCTCTCCTTGTGATACTGGCTATCATTTTGGGCCATTGTTTTTGCTTCCTCCTGAAGAGGCTGGCTTAAGCTCAAGTCAAAAAGATGAGCAGGCTGCTTAAGGTGGGGCAAACCAATACCACTTTACATAAAAGCGTATCTCCCCCGTTACAGCCATGCAGGGTAAACAGGCATGTGTGAATGACCTCTAAAATGTCATACCAGCCACATGTCTATACAGCCTGCTTTCTACGAAAACAGTCTAGCTAATCCACGTCAAGCAGACACAGCCTGGCTGTATCAACTTGGAAAGCTGCTAAGGACCAATGGCCCCCATTCATCCATGTCTAAAAGCCCTCCCATTCAGACCAAACACATGGCGCAGCTCTTGTTGTTTGCAGGGGAATGCTTGTTTTTTTGGTTTGCTTTTTTTAAAGGAACTTCGATTCTTGGACTGAAAATTCAGCATATAAAATGTCAGATGTGGAAGGGGTTTCTTGCCTTCTTGTTTTGTTTTTTGATAAAGCGGTTGCAAATCACCAATGTTTCCCCCTCTTTCTACCTTGGCCCGCATAATACCAAGATTTCAAAGCTCCTTTAGTTTACTTGAGAAGTCTCTGTTTTACAGGAAAGGCAAGTAAGTAGGAAAGCCCCTTTTCCTTCCTTTTGGGAGGCAAAGAAAAAAGAAACAAATGAAGCTTGGCAAGGGGCTTGGCAGAGTTGGCAGCCTGAATGGCTCAGGCATCTCTAACTCCTCCAGAAAATGCAATCCCCGGATCTACTCAATGGAAACACGGGTTTTTCTTTATACTACGCTCAGTGACATTTGTGCTTGGGCTGAACGGCACCACAGTTCAGTAAACAACAATTTGGGGAAGGGGGAACACTTTAAAAATACTTGGTACATGCCATCTTGTAGCTGCCAAGGTTCACCAACTGCTTGGAGGGGCAGGGAATCTGATGTTTCCCAAGGGTACTGTGGTCCCATCAGAGCACCCTTTGAACTCTGAAATGGGCTGTCTGCATCCAAAATCATCATAAGTCATTGAGTCGTCACCAAAAGACAAACTGTTTCTCTCAGCCTGAGCTTTCCTATCTGCCCTGTAAATAATATTTATCTACCTTCACACAGTTGCTGTGTAGAGGACTGAAATGATGTAGACAAAAAACTTCAATCACCAAAAAAGCCCACCTTTGAATGCATTTATTATTCTTCATTATTCTCTTTTTTTATTACAGTACATGATTTATTCTAGGAAGATCTGCATCTTTAACTCAAGGTTATTCTGCCCCAAGTTAATGCCTTTGCTCTAAACCCCTTACGTACAAGAGGCTCGGTCTCCATTGTTCCTTGGATTTATATCGCCTTTACTTTGCCGATCTTTGGTTCCTGTCACCTCCTCCATGCGGTAAATCTCTGAAACGCAGAGCCTGGGATTAAAAGCAAAGTACATCTTCCCTTCTTTGATGGTCAGGTTATGATGGCTCCAGTCCCACAGTTGCTGCAGGTTTTGGTTGTCCAGGACATAAAATGAGTAATTCCTAAAAAGGAAATGTTTTAAAAGCAAATCAGTTCATGCCACTAAATGCACATGTTTTCCTTTCGGTGATTTCCTTGCATAAAAATAAAAATCCACTTGATGACACAATGTTATAGAGCTAGCAGAAGGAGTTCACTTGCTACTCCAGCGGAGAATCTACTGCAATAATCCCTTAAGTTTGGAGCAAGAGGCTTTCCCACCACTCCCTTGCCTCTGCAACAGCAGACAATGGGCCTAACACAACTCCCCAGGTGTTTTACCCTGCAAGCCTCCACTGCTTTTAATACCACAATGGTTTCCAAGCTGGTGGTCTCCAGTTAATACTGGACTCCTATCACTCTTCCCAGGCAGCTTGGCCAGTGTTCAAGAGCAATGGCAGATGTAACCCAGGATCTCAGGAACACACGATTTTGGAATCAATGCACGAAGAAATAGTGCAGTAAGTACCACTGTTGTTTTCACTTGCTTCTCCTGGACCACAAAGAAATAGCAAAGGCATGGCTGTAGCACAGTAGGTCACTAATTCTATCCAAACAGACCATTCTAATATTTTTGTAAACAGGAATACCCCCCTCCCTTTGGCTCAGAGGTCACTTACTGAGGATTGCACAACTGAATATCCCCATGTGAACTAGTAACTTTTCTGGACTTACAAGATTGTCTAACTCATTTTTAAATGGCCATGCTCTTAAAAGCACCTCCTGGTTCAAAGAATTCCTACCTTCCACATCATTTATGTTGTTGTTGTGTGCCTTCACATTGTTTCTGACTTGTGACAACCCTAAGACAAACCTATCACAGGATCTTCTGGGGGCTGAGAGAGTGTGATGTACCCATGGATTTTCATGGCCAAGCAGGGAATCAAGCCCAGGTCCCAGGCAGTAGTCCAATGCTCAAACCTCTACATCACGCTGGTTCTCATGTCACTTATACCACAGGGAATTAGGCCCTGCAAGTCTTCAATAATAATACACAAAAATCTTGAGAAATACGGAGGCAGATAAGGTGTTTGTTAGCTGATAGATAGCGTTGCTTGCAAAACAGGAGGGCTGCTTAGGCTGACAACGTTGAGAAAAGGCAGCAGGGGGCTACAGGAGGAAACACCAACAATTCAGAAGTACAGTGACCAGGTTGACTTCTTGGTTTCTACACTTAGAAAGACTGATCAGAGGCACTGTGACTACTCACAGCAAACCCTGTAGGCAAGGCCAGATCACAAAACTGCCTCTATATATGCAATACCTCCAAATCCTGTAGTATCTGACATTCAAATCTATATGCCCTTAATATGACAAGCCAAATCTACAAGGCAGAGATGGGGAATCTTCAGATGATTTGGGATATGACTCCCAGAAGCCCCCGTTTCCATGGGCCAATGTTCAGAGCCTTAAGGGAGTTGCAGTCCCAAACATTTGGTGAGCCAAATGTTCACGAACCATACTGTAAGGAAAAACTGGCATTAAGCGCAGGAAATAATGGAGTCTCCTTACTGCTGGTTGAAATATCATTGCTGTGGAATATAGCTCACTACCTCGTCCATCATCTGAATTCGTAGGCAAAGCCACTGGAGATAAGCACCTGCACTATTCAAGACAAGAAGGCCAGCCCCACAATTTTCCCGCGGTTGGGGGAGGAAGAAACCACCCTCATGTTGGTGGTACCCTTAACACGAACACTCCAGGGCAACACACTCACTGAAAGAGACAGTGGGGCTTTTCATGTGTGGAAAAAAGCAACTGCCCTTTTTTTTACAGCTTGTTCCATCCCAGAGTGGAATTTTAAGAATGCAAAGCTGACCAAAGTGAGAGGCCTGAGAAAAAAGGGAGGTTTGCAAAGAAGCCCTCATGCAGTAACATAATCCCTTCAGTCCAGATAAATCAGACACACACGTACTGCCTTTTTCCCATGACCTTGCTACCACCTTGTTCAAACAGTTTCCCCCAAATTCTTGTTTATTAAGTGCTGTCACAGCTGATATCTGAAGTGAACTGTTCCACTGGGGGGTGGGAGGGGCAGAGGAGAGGAAAAACAGCCATTTCCCAAATTCCACTGTCAGAAAGGCAGTTGCAACCTGCATGGCTCCTCCAACTCTTCTTCTTCTTCCTCCTCCTCCTCCACACTCCTCCTCTCCATCACTTCCCTTCCTCCTCTTCCTCCTTCTCCTCTTCCTTTTCCTCCTCCTACCGTATCACCACCAAACAATCTCACTGCCTGAAACAGATCTTTCCAAACCCTGTGTTGTGACATGTTAGTGTGTTGGCTGCAGTTTGTAGGTGTAACACATGAACATAACAGTTGGAGGGACTGTGTCTTTTCCCACCATTGCCCTAGGCCAAGAAGATCCCAGCGAGGGCGGCAGAGGTGGGCCAGGCTCGGGTAGAGGGGCTGCCTCCCCCACCGCCACCGCTGCCCTGGTCCAAGAAAGACCCCAGCAAGGGCTGTGGCGGTGGGCCAGGCACAAGTGAAGGGGCTGCCTCTGCCGCCTCTTCCTCAGCTGCCCCAGACCAAGAAAGACCCCGGCGAGGGTGGCAGAGGTGGGCCAGGTTCCGGCAGAGGGGCTACCTCTGCTGCCGCCACCGCCACAGTTGCCTTGAGCCAAGAAAGACCCTAGTGAGGGCAGAAGTGGGCCAGGCTCAGATGGAGGGGCTGCCTCTACTTATTTAATTATTTATTGAATTACTGTGTTGCAAAATGATGCATGTCTAAAAAGTATGTCACCAACATGAAAAGTTTGGAAAGGTCTGGCCTGAAAGCTTCGACAAATGGCCTTTTGTCTCAATCCAGATGCCTCTTGAACCATTTGCAAGATAAGGAGCCAAGGAAAGTCCACAGATGAAGCCAGTGTGCATTTTTACGTACACACAACCATGTGTGTATGTGTTTTATGCCTGTGCGTTCACCCTAACAGCCACCAGGAATATATGCCAGAGAATTTATAGTCAATGCCACTATGTTCAGGGCAGATAATTGAAACAGAATACTATTATCCAGTCATTAAAATGCTCACCCTTCCAGTTGATCTTCTCCATTAATGTATCGCAGATTCTTCAAAAAGGACAGAGACACCAGTGCATGCGAATGGCGGATCTTCACGTAGCCAGTCACCGTTTCTATCAGGCCCATGAAGTTCTCCAGTTCTGAAGCAATGTTATCTACAAAAAGAATCACAGGAAAATGCTCACTTAAAGGTTATGCTTTATAAACAACTAACAAGCCTACTTTCATTAAATGCAGCCCCTTCGGTCAGCAATCTAGCCTGCACAATTTATCTATGAAAACTAGGCAGACTCACTCCAAAACCAGATACAGCTACAATTTATACTCTTCACATTTCAGTTAGTACGATGGCCTTCTCTGTACATGAATGTTTACTGCTAATGCCAGCACTGAATTCTGAGCTTTCAACAGCCACTGTTTTGGCAAGAGTCTTGAATGAAGTTGTAAATCTAAGCATACAGTAAACCAGAACTTGTATGATGCTCTATGACAGATGTACCCTTTTTACCATATTAAGACTGGCAGACAATGTCCCAATGGCCCAGAGTATGCAGATCACTCTTCATCAGCACAAGCAAATCTCAACAAAATGGAAAGCTCAAAAGATGGGCTCAGAGCCAATAGCCATCTTGTCCAATCAGGTGCTCCTAAAATTTCCGAAACAGAAGATGGTGGCCAATTTCCTTCTCTTGTTGATCCATTATTCAGAGATACACTAGTGCTAAAGTGAAGGCTTTCTAATTATCACACGGGAAGTCCAACTTCTTCAGCCCATAGGACTAGAACTACAAAATCAACTTAGCTTCAGTGGTTGATTAGTACTGATCCAAAAATAAAAATCTACAGGTAAACAATAACTTTATTGGGAGCTTTTAGGTTCTCCACAACTCTTAATCAGGCTAGATGGGGAAAAAATGGGTATGGGGAAGAGAAGCATGGACATCGAAAAATCTGGCTAGATGTGTTCAACCATGAAATCTGCAGTTAAACTTCTGCTGTCTTCTGTTGTCACTTTGACAAGGCATTGACTAACTCACAATTATTTTAAAGACATAGCCATGTTAGTCTGGATCTGATGAAGTAGTCTTAAGTCTATGAAAGCACATGCTACCAACTTCTTTCTTTCAGTTAGTCTATAAGATCTCTCTCCATCGTCATCATGTTCTTCTTGTGTGACTTCAAGTTGTTTCTGACCTTCGGCGATCCTAAGGTGACATTATCATGGAGTTTTCTTGGCAAGACTTCTTCAGAGAAGGTTTGCTGTTGCCTTCCTCTGAGGCTGAGAAAGTGTGACTTGCCCAAGGTCACCCAGTGCGTTTCCATGGCCAAGCATGGATTTGAAACCTGGACTCCTGGTCCAGCAATGAAACCAGGAGTCCAACCCTGGTGGCGCAGTGGTTAAATGCCAGTACTGCAAGCCAAAAGGTTGTAAATGCGATCCTGCCGGGCTCCAAGGTTGACTCAGCCTTTCATCCTTTCGCAGGTCGGTAAAATGATTACCCAGCTTGTTGGGGGCATGTATGGAAATGTTTCGAAATACATGCTATTTGTAAGTTGTTCGCCGCCTCGATCCATATGGAGAGGCGGGATACAAATAAATAAATAAATAAATAAATAAATAAATAAATAATCACTGTGGCATTCTGCAATCATTTAAGTGTGAGTAAAGTTTCACCTAGACAACAGAGCACACAGACCACCTCAAAATATCAGTGTGGGAATGTTTACAGTGTAAGGCTGAACGTAAGACCAAACGGAGCACAGATTCTCTGCAGCTCTTAATACAAGAATTACTATCAGTTCCTCGAGGGAAAAGATTAATGTTTCCCACAAGCTTTGCTACAGCCCAATACAAAAAAAAATATATTGTTATTTCTAGGGTTGTCAAGTGAATCAGGCCAAGAGGAATGCCTCTTTCCTCAACTAGCACCTTCCCCCCCAAAACAAATTCCAGCTTTTTAATCAAGCACTTGGACGTTTTGTTCTACCAGCTTCAGTTTAGGACAAATGATGAGCTAACTTAAAGATGACTAATAGCGCCATGTAAAACTCTACTTAGTAAAGGTGTGAAATACTGTTCAGATTTTAAAAAAAAGATGCATACATCCACGCAGAGATGGGTCAAATATCCTTCACTGGAACAGCCTTTCTACTCAAGGCCAAGAAATTTGCTGTATTCCATTCTAGGCTCTCAGCTGAGTTGCTTTTTAAGAGAGGTGAAGTGTACATTTCATGAAGAAAGAGGAGGAGGAGGAAAAGAAAAGAGTAACACTTTTTAAAGATTAGCGTCACTTGGAATCTTCCCAGGGGATGAATCACCACGCTGACAAATCGTTAACTGAACACTCGTTTTCTGTTAAGACACGTACTCGACAAGGCCAACACTGCAACTGAGGAGCACAAGGCTGGGAGGTATGGCGCCAGTATTTAAAGAGGGTATCATGTACGCTGCAGGAAAAACCTGTGCCAGTGGGCAAATACTTTAATCCACAGACATGCCACCCAACGTTTGTGCAGACAGAAGTGCCAACTGCAAAACACAGCCTTACAAAAAAGAAAGAAAAACACCCTAGAAGAGCAGTACGACGGGCTCCTTCTCGCCTCTTCCAAGACTCACGTCTGAAATCCTTATCTCAGGATCCACCTCCAAGGTTCTACTGAAAATTCTTATCTCAGAAGATGCTCTAATTGTTAATATGGAACAAATGGCATTTTCCACAGTAACCAAGAGAACAGCTCTCTACTCTCCTGCACATTCTAATGTACACAGATGAACTCAATCCAAAACTTAACTGCAAAATGATGAAGGCTAAATATATTTGCACGCATCTGCTCCCCAAATTGTGTTTCATGTCAACTGTTCAGCTTCCAAATACGTGCATACTTGGGTTTTTTTGGGGGGAGAGGGGGGTGAAGTGGCAGAGATAAATGTCCAGCAACAAACACAATGATATTCCCCAATTTCTCTGCCTCTTGTTTTAAATAGGCATTCGGCATTCCCAGCCTCTCCCAAGCAGCAGCAGCAGACAGTATGACTAAATCAGAAGATATACATTTTAAAACAATTATCATAAAAGCAAATGAAAATATAAAACACATAAACCCCAGCAACAGTAATTAAAAGCAGACTGGAATAAAAGGTTTATAAAACTCCAGTTCTAAGGCAATTAAAAAGGGGACCAAATACCCATCTCACGGGAAGGAATTAAGCAAAGATCAAACTATGGCTGGGAAAAAAATACCTATCTCTTCCGCTGACCAGTCTAAAATGATCTTGCTGGGTTTCTGATCAGGGTTGAATATAGGGCCCCGTGTCAGTTCACACAGGTGCAGGTGGCCCTTAAAAGAAGAGATTTCAATGACTGGTCCCTGCATTTAAAACTGGGCCCAGAGATGTGCCTTCAGCCTGTGAAGCTGGTACAGAATAGCAGTCACACACTCTGACCACTTGGCAGCCAACATCTGTCCACGCTTCTGAAACAGTTCCAAAGGTAAACTTCTTGCATTATGATAATCTGGATGCAACCAAGGCACGAGTGACTTGGCATTAGAAATATGACTGCAGGCAGAAAAAGTCTTCTCTTAAACAAGTTAGTCAGATTTGGGGCTCCCAGAACAATCCCCACAGGACACATGAACTGCAAACAACCTTGGCCAAGGGTTAAAATAGGCCAAAGTAGAATGGAATTATTAGGAAATACAATAAGCAAAACGGAGTGTCTTATCTTAATCCAAAAGAAGCAAATGGAAAGTTCCTGACATTTTTATAAAAATCTGCTTGAGGTGGCAAGAAGTGATGTTATGCACACAAAAATGGGAGGTCAGGTCAAAGAGGGCAGCAACTCATCTGTAATTTAACAACTGGAATAAACGCAGAGTACATTGTGTTAGCTCTCAGCCAATACCTGGGTATCCAAAAACACTGTCATTTGCAAAAGGGCCCGTATTTTCCCAAACATGATCATAGATTTTCAAGTTGCCAACACTGGAACAGGTCTTTCCCGAGCAACAAAAATGACACAGAATGGACACAGAAAAGCAAGCCAGCAAGTAAGCACAGGCTCTGCTTTTCACTGGGTCTGCAAGGCGACCCAACAGAACCAGCAACTCATTCAACTCCTTTTTCTTATACTTACTGCCACGACGGATGTTGATAAGCAGGTTCCCTTTGATTTCTGTGCACCCTTTTAATGACTGCGCCGACGTGACTGAATCAATGGTCATCGTTTTCTCCTCTGCACACACTTTGGGGCAGGGTCCTTCACAAGGGCTGCAGAACATGCTGCCAAGAGTAAAAAGATAGGTGAGGAAAAACTTGCTATTTCTGATGTTCTTCAGAAGTGCATCAGGCTAAGTTAAACGGGCATTAAATACAGTACATAACTACCATAATGACTACATACCAATCTGAATATGATCACAACAGATTTCGGAAGCTGAAGGGTTGGGCTTGGTTTGTATCTGGATGGGAGACCACCAGGACATACCTGGACACAACCAGGAATATCAAGGAACTCCGGTAATACTAGGAAAGTACCCCTGCCTGGGCTACCATTGGTCACTGTCAACAATATTGGGATGGATGGACCAATGGCTCAGTATAAGGCAACTTATGATCCCATATTTTTATATCTGGGGACAAGGAAAGAGGGAAAAGAAGTGACAAGGTCATGTTCAAGTATGATGAGATTTGGATCTCTGTCTGAAGTTCTTTCACCTCAACACAGATCTTATGGGAGAGGTTTTAGTAGAGCTTTTAGCAGCAGCCATGTTAACTCCCTTCGTCAAATCCCTCCACCCTTTTCTTCTTCCTCTTTTGTGTCCATAAGCTACTTCTCCTTACTGTGAGAACTCTCAATGGTCTTTATTTATTCTTCATTGGTATCTTCTTTCCATAACCTTTCACACACACATCCTCAGCTTTCGCAGAATCTCGCCCCGGGGCAATTCTTCCCCATTCTGCCTTGCTTCCTCTTACTCTTACAACACCCCCTTGGAAGATTGATCTTCCACTGTTAAGGAGCTGGGTCCCAACTAAAGACTTTACAACACGGGATCCAAATGTAAGGCCCCTTCCACCTGTAAGTGGAACAGATAGAACATATGTCAATGACTGCTGCTGTTGTTCTATGCATGTCATGCCTTCCTTCCAGAACATGGTCTCTGATTCAGAGTCTGAAAGAGAGGGCACGCCAGAGGCTGAGACAGAGGGCACACTAGGACCTGCGGTACAGGAAGAGGTTACAGTGCCATAAAGAGAACAGGGGGCAATACCAGCTCCAGCAAAAAATCCTGCCTCTTCAGACATAGAAGGGCACTTAGCTGTACCCAGTCACTCTCTCAGAATTTATAACCAGCAACAAGTAATCAAGCCACAGCTGTGCTAGGCTTTGGACCTACATAGCTGACATCCTTCCCCTCCAGGCATCGTCAGAGCTTATCTGACTTTCTACCCTGCTGGATACTTTGATGAATACTCTGACTGATCTTGGACACTCCCTTGCCTTGGAACCCTGCTGGGCTTTATTTACCGGTATGACTCTGTGCTTACTGCCTGGAAGTAAGTAAGGAGCTAAGAGATATTCAGTTTGTTTTGTTATCAAATTCAATGCAATGTATCTTGACTGTGACTGATGACTTTGCTTCAAAGCAAGTCTCTTATAATGGTTAATATCGCAACTATATTGTGGAGATTCCCCATGGATAATGGTTGCAATTTGAATAGTTTATTGCAGTACCAACTAAACACATCCCAAATAATATTACTTAATCCCTAAGCCTAGGAAAACACCATGCAGATCCAACTACCTGATATCATGATGAGTTTGACACCCCCAAGGCTTTGGAATTAGCCAGTTTCAGCAGACCTAGCTCTATGTAGGATGCGTTGCCAACAGAAATAAAAGTGAAGTTTATAGAACTCTTTACGCTCTTTGCCACCCTTTCTTTTTTTCTTTTTTCCCTTTGCAGACAAACTTGGTCAAAATATAGATTGTAAGCCACCAAAGGTTGGGTTTTTTGCTTTATCTATGTCAGCTGACAACATGGCTGAATCACATGGCATTTTTTCCCATCGACTCCCCAACATGGTGCCTTTATATGAATTAACAAGCTGGTATTTCAAGTGCTTCAGTATAAGGCACTGTCCGTATGTGCCAAAAATGAACCAAGAAAGTACACCAAGAATTAGCCAGAGCTTGGAAAAGTTATTTTTAGAATAGTGGCTATAAGCTCTGTTTTTAGTCTCTCACTTATAGAAGAGGGTAGGAATTACATACCACACATTTCACTGCATATTGATTCACTGGGTGATAGGATGGTCACCTTTTAAAAAGTTGTGCTTTTTATTATTAAGTTATTTTAACAAAAATGTAATTTTTAGAACTACAGTCTTGGCTTTAGCCTTAGGCTTGCATGCAAAAACCAAAGGCGATGTTTGTAATATATTTGTATGATGGCAGATTACTAATTACAACATTTTTTGCTGATTGCTAATTACGGTAATTTTTTGACTGACTGATTTACCACCGGGGTAGAAAGGAATGGTGTTGGATTGAATGAAGAGGAATGGTGTTGGATTCCATAAAAGTGCCTCTTGATGCTCGTTGTGAGATCTCACCTCAAGAAATTAAGTTTGTGAGGCTTATAACATTTTGGAAGAGTAAACTATGCATATAACCAAATGAGCCTGTTTTAAAAATATAAGTGTCTTATATTCTGAGAACTTTAAAGACACTCAAACAGGTATTAGCAAACTGAGAGGAAATGCAGAAATCAGGTAACCTTGCCATAATAAATCTGGAATAATGCATAAAGAAAGCTGCATGAATTTGCAAGTATTCTCATCCAGGCAAAATCAATCTGCAACCTGTATAAAAATCACACAACTCGGGAAGCCAACCCAGGTGGTATTCAGAGAAATGCTACAATATCAAGACTGAATAATTTCCACATGCCTAGTCAACACCACGTACCTATTTTTCCTGATTAACACAGTGACTCAGATAAGATAAGCACACTATACTTTTTTATGAGTGCTTTTAATCATCTGAAAACACAAGTGGTCAGATAGTAGCAAGAAAAAACACTTCCCAGTAAACACTGAGTTACTACCTGGGGGCAGAGATCACGGCTGCACACCTGTATGCAAACTAGAAAATCCAAGGGAAAAAGGAGGGTTTATTTGGACAACTTACACAAAAGCAAAGAAAACCAGGTGTCCTCAGAAAATCAACTCACTGCCCAAACAAAAGCAGTCCTGTGCTTTAAAGCAAAGCTAAATAAAAATAAAAGAATGATGTAGATGTAGAATGATTTTTAAAAAATCACAAATGAGGATGCCATAACTCTCTCTCTCCCCACCCGGTAAAGTGAGTTTTGGCCAGAACTTGGAAATATTACTGACTGGGGAACTCCGGGACTTTAATCTAAAAAAGTAACCTTCCCAAGTTCCAGGAATGGCCCATAAAAGCTGTGAAAACAAATAAATGAGCTTCTCCCGTTTTCACTTCCATCAAGTTATCTGTCACTGAAGTCCTCCGGCCAAAGGTTGAAATAGGACGCTTCAGGGAACACAAAAACACAGTAAGGGGAAAAACAGTTCTCATATAGCGCTTTTGTTACTCAGTGACCATAATATTCAGTAACTAGTCTAAAGGGGGGGAAAAAATCAGCAGGTGAGCACGAGGTGAAGCCTGTGGAAATGTCTCCAGATTGTTCAACTTTGGTTTGTACCAGAGAGGATTTCATAACTGTTGTTGTTGTGTGTCTTCAAGTCATTTCCAACTTGCAGCAACCCTAAGGTCAGAGGGTTTTCTTGGCAAGATTTGTTCAAGGGGGGGTTTGCCTTTGCCTTCCTCTGAGGCTGAGAGAGTGCAACTTGCCCAAGGTCACCTAGTGGGTTTCCATGGCCATTTCCGCACTAGACTGTTATAGCGCTATGATTCCACTTTCAACATCCTATGGAATCCTAGGGTTTGCTGTTCCGGGAGGGGCCACCTGGACCCTCCCGAAACTGCAAACCCCAGGATTCCATAGGATGTTGAAAGTGGAATCACAGCGCTATAACAGTCTAGTGCGGAAATGGCTCATGACTGAGCAGGGATTAGAACTCTGGGGCCTTTCTGCACTACACTGTTATGGTGCTATCATTCCACTTTCAACATTCTATGGACTCCTGGGGTTTGCAGTTTAGGGAGGGCCATTAAGAATTCTCTGCCAGAGAGTTATTTGGCCGCAGTAAACCACAAACCCCAGAATTCCATAGGATGTTGAAAGGGGAATAATAGCACTATAACAGTATAGTGCGGAAAGGCCCCTGGTCTCCGGAGTTGCAGTCCAACGCTCATTACACTGGCTTACGATTAAATACTCCTTTTATCAGAATATTTTTATGAACGTACAGTATTAGGTAGAATTCAAGCCTGGCTTTTTCCTGCACATTTTAGTTTAGCGTTGAGAGTGATTTTAATAATGGATGCATTTAATTATCCTCTTCATCACCAGCACTGATTAGGATTTTCATGAGTTTAAATCCAATCTGAAGATAAGTAGATGCAGGCTTGATTAAAGATGGGAGACAACCATAAGGTCCGTACTAGTGCAGGCTACGTACAATACTTTTGCAGACCAAACCACGACAACATTGTACTTTGGAACATCTTCAGATGGTTACGTTCAGAATTTAAAGCTGTTCTCCATCCAAAAGAATGCATCACGAATGTCTCATTACCTTTGAGTGTCGTTGCGTATAAATCCGGGAGGGCATTCCTGCACACACTCATCCTCATGGATCACAAAACTCTCATACTCGGGCACATCTGGGGCAAGCAGTATTCTAGAGCAGTTCTCTTTTGTGATGCAGCGCCAGCCCTCAAACTTGTAGGTGTTGGGAGGGCAGGTGGGGACACAAGCGCCATCGTGGTAGTAGTTGCGACAAGCCACACATGCAGTGTTGTTGTTTGGTGCCGTGCAGCTTCCTAAGCATTCTGGATGGCAGCATTCATTCTGGTCTGTGCAAGCGTATTTGCCACAAGAACTGGGACACACTGAAAAAGAGACAAAAGCGGAAAATAATTTAGAGAACCCATTGTAAACGGCAGGAGTAACGGATACACAGCGGCCGTTTCCGCACTAGCCTGTTATAGCACTACGATTCCACGTTCAACCTCCTCTGGAATCCTGGGGTTTGCAGTTTCGGCCCCTCCCGAAACTGCAAACCCTAGGATTCCAGAGGAGGTTGAACGTGGAATCGTAGCGCTATAACAGGCTAGTGCAGAAATGGCCAGTGTCACCAGCATGCAGGCATCTTTGTTTACATCCTGCTTTATCAGTCTATCTATTTACATTCTGCTCTTTCGTTCCAAGAGAATTTAGAATGGCTTTGACAATATGCAATAGGAGGCACGTGTCTAACACAAAACAAGCCAAAAATCTATTTATTTATTTGTTATATTTCTACGCCACCTTTCTCCCAAAGTGGGACCCAAGGTAGCTTCCAACAAGGGCAGAAAAGGGCAGAATATACCATATTTAATATACCAAGATCTTACTAAGAGACTCTAAAAAAATATTTCTTTCGAAAAACACCCCCCCCCAAAAAAAGACAAGTGGAAGTATAAGGTAAGAAAATGTAAAATATCAACTGTATTATTTATTAGTATTGTCTTACAATATTTGTTTTTTTCCTTACTTGTATGATTCTTTTCTTTTTTCTTTCTATTTTGGAGTTTACAATAAAAAAAATAAACACAAAACGCATTAAGTAAGTCAGTAGGCAAAAGTATGGCCACCACATTTTGGAACCTTGGATGTCGCAGAGCTGTTAAAAAGGGAACCATGTCACTACAACACAAACAATTATGGAGCAGCCAAACAGCTGAAATCTAGTTTCACCTCCCCAAAGAACTGCTGTATGAAACACTTTGCATGGATCTACACATCACAGGGAAGAGAGGGACTTAAATCAACTCAGGCATTTAGACTGTTTGCATAAAGTTCTAACATACTGCTTACAAGTGGAGGTCTCTTGCAGAAGAGCTGCAGCTGTCTAACTCCAGAAGTGATCAAATTAAAGCGCCATTTTGTGATCATAGAATCATAGAAATGTAGAGTTGGACGAGACCCCAGGGGCCATCCAGTCCAACCCCCTGCCATGCAGGAACACCTTCAAAGTGCTCCCTTTGACAGATGGCCATCCAGCCTCTGCTTAAACACCTCCAAAGAAGGAGACTCCGCTACACTCC